>VXBB01009345.1:427563-480713 GCA_013399915.1 Illadopsis cleaveri
TTTTTTTTTTTTTCAGTCGGAGGAGGGTGTCTGCTGGCTTTTTTTCCTAGGTGTTTAGTTGGGAAACCTTAACCCTCTTTCTTCCTTTTCTCCAGTTTCCTGATTTGGAAGCAATGTCTAAGGAACTTCCTCCACTTCAAAAAGAAGAAAGTGTGACTTCCCCTCTGTGGATGGAAGGAGAGCCCAGTGAAGGTAATCCTGGCATCAGTTTTGTATCTTCTTCAGGAGGAAGAAGCTCTTGCAGACATCACTGAATGTGGAAGAACCATCAGCTTTGCATGCTAAGCTGAAGAACTGGGCCATGAATGAGGAGTGGATAGATGAGAAATGCTCAAGAAAAAATTTATTGAATAAACAATAGTTAGGGGTAGATAAGCAAGAACCAAGGAGGCCAACTTTAGAAAAAAACTGGTGTGACAGTAGGAAAAATATGGGAGATTTCATTCTGAAGCTCAGTAGTAAGAAGGAACTGGTGAAAAAGCAATATGGAATAGGAAACATGCAGGCTAAGGATAGACTGGAGGATATAGGAGGAAAGCAGTGACTCCATGATGGGAAGCAGTGAAAGAGGGAATCATTATCTTAAGCTTGAGCTTTACAGAACTCTGAGGAATACTTCCATTCTGTTTGAAAAGCAGCCCTGACAAGTTACTGAAATCATACAGTGAGATTAAAAGTCGTACACTGTTGCAATTTACAACACGAAAGAACCACACACTCACTGTCAGGTTGAAGTGAGGAAAAGAAGGCTGTTTATTATGATTTGGGGTTTAAATAGGATTTGGGAATTGATCAAGGATTGGAGGACAGGAGGAACACCTCTCTGACCCCAATGGTCAATTCAGAAGTCGATCACAGAGAAATATAAAAACAATCTACTTTGTTTTGAGAAACTCCAGAAGAAGTATGTAAACAAGATCATCAGAAGGCTGAAAATCAGGGTGACAGTACACAGCAAAGATTCATACCAGGAAAATAGTCCTCTGTGGGGCTTTATCAGATGCCCCACTAATTCCCATATTTCCTCATTTTCAATCACCATAAGACCTGTGCTGGATGTCTTTTAGTCATTTATGGCTTATAGTTTAGTTAGCCAGAGAACAAGAAATGACTAATCATGCATCAGGCATTTTTGATATCTCTGGCCGAGTAAAGCAAAATGCCACATGCAAAATTTTCCCAGCCTCTCATGGTTATGTAGACATCTTTCCAAGATTGTCTAAATTAAAGTGCCAAGGACGTGATTTTGTTTCACATGTTTATGAAAATGATGGTGATCATAAAAAACACTTGACTCAGTATTCCATTAATTTCCCTTGGGCAGCTGAATTTCTTGATACCACAAGTGATCCGTCACTTTCATCTGGCCTTCCACTACAGGATCCCTCCAAACACGATGATGGTCCCAGCAGCACAACAGGTACACCTGCCTTCCAGAATGTAGCTGGAGAAGCTTGGTATTGTTTTATAACTTTTGACACAATATTTGCAATACAAATTTAAACCCACCTGTCACTTTTTCATGCTTTTGGAAATCTTTCCCTTCCAGACCTAAACATGGCAGCAAGAGCAGAAGAGACACCCTTTCAACATAAAGTTCCAAGTCTGATGGTGGATGTTACAGGACAGACAAGAAAAGAGAAAGTAATATTACCATCATACCTTCAGGGCAAAAAAGCAAACACCATACCAAATAAAAAGGTAAAAATAATGTCTTTCTTGTCAAGATTCATATCCTCTGAGTCATCTCTTTTCCATAAAACCTTCACCCTGGAGCAATACTGGAAGGTATTTTGCATCTGTTTACTGAAACATGGCTGCTGCAATTTATTTATGTTTACTGGCAATTCTAGAAGTATCTTTACTCTCAAATGCTGGGAAAAACTCATTCTGCATCAGGCACATACATGAGAGCTCTGTTTCCAAAAGAGCACTTCCCCCATTTTCCCTGAGACACCTCAATGGCTTAATACATCTGAAAACTCAAACCAGTATAGATTTTCAGACAGTATTCAAAGTGCTGCTTCAGTTTTTACTCAAATTAGGATGTCTTTTTGTAATTCTGCAGGGTGAGTGGACGGAAGTCAAATATAGGTTAAGTAATTTTCTACTTGACTTAATGGCCACCAACTTTCTCTTTGTCTCATATTTTGTTTGCAAAGATAGAAGATCCTGCCTCAGGAAAGGTCAGCATATCTTCTCTTGCAACAAGACAGGATCTTACCAGCTTCCATCTCATCCCACCCAGGGTGACATTTGGAGTGCTAAAGGAAGGCTGCACCTATGCAACCACAGTAATCATGAAGAATGTTGGTGTGAACTTCTCAAGGTTAGTTTGAATTCTTAGTACCCTGGGTTTTATCTCTCCAAATAGATCCTGACAAAAATCAAGTACAGTTCCTGTGGAGCCATCACTCCAGAGAAAGCTTAGGAATTCTGACAGCCACTTTATAGGTGTGCCAGAGCTTTCCATAAGATGAAGCCATATCCTAGGAATGGCTCTTCTACTGCCTTTCCTTTAACAGCTTCTGGTGCAAGGGCATTCTGGTAAACTGTGCTTCAGGGAGGAATGAAATCCACAGGATCAGTTCCAGAGCAATGCTAAAGTAAAGGTCACATCTGATCTAATGATCTTTAAAAATCTGAAAAGTAGGAAGTTGCATTCACAAAAGGACTGAATCTCAGATGTGAAACAATCAATAAGAAACGAGGAAGCAAAATTTCTGCTTTACTTGGTACCATGTAATTAAAGATTATTTGCACAAAATTCATACCAGTATCATGCCTTCTGCAATAGAAGCACATCAAAGATCATTAAATAAAGATTGGTATGGACTTTTCAGGCTGCAACACACAGGTCTTTGCCAAGAAGCTATTTGTACTTCAGCTTCCTTTGAATGTGCAGGTTTAAAATGCTGCTGTTTCACATTCTGTTGTAAGGAGCAGGCAGTGTTAACAAGCACTTTGAAGGATTACTTTGGCCCGTTCATCTGCTCCTTTGGGGTTTTTTTGTTAGAAACCTGAGCCTTGGAGAGAAGCCCAGGAATACTGCTGTAGTCCAACTTGTACATTATGATGGAAAAGATGAGCTAAGAAATTCTGCTGTCATTTAAAAAAGCAGAGGAAGAGCAGGCAGCCTGCTTCCTAGATGTGACTTCTCCTGCCTGAAACAGCTTGTGGCAAACTGATTCTCTTCTCTTTCCGACAGGTTTCGGGTGAAGCAGCCACCTCCATACACAGGACTGAGAGTGATGTACACACCAGGACCTGTAGGTTACACAGGAGAGCTTTTGGGGTTTTTTCTAGACTCAGCTGGCCCTCAGGCTACCCAGGGCACCTTTCTGGGACAGCAGTTGTCTGGGAATAGAGCTGCCAGGGTACAGTTTTGTTTAAAGTTATTTGAAGCAATGCTGTCTTCCACCATCTCTCTGCCGCCTCAGCTAAGCACCCCATGCACTCCAGTCTCAGCCTGTGCCAGAATGCAGAGGCATAAAAATCTTCAGTTCAGTGGAAAGCAGCAGGTCAAGCAGTGAGGTCATAGAGAGCTTTTTCAAAGCTAACAGGATTACTCTACCACTGCCTCTGAGTTTTCCCTTCTGCTTAGGCTGTTTGTTATATCTGTTCTGTCTTATGCCTGGATTTAACTTCCTGTCCTGATACCTTCAGGATTTGAACCTAGTAAACTATTGCCTCAATCCTTTCTTCTCCTGCTTCCAGCTGTTCTCCACCTTAAGTTTTTTATCTAGCAAAGCACCGTAGCACATTAAATTACCCCATTAAGTAGGAAGTTTTCATGCTTTCTGCCTTTATTCAGTCTCTCTTTTCACCTGCGTGTTATCTCTGGATAAATAGTGCTGGCCACTGTCCCCACAGCATCCATGTAATACCATCCATGCAATATCTTGCCAATGCATAGAATCAAGAAACAGTGACTTGTACAGAGAGGCAGTGCCAGAATGCAAGTAAAACCTTTTAGTCCAAAGCCTTAGCCACAACTCAGTACTTAAAATCATAGAATAGTGTGGGTTGGAAAGATCTTTAAAGTCCCCAGTTGAGAGAGAAGAATGGTGTGAGGGACTGCGTCAAAGGCCTTACAGAAATCCATCTAGATGGCTGGAATAATTTCCATTCTTTTCATTTCTCCTCACATCTGCCCCTTTTGTATCTCCCTACCTTTATGTTCTTTTTAGAACAGAATATAATATTCTATTTTATTTTATTTCATTTCATTTGGAAAGGACCTACAATGGCACTCTAGTGCCAACTAGTCCAACTGCCTGACCACTTGAGGGCTATCCAAAAGTTAAAGCATAGTATTAAGGACACTGAATGCCTCTAACACTGACAGGCTTGGGGCATCAACCACCAGCTCCAAGGACCATGTGTGAAACTTGCACCTTACCTGTGAGTCATTCTCTGTCTCTCCTAGGTGGCAGCAGGCTTGCAGGTTGAACTGGAGATAGAGATTTTTGCCATGCTAATTGGAGGGAAAGACACTGGTGGCCCTGAAGAAGTTTCCCATAATATTGAAATATTGACAGAAACTGAAACCCTGCTTCTGCCTGTGAAAGCAAATATCCTTTGTTGTCTTATTTCTCATACACACCTCATAGCGTCGGCCCTGGGGATCATCTTCCTGTTGGGAGCCTCAGGCATTGTTTCTAGTGCAGGCTGTTTCAGTAGCAAGTTTTACTGTCCTTTTCAGAAATACATAAATGGCTGTTTTCAAAAGCACAACAAATGAACAATTTAGGGTTCTGATGCCAAATGCATTTTACATCAGAATAACATGATACTTCATTCACAGTGAGGACCACCCGTACCAAAGAAAGGAGAACTTCAGGACATTCTGAGCCTGACCAGAGCAACGGCTAACAGCAACTCCTCTGAGGCTTTGTACGCTCTGGATGTGACATTGAAACTCCCCAAATTTTCTTTGCATTGACCCAAAGAAACCTTCCATGCCTACAATTGCAGAGCTGAGCTAGACAGGACCAGTGGCATACCGGCAAAATCAGCTGCTCTTCTGTTCCCACTCACCTAGTCCTCAGACACAGTTGCAAACCAGCTTCCAAAACGTGCCCTTCTCCCATATTTTACCTGTTCCTTTAATCTTTGAGCTGAGGCCACTAGTCCAGATTCAAGATGTTTCACACCCTCTACTCCCAGAATTCATTCCTACCTCCATGAGTTATTTTACTTTACGAAATGTACCAAAATGGTTAAGGTCCTTAACATGGTATTCCACCAGTGTTATCCAGTGATGTGTATGAGTGCCGCCCAGAAGGATTCCCCCAGGGAGGGATGGCAGCAGCAGTCCAGGCACTTCCTACAAGCCCCAAGCCATGGTTACGGATTATGCTCCCACGAAAGCCTTGTAGTTAGCGTAAGTACTGGATGCAGTGACACCAGCTGTAAATTAAAGTACAGGTGTTTTACCTACTCCTCATTTCATCAGCAGCACCCTGAACAAAGCTCATGCAAATGATGCACCTATCACACTGACATGGTAACTGTGACAAGAGAAGGGAAACACTGGATGGCATTAACCAAAGCACTCACTACAAGGGAACTGCAGGTTATTACGACTGCTCAGCTCAGCGGAGGCACTCACAGCAGAGCCTCCTCAGTCCTGTCCCAAATCCTTCACTGTCTCCACATTAAACAAGTCCTTGAGCCTCCTGGCAGCTGGATTTACTACAATTAAGCCCTAATAAATCAGCCTCTCTGTTGCTTCGCGTGTCCCACTGGTCAGCCCGCACTTCTGGGCAGCCCGGTCAGCTCAGACACGCTCCAACAGGATCAAAGTGTGGGTTCTTGGCNCTCTTTAACACTTTTCACTTTCTAAAACCAAATCTTACTGGTAACCCGTTGACACTGACAGCGAGACTAATAAGGGACAGGAGTCTTACAGATATGGCAGCCTCAATGTGCCTCTGCACACATTCATACAGCACATTTCTGTAGCCTTACAGAATCAGTCTATATGAAGAATCACAGAATATCCTGAGTTGGAAGTGACTCACAAGGATCAGGCACAACTCCTGGCCCTGCATAGGACATCCTGAGAATCACACCACATGTCTGACAGCACTGTCCAAACACCTCTTGAACACTGTCAGAACCACTGCCCGGGGGAGCATTTTCCAGTGCCCAGCCACCCTCTGGGTGAAGAATCTTTTCCTGCTATCCTAACTAACTCTTCCCTGACACAACTTCAAGCCATTGCTTTGGGTCCTGTCAGTGATCAACAGAGAGATTAGTGTCTGCCCCTGCTCTTCCCCTTGTGAGGATGTTGAAGGCTGCAATGAGGTCTCCCCTCGGTCTCCTCTAGGCTGAACAAACCAAGTGACCTCACCACTCCTCACAAGGCTTCCCCTCAAGCCCTTCACCATCTTTGTAGCCCTCCTTTGGATGCCTTCTAAGACTGTCTGAGAATGGTTAAGTGTTCCCTGACAACAAAAAAGCCTTATTGGGAATTTCTCACAAACCACCAGTCAACATGTGTTCACCTCACCCGCATGAGCTCAGGCACTCTACAATGCAATTGATGGTGACAGTTCATAAACAGGAACCCTATGGATGTGTCTCTTCAGTTGAACAATCCCTGTTTGCTTCATATGTGTAACACTGACATCATCTTTTTCTTTCAACTGGAACATCTGTAAGCCTGCCATGTTATCTAACCAATCAGCAAAGAAATTCCAGCTGTATCTCATTTCCTCTCCTCTGGAGAAAAAGAAAAGTGACCACATCAGTCAGTTCTCAAAAACTTCACAGACGTGCATCTCTGACTGCTGCATCTGCTCTAGGACTGCCCAGTATACATCAAGTATAGCTTTTCTTCCTGTTTAAGTATCTTCTTACCTTTTCCAGGTGGAATTTTACCTCCAGAGTAACACACAATTATAGTCTAGAAAAAGAACCGGTTTAATGCCTTCCACCTCAGGGATTTACAGCCTGGGGCTCATCATGAAGGCAGTTTGGACAAACTTCTCTCACTTCATGTTGAAATGGAAGAGAAATACTCACCCAGTCAGTTCACATTTGAGTGAGACACCCCCAGTCCCAAGAGAAATTCTGATCAGAGTCATCTTCCATGACAAGCACAAAAAGAGAAATTAACAACACAGTATTCTCCTCACTTAGTTATTTCACGTGAATATTTAAAACACTTCAAGAATATTCCCTTAACATACTCAGAATTAAATACCACACAGGAAGCTGCTCATGAAAGTCTCCACTATTCCTAAACAGACTGCCCATCTTGAATGTGTGGTTATGATTTTTATGCCATTCAATTTGTACAATAAAAGCAAACCCCTATTTTATTTCAAGCCCGTGTAAGAACTGTGTCTCATGTTGTTGTTCCCTTCCAAGAGCAAAAGGCCAAATCTGAGGCCACTCTGTAGCAATCACAGTGCTCACACAACAGTTAAAAAGAATCTGGATATCTCCTTTGTATACTCATTGGGTTTGGTTCAACAAAGGTAGAATTGGAATTTCTGATTTCTTCTTGTTTATTCTTCTTTCCATTCATGTTAATTTTCTGTCCTCTTCCACTACAGGTTAGAGCCCTACAAGATCAACATGAGGATCAGCAACACTAAAATACCTAGATTTTAGTCCAACTTTATGGAAACATCCAATGTAATTTTTTCATTTATTTAATCAGATTAAATGAGAATAAATATTTTGCCTTTGCCCTGTTACTGGGAAAGGTGGTCCAAAAGTTGCACAATCTCCTGACATGGCTGTCTGAAATGCAAACAGTGCAAAGATTGCTATATTTCAACCCTACTACAGAGCAGTGCTGCATGGCTCCCACTGTTTGTTTTTAAAAGGGATTAGGTTTCTAATAACGTGTGCTGAGGCACCTGAAAAGTTTCTGTTTGCTTTCACAATCACAGGCTTAACTTTCTGTGTGCTCACCTACCTTTAATAAGCTGCGAGTACCAGATGGAGGTTGCAAGTACACAAAGTTACACTTTAGAAGAGAGAGATTCTTACACCCTCTTGTTCACTGTCACACATGAGCACCTTCAGATGTTCATCTGCTCATCTCTCTTCATAGTGGAAGACTAAGCCATTTGGAGATGATCTTTTCCCACTCCTTGTTACCACCTACACAGCAATGACTAAAAGAAAGATCACAGGTTCTTTCTGAGCCACCATATTTGTGCATCCAAGTGCAGCTCTGCTTCTGGTTTATGAATTCATTTCCCACAAGGTCCTTTCCTGTGCTTCATCCTTTCTCCAACATGTGACATGCTGAGAGAGAGATGGGGAATTTGCCTTGATACACGCAGATGACTTGTTCTCTCAACACTTCACAGTGACTGAGAATCCCATGATTGGGCATTAATAGCAGCTTTCACCAGTGTGAAATACGAATGCCAGTTCTGAACCCTGACATCCACACTGTTAGGTGAGATACATATTCTAACAATACAGATTTAAGCTTGCCCTGTACTTGAAAGTGCTTTCCTGCTCCAGTTTGTAAATCCAGGGAATTTCAGCCAAGAAAGGGCAAATTGATGTCCCAAGGATATTGAAATTCCTTTCAGAGGACTGTTGGCACAGGACAGACCTCCTCCATTTAAAACACATGCTGGGCTCTGTCAGTAGCCACCCGAGTCCTGCATTAGTACAGACCCATCACAAGTGATACAAAGCTGAGAACCAGAGGGAAACTTCAAGAGGACAGCCTGTGTCAGCAGCTAGGGAGAGAGAACAACTTTCCAACCCCTAAAATACCTTTTCTCCAAGGACTCTTCCCTAACACCAGTGACAGCAGAGACAAAAGTGAAGGAATTCCACCTCTTCCAGCTTAGATCAGAGGATATCTTTCATCATTGTAAGATGACTCTGCATCCCAAGCTACTCTTCTATATCACCATTCACATCCTTCTCATCAGTCCCTGAGTTCATGTGCCTGTGGCCATGTTTTTTTTTCTCCCAGGGGATCATCAAACAGCAGCTCATCACACAGCCTCCATAACATCTATCTCCGTCATTAAGGTAAACAGAGGCAGTCAGCCTTCTCTTTTTGGTACCTAGTTTGGGCAACTCTCTCCTCAGTCACCTCACCTGACAGTGCACTGTGGTGTCACCAGCCTCCTCTCCATCTGTAACACTTGTTTTTCCAGCGGGCTGGCCCATTTCAGCAGCAGATAATGTGGATAACAGATGTCAACTGACTTTACCAACAAAATGTATCATCCTACAGTGCCTCCTCTTCCTCCTAGTAATCCCTCTAATGAGGGTCTATTTTGGGATAGTAAAGGAAAAGAACAGAATAAAAATAAATAGAACAGTGTAAGTCAGGATAGAGACATGTTTGAGTGCAGCTGTTTGATCACAAGCTGCATCCATATCTGGACAAATATAAAATTATAGGGGCACCGGGAAACAACTGGCAGAGCTGTATGAAGTTCTCATTTCTACAGATTCTGAGACCCACCTGGAAATGGAGCACAATGTGCTCCTGTGAACTACCCAGACTCTGAAGAGGCAAGGGAACAATCATCCCCTGACAAAGTCACTTATGAACAGCAGAGGTGTGGTTGTTACACCTGCGGTGCTGCCTAAAGAATGACCAACTGAACTGCTGGCCTTTTGCATAACTGCTAGTAAGAGACAACCTAGGTCAAAGACAGCAGGCAGGCACAACTGGGATGCAACTAAAAATCCATATGAAACTCAAGTTAGAAGTTCAGCTTTGAGTACCTAAGTCAGACACGTGAGCCCAACAGTCAGCAAAGTATCCGGATGCAGCCCCCACTACGTCCCCCAAACCAGTAACTACTGGTAAAAAAACACAGCATGTGCTATAAATTAATAACAGCAGCAGAGACTTGTTCACTCCATTCTGCCCCACTGCTCCCACTGTGAAAATAAATCATTTTATCTGATAAAGCACAAGTATGACATTGCAACAAATCAGTGCAATTTCTAAAACCTGGAGAACGTACAAGGCAAACAGTCCAGGCTTCTCACGCTTGGTCTGCCAGCTCTCCAGAAAAACACAGTCTGGGAAGGCAGCCCTTTCATTTGCTCCCACTGATTTCATTCTTTGTAAAAAATACTTTGAACACTGACACACAGAAAAAGGCAACTGAGGATTTACAAAAGAAATACCGGGACAAAACACTACGAACAAATATGTCTCACAAAGCAAATACAAATATGCCTTTAATAGAGTGCAGCCATGTTTCTCCCTGTCCTGCTAAAGAGTGAGTGGCTGTAGATCAAGTCCTCACACTTCAGCAGAAATCACAGAGCTTTTTCCACAGGCCACAAGCAGGTGTCAGTGAAAAATCTTGCCAGCTGCCTTCCCTGAACAGGGCATGGTCTCACCAGCAGTCTGTGTGCTGGGTTCAGTGTTGCCAGAACCAGCTGATCTCAGGATAAATCAACTCCAGTTCTAACAGGCATTCCACTAGAGGAAAAGCACGTGCCTTTGACAGTCACCGCAGAAAGAGTCCAAATGCATCCATCTGCAGCAGACTACACAGAGTCCATCCCCATTCTGAGCTGGGTTTACATGCTGGATTATACCACATGGGGAGGGGACAGACTTCATCCCAGCCACTGGACATCATCACAGATGTTCAGCCACAAGAACACCTCCATGGTCAGCAGTGAGGCTACATAAGTCCATCCAGGTGCTCTGGGTCTTGGGCAGCAAATGCTAGAGCACTGCAAGAACCATCTTCTCTTTCTTCTTCCTTTTTCTCTTCTTCTCCTCAAAACGTTCAGTAGCGTCAGCAAAAAATGTCACCTCGTCCTTGGCCTCAATCTCCCTCTTGAGGAACTGGAGCCCTGCCATGTTGAATCCCAGCACATCCTGCAGAAACAGATCAGCACCACACTGTGAGGCACATCCCAAGCTAGTTAGGGGGCAGAGTCCTGCACTGGCCACCCTCTACTAAGAGATGATGAAAAGAAGACAATCCACAGATTAAAGAAAACCACATTAGTTTAAATCTAAACGTCATCTGACCAGGAGAACAGTCAGTCCTGCACTCATTCCCTAGAGTCCTCTCTTAAGAGCAGCAATAATCCACCATATTTTCTGAAGGACAAGTTGCTGGCAGGCACCTGAAGCTTCCTCTGGGAAAAGGCACAGCTTGCATTGAGGTAGCAGCCCACAGAAAAGCCCAAGAGAAGCAGGGAGTTACTCTACCTCCTACATATTTAGAAACTAGCGAGCCAAGATCCAAACACCTGGATCAGAAAACCAAGTGCAAATGAGGCAGGGAGCACAAGTATAAGCTCACCACTGGGTATTCTCACATGAGGAGGAACATAAGGAAAAGGCAGCCTATTTGCAAAAGAGGATGGTTTAAATGAGCTCAGACCCCCAGCCACCCTCCCCACTAGACACCACAGAGAACTCATGCTCACAAACATTGTCTCATCCCATTATTCTAGATCCTGGAAAAGGGGAGGGTGCGAAACTCACCCGGGCCTCACTGACTCTGGAGATGGTGGTTTTCTTCAGATTTTCTATCACTGTCACCAGCATCTGGTTGGTTGTGATCTGCCCAAAATGTATCCTGGGAACAAAGCAGGCAGTGTATTGCAGCATTGTTATTAGGAATATCACAGAGGCCCTCTCCTGAGCCTCTGTATGTTCTGGACATATGGGTTTTTTTAATTAGTCTTCCCCAGGCCAGCACTGGACATGGACAGGCATGGACAAATTTATCTGGAAAAGCTGCTTTCTTTAGTTTAACAGTGGTTCAAGGGGAAGGTCTTTCTGAGGACAGGGGCTCTACAGTGACTGTGCCCCCAACACTGCCTCGTCAGACTTGATGTGGGATCTTTTCATTCCAGGGAGATTTGGGCTACCAGGACCAGCAACCCCATCTGAGCATGTCAGCACTCTACATCCAAGCAGTTCATTCCCACACACCATTCACTGTGGGCTGCAGAGATTCCTTATCTCCTGCAGAGACCACATGTTTATTCTCCAGGATGATTCCCAAGAGTTTCAGGCCTAGAGGCTCAGAAGAAAGCCCAGATACTGTCTGGGCAGATAAAGGACTCACTTGAGCAGGAAGAGGAGAGCTCGGCACAGAAGCTCAACATCTGAACCCAGCTGAATATATTCATTGAAGAGTCTGAGCAGGTCAGGGACGTAGGAGAAAGGCAGCACCAGGAGAGACTCTTCCAGCTCACTGAGGGAAAAAGCAAAGGGACACAAGCACTAGTCTCAGCCACTGCATTGCTACAGATGAGCAGGGAACACATCCACATAGGTGAGTTCTGGTACTCAGCAGTGCTAAGCATTCCTCACAGCTGGTCCATGACTGCCCACATCTGCACCAGATGTCCTGCATCTGCACAGCTCAGGCCTCTTGTGGCACAGGGAGCAGGCACACAGCCTTCCCTCCTCAGCATCCCCAAACTGCTCTCCACATACATGCACATCTCCAAGCGGCCACCCCACATCCAGAAGCTTCAGTCCACACTCCCCACGGAAGGAACATTTCCCATTCCCCAGTTCCATCCATGTTCCAAAAGAAGCTGTCAGGAACAGTGACTCCAGACTCTCTAGCACTGTCCATACCTTTTATGAGAGACTAGTCAAGGACCCCAGCCAGTCCTGGGCCTAGAAACCCACACTCAGTCACAAACCTGTTCAGCAATAAAGCTCTTGGGACTCACCTCGACTTGACCTTCTTGAAAACTTCCAGCACGTACGCAGAAGGCTGCAACAGAGGAAAGACACCAGCCCTGCTTAACAAGAAATACTCCAGGACTAACATGCCCTAAGGTCCATTTCACACAGTTAAAAACACACCATCACATCAAGCTGAATGTAACAAAGAGTAAACCCCTTTGACTTCAATCAGCTGCCACTCTGAGAAGTTCTCCCTCAACCTTTTCAGGGTACTTGACACTGGTGAAGTGTGAAAAACTTAATTTATATTTAACCAGCTAAGTCATCTCAATTCATGACAACAAATCTTGTACGAAGTGGACAAAAAGCTTGGTAAAACAAATTATATATAAAAAACCTTGTACAAACTCATCTCCCAGGCTTAATTCCTACTACTCCTGTTTTTCTGCTGAAAGCATTTGGCAGATGCAGAGCAGAGCTGGAAATTGGGAAAGTAAAGTGCCTCTAACTACTAAGTCACAGGATTGCATTCATTTCTGTTCAGTCTATCCAACTTATAATTAAATAGACCTATAATCATGGAGGAAGAGACAGAAGGGCTCTTGCAAGGTTTACAGGTAATTAGAAGGAAGACAAAGGTTGTTTCATCTGGCATTAACATTCAGCTTTGAGCAATCTGGTCTAGTGGGAGGTGTCCCTGCCCAGGGCAGAGGGGCTGGAACCAGATGATCTTTAAGGTCCCATCCAACCCAAACCATTGTATGATTGCATGAAAAGGGGAGGGTGAAAAACCAAGGATCTTCCTAAGAGTACTTAAAAAACACAGTCTGGGAGTGCACACTGGAATAAACCTGGAAAACTAATCTACTCAGAGTAGTGGATTTTTATTTATCAATGAAATCCATGCATCCTTGTCTGTGTATTTTGTAATATGCCAAAAATCCACAGAATTTAGTAAAAACTGTTGTGCAGTAGTATGACATGAGTGAATAAGGGCACCAGCTCTAGCCTGAAATACCTGGCCATTGAACTACCATTCTGAATTTTCTCACTGTAAACTCTGCAAGAATAGGAACAGAATCAGTAACTGGTGTAGCAACACCATATAAGTAAACCTGGAAAAGGTTTGAACTAGCTTTCCTGTATCTTGGAGAAGAGTGTAAACATCTGGCTCATGATAAGGAAGATCGTAAGGTCACGGCTACCATCAGGGTTGTTTAAACCTGACAGAGTTAAACTTTTGTAACACACACGCATGATACTAAAAACCAAAAGAATAACAAAAAAAAAACCCCATCAGCATGAAAACTCCAAATTACGTTCACTTTGCACAAGAAAAAAAAAAGTTGAACTAAGCCTGCCTTCCCCACAGCAACCCAGCATGTTGGCTCAGCCAGCAAATCAACCAGCCTCATTCCAGCTGTACAACCTGTGGCCTGGGCATTCCACTTACTGTAATATTTCCATAGGCACGGAGGATGGGATTGACAGGGAAGGGAACCTGGAGACACAGAATGGGTTAGAATGAGGCAGGTGTGTGTGTGTATAAATGCATATTCAGAGCAAATTTTACCCACAGTAGAAGAGAGCTTTTATTGAGTATCTTCCTGTAATTCCCACACCTCTACCCTCCCCAGCATGTTGCTGAAGGCCTCATTTGAAGCCACCAGACAATCTCATTCTCAGACATACATGACTAACTCAAACATGGAAGAATTTTTTTTCTGCTTCTTGTGACCCTTCCCACTTCTATCACGGCCCCTTATTCAGCAGGGAGTGTTGAGATGAAGGCAAAAATGAGTCTTTAGAATGAACCTGCAGCAGCACACTCTTCCAGGGACAAAACTTACATACTGATACAACTTTAGGCATAAAGGTCATTGGAAAGAACACACCCTTAATTATGACCCAGAGCACCATGCCATTTAATTGTCCAAAAGATTTGAGCAAATGTCTGCTGTTTTCAGCTGTCCTGACTTTATCTGCATGCTAAGCCTTTCCACTTGAGCTGGAGGATATACCTTGGGATTTTTACATTCCTCAGTCTTTTACCTCTTTTCCTGCAGCTTTGCATATGGCATTGTGTTCCTTCAGTTTTGCCATCTCTTCTCTGTACAGCTCAATAGCTTCCATGATCCTCTCAGCCTGTGCAGCACAAGAATAGCCCATCAGTGACACCAGACAAGCCAGGGCAAGGCTCAGCTGGACAAATGCAATTGGAAGCAGAGGTGCTGACACAGAGCACCACAGGGCATTTCCCCTGCAAACCTCTACTGCAGACTGCACCACTACCCTGAACACACAGGTCATGTCCTGAAGATGTCACACACCAGCCACATCCCCCCACTGCCCTGGGTGCTCTGTACTTGCAGCTCAGTTGTTGCTTTGACCACCATCCCCAGCAAGCAGTGCCCCTTTGAGGCACAAGCCAGGGTCAGGCCATTTTGGCTATTCAGATTAAGGATTTCTTCTGAAAATCACCAAACTGTTGAAATCTGCAGCCATGGCATCATCCACCCCCACACCTTCCTAGTGTAAAGCACCACAACAGATTTCCACTTTCCACAGATGCCCACTGGATGGCACAGCCCTTCAGGGAGAGACCTGATGCCTTGAGAACATCCCAGCTGCCTCATGCTCCTTTGGAATGCAAACCCCACAGGACAAGAGCAGCCCCATCTGTCCAACGTGTGACAGGCAGCTGCAGCTACAGGAACCGCACACCTCATTCCTCTCAGAAGGAAAAAATTCCTGGTGTGTGACCCTCCCAAGTCAAAACCCTCCCTTGCTGGTTTCTGAGCAGGACAAACTGCCTCTGGATGCAAGAGCAACCTGCCCTTAAGTGACATCACAGGTTACTCTTCAATCTGATGCTATGAGCCCGTGACAGCCTCCCTTGAGAGGCTGGTAAGGCACAAAGCCACGCTGGCAGAGCCACAGCACTTTACCGCTTTGATGGTTTCAATGGTCTTCTTTCCTGCCAGCCCTGTCTCTCCTTGTGTCTCTCCAGCCACCTACAAAATACAAAACACAGAGCTGCAGTTCCACCCTTCCATAGTGCCACTGCCAACTGCATCATGGAGCAGCCACAGCTTCACCACCACCTTCCCCCCTTCACTGCCTCAAAGCAACAAAATGATCCTTTCTCCCTGATACCTCTTCCATGCCTCTTAAAGGAACAGTTTTTCCAGAGTTTGTACAGTCAGACTGACACACATTCAGATGGTGCAACTCACCACAGGCTGCTCTTCCTTTGCCACACTCTCTTCATATTCAGCTTCTCGTTGCTACAGAGGATGAGAACACAACATATTAACAGCTGTGAGTAAGGCAGGGATGTAAGTCCCTTCCAGATGGGTTGAGCAAGACAGCCTGGAGGGCTTCATTCAAAACCAGGACCCATCAGCAGAGACCATCAGTGCCAGTGGCAAAATGCCCATTTGTCCCTGATCCCAACTCCACACTGAACTCTAGAATCTCCCACAGAGAAAGAAATCCAGGTCTCTGCTCTGGGTGCAGGAACAGCCCTTCAGGATCCCACCAAGCTGAGACAGACACCACAGTTCACCACCACACCTTTCACCAGTCATACAATACAGAGGGAACAAATCTAGCAAAGTCCCAGAGCTGTCCTAGGCTGCAAAAGGAAAGAGTCATCCATCTCTCACATGAAAGGGCACCAATTATGTTATGCATAGTTCATTACTCGTGTGTTCATGCCCAACTTGCTATTCAAACTTGACCCAAAACAAACTTTTCTGGCATCTGGAAAAGAGTTCTCTGTCTCTCCTTTTACCAAACACAGGGCACCAAGGTACAGCGTGTGGGTCAGCTCTTACAAACAGGCTGGGATGAAAAAAACCCCAAACATCTATTGCACGTTTCTCATCCACTCCTACTTCTGCATTTCTGCCTCCTCCCCCTCCCACCTTGGTTTGAGAACTGCCTTACTAAGAGGTGACAAAAACAGGCTTCTCTGAAGGAATCCAGCAAAAAGATAAAGAGTTACAAATTGTTCCAAGGGAATCTTGGATACATGAAACAAACACTTCGGGCAACCCCAATGGTGGCTCAGTACTGCAACGGGTGCTCAGTCAGTCTGGAAAATCTCCTTCCTTGGACATGTCAATGTATCAAGGCAAGTCTCTAAGCAGCTTTAAGGTCATCCTGCAAAGAGCAAGGGGTTGGACTAGAGACCTCCAGACCCTCCTTCCTATTAAAGTCCTTCTGAGTCGATTCCTCACAATACATGCTCAAATGGAATAGAAGGGGCTTCTTGCAGCATCCCTGACCTCTGGGGCCTGCTACTGAGACAGAATAGACCTCTCAGTGTTGGAAAAGGGACAAACTGCATTTAACAGGAGCAGTGCTCTCCATCCCTCCACATCAGCCACCTGCTGAACCACCTCCCAAACACGCTTGTGCTGAAAGGTGCACAAGAGAATGTCACAGACTAAGAAACAGACCTGTAGAAAACCACTAAAGACCAAAAAAAAAAAAAAAAGGTCTGGAAGTTGTTTTTGGTAGAAAAGATGCAACTCTCACCATCTCCCTCTCCTCTTCCAAAATCAGTGGTTCCCTTGTCCTTTCCCAGAGGCGCAGGGACTTGTCGTGGGATGCTGACACCACATAGTCTCCATTGGGACTGAGTGCCAAACACCAAACCTCCTGGTGATGCCCCTGCATAGATGACAGAAGAGGTATGACATTAACATCACTCAACTTCCACCCCTGAGGAAAATGCTGCTCATGTAGGGATAATGCTTCCATTCAACAGACTTCAAAAACTTCCTACCTCCAGTGTCTGGATATGTTCAAATTTATCTGCATCCCACTGCTTAATCTTGCCATCCTTCCCAGCTGTGAAGAAGAGATGGGATTTGGGCACAAACTGCAGATACATCACACTGGAAGAGAAAAAGGCACAAATTTACCCACGTGGGGAACACTGCAGAACTCCCCCTCCTCTATGCTGGATAAAAGGATTATTGCTGGACCACAACTCCTTGGAGACAAGTCCACAGTCCAAAGATGCTGCAGAATTTGACTAACCTGTCATCATGGGCAAAGAGAGAACGGTGACAGTCCCCAAAATCCAAGCCCCAAATCTTCACATTCCTGTCAGCAGAGCCGCTTGCAATTAGAGTCCCATCCTAGACAGCAACAGAGAGGAGGGTGTGGGGAGCTGGCTGGCAGCCCCACTGCTGCTGCCACAGTGACTCAGCACTGCTGAGCAGGCAGACACCTGGCTCCTGAAATGTGGCCTACTGACCCCTCCACCTCCTCCCCCATGGCCCCTGCTCTGGTACTGGCACAGCCCACTGACAGCACTCTGGCCCTCCTCTGACACTCTGCAGGTATTTGGTTATATCCTGACATTTTTCTTGGCTTTCAATGAACCTCATTCCAAAAATACCTCAGAGCAAGATGCACCTCAAGAATGAACAGGCACGAAGAGGCTGCTCCCTCTCAGCACCTGCCCTCTGCTCCCACTAACTATTCAGGCTCCTCTCACACAGTAACTTTAGCAGAAAGCAGGCTTTATCTGCTACAGTGCGTGTAAGGGACCATTACAGCATTTTGATTTCCACTCACTCACAAAATGCCCCAGGGTCAGTTTTGTCATGACCCCAACTCTGCTATCCCTTCCAGTGAGCACAGGACTGCAGTGTAAGAAGGGGCTTGCTGTGTCCCACCCAGAAACTGCTAAGTCAGGAGCAAGGAGGTGACAAGAAAGCATTATTCTAGAGGCCTTGATGCCAGCAGAGGTTCTCACACTCAACCATATCACCACAGACCCACATTACACAGCCCTAGTGATACTTACATAGCAGATGTCCATACACAGCACTGGCAGCTTGTGTCCATACAGAGAAAGGAAAAACTGAAGCAGAAGAAAGGTGACTCAGTTAGACATGGTGGGTAGAGAGGTGTGCAAATCCCAAGCTCCAACCTACTTCTGCTCTGCCTCAGGAGCTGTTTTTCTAGCACTGCCCCACTTTCATTCTTGCCCTGAACACCGTTAGCAGCAGGGTCATGAAGGCAGAACTGAGAAGAAGATGGAAGTAGCAAAGCAAGCTGAACTAGCTCTGTTTGCTCTCTAGCTAATTCTGGTGCCCATCACCAGTGTCAATGGAGTTCATTTCTGTTTCTCTCCACATAACTGCCAGCACCAGTCTGTCTTGTGTCACTCCCTAACATTCACATGCCAGTACACAGCTCACAAATCCACCACACACTGCTCACAAGGAAGGTTCTCCTCCTGTAGGCTTTGCCTCTGACATGCCCTATTTAACACCACGTGAGACATTCATCCCCACCTTTTCACTGCCTGACAGATCTGGAGTACCACCATGTCAGCAGGGTTTAGAATGAACCTTGCCACCTGCAGCCTCAAAACACTTTTTAAATGAAAAATGAATTTTCCAGTTCCCAGTGTGGAACAACCATGGCTCTGTCAGGTTTGCCAGCAAACAGGCCCCTGAAGGAGGATGCATGTTCCACATAAAACAGACACTTTTCCTTTGTATTCCTGATCTTGCAGGCTACAGATACATCTCTTCCTGCACAGCCTCACAGGACATTTGGTTACACACCTTGAGTGTGTCAACATAGAAAACCTTCACAGTGCAATCCAGTAAGGACACAGCCAGCAGCTTCTGGTTGGGGCTGTACCGCACACAGAGCACGTCCTCATCCAGCTGTAAAATGCGCACGTGTTTCATGGAAAGCCTGGCAAAAAGAGGAAAGAAACAACTGTTATCCCAAGCCAACAAACTAGGGAGAGAAATGCCTACCAGTCCCACATTGCACCCTGGGAAAGCAAGTGAATTCTAATGTGCAGCAACTCATTCGTCACTATGACAGGACTGGAAATAAGCAGGCTCTGATGGCTGATGAACTTCACTGCTACATTTACGGCAATGATCTGCAGGCCCAGCCTGATTAGACACTAAATCCACACACAGAAAGGGATCAGAATGAGACAAGTGCCCTTCTTCAGCTAAGCTCAGGTCTTCACAAAACTACACTGAGCCCACACTCTCCTCCATGTGTTCCACACAGATGTCATGGGCAGTTCTTGCAGTGCACAGCAAACGCCAAAGCATCCATCAACAACAACGGCACAAGGATTATCTTCTCACCTTTTTTGAACGCTGCTCTCATCCTTCACAAGCTCAAACTCCCAGAACTTGACACATTTATCAGCACCTCCTGTCACAAAGCCATGCTGTAGGGGGAAACAAGAATGCTGCTGTGAAACTAGTTCCTATCACCCAGAGAAAGTCTACAGCAAGGAATTGCCAACACAGTGGAGGTTTTTGAAATGTCCCACACTCCTACACCATTAATGATTAAGTGAACACCACCAGGAGCACTTGCTCTGGTTAGAGCACACGTTGGCTGAGCAACAACAACAATTTCAAAAGCTCTAGCTTATTTTGGAGGTCTAAGACGAAGACCCCAAATGTAAAAGAAAACCAGGACTGAAACTTTGGGATTGAAAGCAGTTATCTCAGCTGCAGGTAACAATATGCTTTTGATCTGTGGGCAGCTTAAGACTCTCACTGTTACTGGCTAACATACAACTTACCACCACCCTACAACAGAGCTTTCTAAAGAGACAGCAGACCAACATTTTACATTAAGAAGGTAGGTAAAATCTATCCCATATGTTTTCATCTGCAGGGTAGACGAATATCTGACAGATTATTTCTCACTATGGTTTTGATTCCCCTAGAAAGTTATTAGACACTACCAGCTGCATCTTCCACCTCTGAGGATGAGGGGTTCCATGCTTCCATGGAACAAAGCACGTGGTGCAAAACAAATTCCATGGTGCAAACACAGTACTAAAGGAAAGAATTACATGAAAAGATGTGCAGATGATACTTAAAAGGGTGGCTGAGTTACCTGGTCTGGTGAAAGAGCAATGGACCACACTGATCCGTCATGAGCATCAAGCGTCTCTATCAGACTGCCAGAAGCCAGATCATACAGCTGCAGCTTCCCTGTCTGGGGAGAAAGACATCACAGATGAAGAATCAGCCTCTGCTCACAACTCATGAGAGCTCCTGGCAGAAGAGCTCCCTGCCACCCTGTCTCCAGCAGCCAGCTTCATTAGGTGGCTGTTACACAGAGACAGCCAAACTCCTGATCTCCATTAGGGCATTCCCAAAGCTCTGCCTTCCACCTCAAGCCATAAGAGCTCTGTAACGACTCTGGGAACACAAAAGTGCTCCAGATGAGGAGAGGCAATGCATTTTCTGTGAGGTTGCCCTAATGACACTTTCCTAACACATTCCCAGACCGGGGCAGCCTGGAGCCAGAGGGCCACTCCTCACCTTGGTCCCGATGATGACCTGCCGATCGCCGGGGACAAAGAGTGAGCAGAGCGCGTACTCACACTCCATTGTGCGGATGCACTGCAAGGTCGACCTGTGGACAAAGACAGAGCCCAAAACCTCTTACCACACAGAGTCTGGCCTGCTCAGAGAGACATGCTCCAGTGTGGCTTCTACCTGCAGCTGTCTTTCAACTGGGGTCAGAAAATAAGCCACCACCATCCTATTGACCCAAACACTACCCAGCACTACTGCTAGCAACATTTCCTATAAAAACATGCCACTATGTTGTCCACCGTCATGACCCATTGCTGTTGTGAACAAGAACAGAGCTCCTAATTTTATACAGCATTTCAGGGAGTGACAGAGTGTAAGATAGTGTACTCAGAGGAAACTGAGGTTGAAATCAGCACCACTCAAGAAACACTGGGACAGCACTCTATATCAACACACAACACTCTAGATCAACACAATAGCCTACTCAGTCCAATACTAGATCCTTCAGATAAGATGTCAAGAAACCCACATGTCCCCTCAAGAACAGGCAGTAGCTTGTTTAGGATAACAGTTAACGCCTCTTAATAAAAACGAAAAAAACAGAAAAAACCCATAGCAAAATACAGTCTATACCCAACTGCTATGTAAGATGTTTGTGTTTAGACCTTCCATTGAAATTTTAGATCTACAGTTTCTCAGTTTCTCTAATAAGGAAAAAAGAAAAAAAAATTTCTGTTTACTTCCTTTACTTCATTCACTGTTTTATCTCTTTCCATTGTCCGCCTTCTTATCACTGCTTTCCTTAACACAGCATCCCTCAATTGTGGGAGACTGACACAACCAGACTGTGTACCTGTTCCAAATCTTCACAGACTCTGCAGCTGCTGAGAGAATGGCAATGTTGTCAGAGCTAAAAGCCAACGTCCTGACATCACTGCGGTGGCCTCCAATGGTTATCTTGGACACACGGACAGCCTGGGGCACTTGTGCTGACAGATTCAGGTTGTACAATTCAATGACATTGTTCTGGAGCAGCAGTACCATCTTCAGCTCTCCTTTTGGAGAGAGAATCAAGTCAAATGACCTGTTTGATTAGATAAAATCAGAGCTGTACACAGGGGCAATAAGACAAAGTGTTGGAGGGATCAATTATCAAGAACAACTGAGACAGAGGAATATAGACAGAGCACATCCAACAAGCAAGTGCACACTGAGCCACAGGGGTGGGAATGGACTGGAGATCATGGCAGGCCTGTCCCCAGCTTCAAGCTAAGCATACGTTGAAAGGGAAACTTCTTCCACCTGCACGGAGCCATGCAGAGCTCTCCCCAGGTAGTTGCATAACCACTCATCAGACTCTACAACAGGCTTTATACTCACTTGATTTTAGACGAAGCCTTGACATTAGTGACTCGCTGAATCTCCTCCTGCAGGCTCAGCTCCACACTTCTTTCAGGCTCCTCTTCAGAGTTCTGTCTGGAAATGTCAGATAAGGGAGGAGAGTCAAATGACCCAGCACAGCCAACACAAACTAACACAGTGATGGGAGAAAACATAAGGAAACCACTCAGCCTGCTGAAAACAACATCCAGCAGTGCTAACCACATTTAAGAATAGGGACAAGTGAAGGCTGGATAGTGAAGTTCATGCCAGTATGCAGACTACTAAAGACACAAACTGTCCTAATTTTTGCCTCTTGGCAACCTCCTCTAGAGCCAAAACACAAGGCACATAACAAAGATGGATACAAAACAGGCAAGAGAAGCCGTGTTTAAGAGCAAGACCAGCTTCTGCTCATCCCCTATCACTCACCAAAAGCTCTCAGCCATTGCAAAAATGCATTTCCAGATTTACCTGCCCTGTGCTTTAGTTTCTACCCTGGAGCCAGACCCCTCCCTAAGGGCTGTTACGAGGCTGTTATTCACCTGTTAAGTGCCTCATAAGGATACACAGAGACACTTAATACAGAGCAACCATTAAGAAAACTCTCACCTGTATCTCTATTTGCTGTAAAACAGGAGGTAAAGTATCAGACTCTCTGTGGCTTCTCAGATGAAACTCTCATGCCTGCATTGCCTACCAAGAACTTACTTTGATGCACCAAGCAGTATAAACACCAATGTCAGGTAGAGCTGAGCAGCTCTGCAAAACCCATTTTATGTCCATTTCTTTGCACACTTTAGCCTTTTTTTTTTTTTTTCAGAGGAAAGACTCAGAAAGAAAGTCTCCAGGAGCAGTGCTGTTCAGACAAGCACCAAGGATGCACAGAAAGATCAACCCCAAAATATAACAGCTAGCACAAAGAGAATGGCCAGAAACTTAAAGAGTTCAACCACTGTGTAATGCTACTGAAGAGCTTTTCTAGAGCCTTCTGGACACAGACAGCATCTAAAAAATTACTTACTTGGCTTTTTTCCTTGCTTTCTTCATTTTCTTTTCCAATTTCTTTTGGATTTCCTCTTCAGAAAGAACAGAGAACACTTCCAGAACAGCATCTGTTCCCTAGAGTCAGAGCAAACAAATTCAAAGGTATGCAAAGCCCTGGCTGGCCCTTACAGAAAGTACCCAAGCTCTCTACAGCCTCCTCTACAGCTCAGTGGCAGAGCCCCCCATTACTCACATGGCAGGCCAAAAAGTTGCCCATCCTGTCTGTGCCAAGAGTCACCACTCGGTCTCTCCCCTCCCGCATGATGGATCCAACTTTGCTGCACTTAACAATCCGCTGCAGGGAAAGAGGAACAAACTTGGGTCTGAAAGGTCAAAGGATCTTCTCAAGCAAACACAAGAAACCTGCTGACAAAGGAAGTCAAGGAGAGGGGGAAATGAACCTACAGGGTCCTGGCAGAACAGCTAGTAGGGATAATAAAGGGACAAAACAGGCATCTGTGTGAGCTACAAGCTTCCCTCCTGGTGTTTTGTTGCATTTCAGTTGAAAATAATCATTGGCAGTCTCAGTGGATGAATAACTTAACTTTATTGGCAAACCATAGCCATTTAAGAGACAGAGCTGACTTTTTATGCTACAGAGGCAGCAGAGCTCAGTCAAAAGAGGCAGAGGTGAGAACAGAGACTCTTAAACAGGGCATTGAAGGGAGAGAAATCCTCTGGAGAGGAAGCTAGAAAATTCATTAACGAAGTCAAGTATCTACCGCAACTACAAGCAGCCTGAGACCTGAGCAGTATCCCAGAAAGTTCTACCAGAGAGAGAGATTCAGTAAAGTCTTCAGCAGCAGCATAAGTGGAATAAGGCTTTCTGGAAGCCAATCGCACACCGTATTTCAATACAGTGCAACTCTCAGTTTCTACAAAGCTGACCATCAGTACTGAACTCAGTAGCTGCCAACTAGCTAGGAACTATTTTATTTCTGTGTTGTTTGATGAAAGAGCTCTATTAGCACTGTTTAAATTTATACATTTGGTAGTCCTTCTCAAATAGAAAGCAAAGAAAAACTGTCAGTGGAGAATAAATCTGTGGGTGTTCTGGCACACATACTTCTGCTGATGTTTTGCAGGTAGATGAGGCAGCAACTGCTGCTGAGGAAGTTGTTATAGAGCAAGACAAGAATTATCACATTTTCCCAAACAGGCTAAATATAACACTCAGAATATACCATGCCAATGTGGTTAGATACACCAGCTCAGAGACAGCATGGAAAACTGATCTTACTTCCTCAGGACGCTCATCCAACTCTAAGGACTCATCCTCTTCAGTGTTTTCTTCTGCTCCAGGTGAAGAAGACCCTTTGCTTTTCTTGGATTCTGGTTCATCAGAATCTTTTACCTGCTCACAGGAAAAGAAAACAAAACAAAAGGAGTACCTTAAACCTCAAGAGCTGCAGTATTGTGGTTTCTGGCTCACACTTCATTTCCCTGGAGATACAACTGTTTAGCATACACTGGAGTGTCTTACAGCATTCCTGTAAGCACCAAGCACTCCCTGTGCTCCCATGATTATCATCCACCCACAAGACTGTCTTCCTCAGCTGTAAGTCAGAAGGCAGGAAGATCTGACACACTGTAGAAATCTCAGCTTCACTTGAAAACTCAAAACACAGGAAACAGCAAAGCTCATCCCATGAGCAGCTTCTGGACCCCTCAGAAAGCAAAGACATTGCTTGGGCTGTTTCCCAGACATTCATCAGAACTGAACATGTTCCAGCTCCATCTCAGTTCAAAGACAAGCAGCTGGGCAGGGGGCTAAGGGTTACAGAGGGAAGGTCTTACCTCTTGGATGTACATGAGATCCCACACCCTCAGTTCACTGTCGCCGCTCCCAGTGATCAGACGCTTCTCTTTGGACAGCAAAGCCATCCCCCAGACCTGTCCAGAGGCACAATGTGAGGAACTGACTCCTTTAACTATCATAAAAAAAGCACAGCATCTTTAATTGACTTATTTAAACAGCAACCAAATAGGGAATGGATCTAGCTGGGACCTCCTCTGGGGACATGTGCATGGGAATTGTCACCCACTGCATCTGACGACAGCGCTCGGAATGTTTGGAAGTTTCTCATTTGCTTACTCCTAAAGCCTAACGAAAATTAAATGTATGATGCTGCCAGCCTACAACTCCTGAAAGCAAGGAAAGCCCAGAGTGAGCCATGACATCCCAGGTCCCTCCAGACCAAGAGTTCCCACCCATCCCCTTTTTACCTCAGCTCGGTGTCCAACCAGAGTTTTGAAGCAGTGTTGGGTGTCCAGATCCCACCACTTCACCAGTGTGTCTTTGGCACTGGAATGAAGAAGAAAAACTCAGATATGAGGAAAGACTCCAGAGCTCACCATTTTTCTAAGTGGTAGAAATACCAAAAAATCTAAAACATGTCAGAACGCATCACTGCAGCTGCTCAAACATTGAATTTTGCAAGCCAAACAAAAAAGGCAAAACAATGCTGCAAGTGTCAAGTCACTGAAGCTGACCTCGAAATATTTGAAATTGCATTAAGAAATGGGTATCATCTACCAAATCAACCAAATACTACCTTTTCTATCTGAAAAAAAAGCAAAAGAAAGTTGTAATTATTTCAAACTGAACTGACTGCATGCACTTTTCTATTAAGCTAGTAAATAGCATATTAAAAAGTTAAAAATTAGTGACTGGTATTTCAGCAAGAGTATCTCCTGTCAACCATTTATTATTAAAGGGATTCAGTCAATTTGCAGCTCATTTAGTTGAATAACTAAAAATCAACTAAAAAAACCTCTATCATCTTTTAATCAATTTGTGTATTTACAACTTACAACAATTTTTCTGTTACACTGCTGTGTGAATTACACATACAGAAGATAAGTCTGTTTAATTCTTCAAGATAAACAAAAAACCCAAAAAAACTGTTACATACATAATGAACATGTTATCACTGTTCTTTGTTACGATAATTTTAAGCCGATGGATTTACCAACAAGTTAAACCCTTTTCCAAACACTTTTTTTCAGTATGGCCATTTCAGCTGCTCTAAGACTTGGATTCAGGCACCAGACTTAAAAATACGTGGCTGTGACAAAATCATTTTCCAAGATGCTGGTGGGTGTGAGATATCACAAGACAACAAGGAAAATACAAATGGCTATAGTACACAGGGTGTCTAAATTGCAAGTACAACCACGCCTGCTTTCCTGATCAACAGTTACTCTTAGTCTGGCTCACCAAGTGACCAACAAGTTCTTCTCCTTCAAGAAAAGGACTTGAGTGATGACATCCTTGTGTCCTCTCAGCCGGTACAGGCCACTCTCGTTGATTACATCCCACACGATGACTTCTGTATCCTGGAACAGAGAGAGTGTCTCCATGGGACTGGCCCTTGTCTCTGAAAAACTTCTGCCATGAGACTGAAAATATTACCTGAGAGCACATTTTCTCACTCTGAATCAAAAGGATGATTCAGGCAAGTGACATTGCTTCCCCAAAGGTGCAGTCAGACTGAGAAATGTACCATCGTCCCAGCCTGAGACACTTTTGCTATTCCTGATCTCACAAGATTCTTCACTTGAACAGCTCTACCAGTGCTCTACTCCTGCCTGCAGCCCCTGTTGCTCCCCCAGCCCTGGGCTGCCCAGCTCCTCTCACTGCCATCCTCTGGCTATGGGCAGAGGCCACACTTCAAATCCTGAACGTTTCAGTGCAGGTCAGGCTTCCCCATGGGGCATCTCAGTGAAAGGGTCGTGCTCCAGATGTGAAAGTCTCACCTTAGAGCCAGACACCAGCCTGCCCCCCAGGTGGTCGTACTGAAGGGCTGTTACTGCAGCCCTGTGCCCATTGAAAGTCACAGTCGATTCTCCACTTAGGAGGTTGAAGACACGGATTGCTCCATCCTCATATCCAACAGCCAGGTGCAACCCATCTGGAGAGGGGCAGAGGCAACTGACTTGCTGCTTGAGACCCTTAAGGATTAGAACCTGCAATTTTTAGGAGATAAAACATGTACAATGTTGATAAATTACATGTCAGAGTCAGATACTTACACAGCAAAGAGAATATAGTCTACTCTTCTCCTGAACTTCCAACTGAGCACTTCTGCCACTTTTTAAGTTCCTTTTTCAACTTCCTGCACCAAAGACACTATCATTAACCCCCTTGTCCAAGGTAAACGGCAGCTAGAAGGGAAGCAATTTCTCACAAACAGGAAACCGGTGCAGAATGAGCCCTGGAACCCAGAACCTGAAATTTCTGCCCCCACACATTAAGTGCCAGAGAGCAAGAAATGTTGTTTGAGAGTAAAGTTGTAAAGTTTCTTCCTGACTCCATCCTCTCTTGCCTGGCCTTTCTCGGATATAGGACACAGTGGCTTTTCCACAGACTGCACAAGAATGTGAGAACGATAAAAACATCTCCAAAACAACATACCAGCAGTCAGTACTCCAGAGGCTGTGAAACAAAACCAGATTTCAGTTTGTAGCGGACAATAGTACTTACAGTGATTTCTGAATCTCACAGGAGACAGTGTGTGGCAAAGTCCTTAAAGTCACAGCTCACAACCTCCCTATGGGTACAACTTTTACAGAGGATGTCCAGTTCCACTGCCAAATCACCAACGCTATGACATCCCTGATATGTCCAAGAACATTCACACAGCCAGCTAAACCGGGTGCAGCTTTCCACTTACTGTGACAGCAATTACTCTTCCACAACTGAGGTCCTGAGGCAAATCTCAAGGGATCCAGAGTGAGATTCACCCATTTTAAGACCAAGTCGAGATAAAATAAATTATTCTCACAGTAAGAACAGAGCAGCAGGACCACCATTCCCTCCCTCTAACAACTGATGGCTATAAGCTACTACCAAAAGAAAACAAAGGTGAAAGTTGCTGCATTCCAGATATCTATTATGCAAGTCCTCCACAGCCTCCCCTGTTCTGTGTATGCTGGTGCTACCTGTTGGATTTCAACAAATGTAACCCTTATAAACCCCTTAAACAGAAATAACCAATTACTTTCTTGTACCTAGCAAGATTTTCTTGTAAGCATCCAACATTGCAGTATATTTTGGACTACTCAAAAGGCAACACGATGCAGAATCCCTTTAGTCCAGTGACCAGCTTGGAAAACTGGAAGGCACCAGCACGATGGGCCAGGAAGAGCTGCTCACTCCATAACCCAACCTCACGCGGTGCTCATCCTTCCCGAGAGGCGGGGAGGCTGTGGAGTTGTCGCTCCCTTCCGAACGCCGCTTAGTAGCAAAAATCGCTTCGCTTCAGGCGGCCTAAAAGCCCCGCACGCTACACCCCAGCCCTGCCCCGCCACCGACAGCCCCCGGCACCGCATCCCGACTCCCACCTTCTCTCCTTTCCTTGTGTCCCACACGAACACGTGCTCGCAAGCCGGCACGGCCACGTAGCGGCCCCGCTCGCCGCGCAGCGCCACGAAGGCCACGCCGGCCCTGGCGCTGGCCACCAGCCCGAAGAGCGCGGCGGGCTCGTAGCGCAGGTACTGCCGCGTCAGCCCCATGGCGGCGGCGGGGAACGCGGCAGCAGGGAAGGCGCCGGGGAGCCGCGGCCGCCACACGTGTAACACTGCGGGCCCGCCGCGCTGGAAGTGCGTCAGAGGGGCCCGGCTGCGAGTGTGGCCCCGAGGCCCCGCCCGGGAAGGGAAGCGGAAGCGCGGCAGACGCGGAGCTTCTCTGGGTGATGTCGCCAGACCGGCGCCGACCGGGACCCTCTGTCCGGGCGGGGCTGGCGGCGGCTCTGCGGCTGTGCCCGTGAGTGCGGTGCGGTGCCGGGGGCACAGCCCGGCCTGCGCTGGGCGAGCGCGGTGGGAGCCGGGCGGGGGCCGCTGGATGCTGGAGCGCGGTGCCGGGATCGCGGCTGCGAGCCGTGTGGCGGGGGAGGCGGGGGGGGGNAGCCGTGTGGCGGGAGAGGCGGCGGAGGCAGGTTCTCCTCCCGCTACGGGCACGGCACTGCGTCCCGGGCACTGGGGCCTCGGCCCCCGCTCGCAGCGCTCCGTGCCCCGTTCCGAGCCTGACAACCCCTCGGGGCCGCCTCCGCCGCGGGAGGGCCCGGCAGCGATCGTGGGGGAGATGCCCCGGAGATCCGCGCCCCGCTTCGCTCGCCTCTTGCCGCCGTAGCCAGACCCTGGGCTTGGCTGTTCAGCAGGGGAAGATGCTGTTGTAGACGAGCTTGAGCTGTTGTAGACGAGGCTGGGGCTGGTGTAGCCGCGCTTACCTTGCCTTTCTCTCTCACTGCCTTTTCTCCCAGCGAGAATCTTAGATGCTCTTACGGCTGTCTTTGTCCTAGTGTCAGCCTTTATTACCTCTCAGTGTGAGCTTGGATGCTTGGTTGTTTTGTTTTGTTTTGTTTTGTTTTGTTGTGTTGTTTTCCCCTGGCTAATGAATGTACTTAGTAAGTCGCGTTTCACAATTACTCCTTGTAATTGTAGGTGCGATCGTTTTTAAATTATTGTCAATTACGTACCTGTGAAAGGAGTTAAGTAGTGGGTATGTATGTGGCAAACTGAAGTTACTTACGTGGGTACGTTTGTGCTAGTTTGGCTCACTAGGATAGTTCAGGAGACACTATGGAAATGTAAGAGCCAAAGCATTACCTCCTGGCAGCTGAAAAGTGAGTATTGGCACGTTTGAGACTTCGTCTAGCAACCAGAGTCGCCTCAAAATCAGTCAGATGGCAGAGTTCAGTCTTAAAATTCACTGGGCCAGTGTTCACATTTACAGCTTTACTCTTTCTTGCAAAACTGATTTGGGTGAAGGGGTTTTGTGCCTGAGTGCATGGCTGTAAGAACTGTGTGACAGTAAGTCTTGTTTGCAGCAGTTCAGAATTCTCTGAACTGCAAGGGCTGTATTATTCGGGAAGAGGGAGAGGTTTTGTTGGTTTGTTTCTAAGGTTTGGGGTTTTGGGGGTTAGGGGCACTGTGGTTTGGGAAGTTCTTTTTTCTTTTTTATATAAGTATTTACCAGTATCTCTGAAAGAATAGATAATACATTCCCTGCTACAAATTTGGTTTTTGTCTAGATAAAGAAATAACACTTTCTAGAAAGACTGAGTTCCTCTCTGCACTTGGGAATTTGTTCTTGCTATTTCCGAAATGCAAGATCACAAGTCAGTTGGATCAATTTAGTAGAGAAGGTGTTTTCACCTTGAATTGTTGGAAGAGATTTGTCTCACTGCAAGTATCTGCATTGCCTTATTGCATACAGGTAACAAAAGAGAGAGTGTTTGAGTGGGAGATCTGTTTTTCTGTTGTCTGCTAGCTGTTATTGCACTGCAGACTTGTGAAAGGTCTGGCTCCACGGGACAATTACTTGTAGTGAATAGCTGGTTTGATTTTTTTTTTTTCTTTTTTTTTTTTTCTTTAAAGCACCTGGAAGACTCCAGTGAAAATTGGAGTGTGACAAGTTAGCAGAGGAAGGGAGTTGTTGTTTCCATTCCATGGATCCTTTGGGTGCTCCTTCCCAGTTTGTGGATGTTGACAGTCTGCCAGGCTGGAGTGATGCCTATGAGCCTAAGCAACTGGATTGTCATCAAAGTCCTGTTGAAAAAGCTCAAGTTGATGTTAGATCACCTTTTCCATACAGGAAAGACATCAATGAAAAAATAATCTTGTGGTAAGTTCGATATGGCTCTCGTGTGTCAGTCATCACCTCTCCTATTTACTGCAGCATCCATACCTTCGTGTAATCATCACTGCTGTAGAATAAAGCTTCTAAATCCTCTTTTCTTGGATCAAACATTACAGATCTGGGAAGAAAATAATCTTTTTGTTCACTGTGACTTTGAAAGTCTGGGATTTTGCTGCACCATAGGTTATGCTCATAGCAGTCCTTCATGCAGCAGACTGGAGCTGTACTTCCTACTGAGATACTGTATGCTCAGTATCAAGACCTAGTTGGGCACTTGGATATGAGGTTTTTATTTTTAAAAAGATATGTTTGCTGTCTACTAGCTTTTTTCTGTATTTGCTGGTGTTATTCTGCTTTCACTTTTCTGTTTTAAACCAGTGTTTCTTTCTTTCCTGTGGTTCTTGTGCCTTGCTTTTGGCTCTTACTGTCCCTCCTTCCTCCATTCTGTGTTTTGTCTCCATGACTTTCTTCCAAAATCTACTGATAAAGTATAGTGTGTTGTACTTACTCCGCCAGTGTAACTCAGATACTTGGGCCTGCTCTTTAGATGAATAACTCTTAATTTAATCAGTGTGGAGAGAGAAGGATTTCTCAAGGATGGAGATTCAGGCATCAGCCTGAACCTCTTTCTGGTTAATATATGCAGGAAATGGGACTGTTCATGGATTTCCTGAAATCAACTAAGTAAAGAAAGAGAGAAGTTAAACAGAGAGTAAAGAAAGAGGAGTAAAAGGTTAAACATCTCTTATGGCTTGGACAAATATGTGCAATTTCAGCTGTTAGTTTAGTTTCTCCCTGTGCGTGGGAATCTTTATTTCCCTTCCTGTGCTCTTTGATCCCAAAATCCCTGATGGCTGCTGCTGTGACAAAAAGCAGGTCAAAGTTCTGCTACTCCATTGTCTCTTATGCATCTGTGTCTTGTTTATTTTCTGCATGTCTCATCTTTGGACAGCAGGATGAACATGATCAACTTGAGGGTTCACAATTTGGGAAGAAAAGAAAACTTGTTCAGCTGCAGCATCAGTCTAGACCCACAGTGGTCTGAGGAACAGCAGCTGTAAGGTGCCCTGGATAGTCTGTCTGCACAAATAAAAAAGTCCATTGAAAAAATTGTTTCAGTTTTTAAAGTAATAAAACACAAGGACTGCCCTCTTATCCCCAAGAGAAAATAGGTGGGCTTTTGGAAGTGTTACACTCCATCAGTTTAACAAGCTGCTTTGTGTGTTTGCTGCCTGAGCTGCCCTACATACAACTACAACACTGTTTTTTCCACAAACATCCCTAAGTTACTGCTGAGGCTGGGACTCTTTCAGGAGCTGACATTTGCATGCAGTCTGTCTCCATCAGGTAGAGTGAAAGATGATTCAGCTTGGTGAGCATGTCAGGGTACACCACGCTGTGTGGGCACTGGAGTCCTGTTAATGCTTTTCCTGGAACTTGGCATTTCCTTGCTTGTCAGCACTGATTTGAGAATATCCTGCTCAGTTGGACATTCAGGCTGCAATAAACTGTTTCCTCAGGAAAGGAGATGTCGCGCTACTGAACTGCACGGCCATCGTAAACACCAGCAATGAGACTCTCACAGATAAGAACCCAGTATCTGAAAGTATATTCATGCATGCTGGGCCTGACCTGAAGGATGAGCTCCAGAAGCTCAAAGGTAAGTAACCAGAAACATTTTTATCTTACTGAAATTTCCTGTCCTTGCATAGTACAAAGCATCAGGATTGGAGCACAAATGAAAAAGGGCTGGGCTTTCCCCAGGCCCCAACAGCTGGTATTAACATGAAAAAAATAGGGGAAACACCTGCCAATCTAGTCTATTTTTGATGTTCACATTACAGATAATTGAAAGTCCGTGGTAGATATTTGAGTTGATGAGGCCTTACTTTGTGACACAGTAATTCCCATTGCTATCTGAAGCCACTTTGAACAGTTAGCTTATCAGAGCTTTTGCTCAAGGCACCAGTATGTACATCTTGAGATTTTATCTTGTTCAGTGTGTATACATTATGAAAGACAGAAACTGAAGTTCACCATTGAAGAAATTAAGTGGATTCTGTCATGTACTTTGTGTATCCTCTTTCAGGATATTAATATACACACAGTCTTTCAGAAGGATATGATAATAATAGATGGATTGATAAAACACTGCATGTCTAAATAAAGTCTTTCTGATTTCTTAAGTTGATTGGTTCATTTGTCTATTGTGTACAACAAATTACTTTATTGGAAAGCTACAAAAGCAGCCTTAATGCAAGGCTATTCTAGAAATGGATGAGTTTTGCCTAGAGCCTTTATTAACAAAGTTTATTGCTGATAATGGGAGATGAATACTCAGCCTTTTTTTTTTTTAATCTAACAGGCATTGGGAATAAGAGTTTCCTTATTTTGTGTGTGACAAACAAGAGTTTATAGTTATCCAAGGTCATACAGGACTCTAATATGGTTTACAGATAAAAATTCACATCTCTAGGAACTACGGTACTGAACTGAATTTTGAGGTCTCTCTGTGGTACTGCTTACTCTGGATAACAGCTTGGTCTCCTTACATAGTAACAAAATGGATATAGAAGAGCCATATTTTTAATACAAACTCTCAGAAGCTTAAATTACAATTGAGTAGAAATCCTGTTTCTGTAAATCATCCTTTGCTGATTCAGCTTGTTTTTTCTAAGTACCCTAGAAATAAAACACGAGGAAGAGTAACCATTTTAGAGCAAAAATTCACTGTATGCTGTGGGTGGAAGTTAAAATACCACAGGTGCTCTAGAATAGTTAGTTCTGGCTATATATGGCAGAACTCTTCTAAAATACTCTTGGGTTTGTTGTGTGCACTGAGTGGTGGCAAGAGAGGGACTGGATTTTGAGGAGTCTTAAAGTCCGAGATCTATCAGCTCTGTAGGGAGTTGTCGTGCTCAGCTTCTTAAATTCCCTTTTACCCTGCTGAGTTATGCATAGTGTTGCATCTTCTACCACCATGAAAACACTTATGTCTTCTCCTTGTAATGCATTCTGCAGTTTCACAACTCCCTATGAGTTCTCTTTTAATCTTGTGCCAAGAGCTTTATGGAAATCAGCTCTTCTGTGACACCCTACTGACATGTTGTGTGGGGGAGGAAAGAGAGGCTGGGTTAAAGATTTGTCATTTGAGCACCCCTAGTATATTTGTCACAGTAGCAGAAGAGGATGGAGAGCTTAGTTAAGAAATCAGTTCAGTATTCATTTGTCACCTCTGCTTGCTTTTTGCCCTCTTTCCCATTTTTTCATTGGAGAATGTTTGTGCTGAAAAAGTGAAAATGGTTGGTCTGTGTTCTAAAGCTGTAAAATGCATTTTCAGTTAGGTCTCTCCTGCTTTATTCCTGCTGCTGGGTATATATCCATATTTCATAGATTCCAAGGAAAGTTGTGATCTGAAAGCATGTGACATGCTGACTCTTTGAAAGCCTGTGCCTTCTTTAAGGCTCAGCTAAACTTGTATGTTCCTGGGAGCAGCATCAGTTTTGATTCCTGCAGAAATACTACAGCCAGGGGCAGGCTTGCAGATGGAGTGCTATGGATAGAAGCTTGCTTAATCACAAATACTTGTTGCAGTCTAATAAAGACCTTCTGTGGCAGAAGTCTTCCAGCTCCAGTGATGCATTTTCTCTGCCAGACACGTGATGTAAAGGATTCAGACTTTCCATTTTAAACTTGGAGAAAAGCTATTCTAATAGCTGAAATCTTATCAGATAAAAAATAGGATCTTGACTTTGTTCCCAGTTTTGCCACAGACCTTGACTTGTGCAGCTCCCCTCACCTTGTTTCTTAAAATAAGAGTAATATCTACTGCTATTTTAGTTTTATAAGTTGTATAGACATCTCCAGGCAGAATGCATTGGGAAGTATGAAATGTGATCTGAATATAGTTAAAGATTACCAATGCTACATCTGCTTCCCTGAATTTACTGGTTCCCCTACTGAATTCACAAGTTTGTCCTACAGGCCTTTGCTTGCTTTTTGCTGTTTGTGAGGCGTAGGGACCACAGACAAAGAAAAGTGACTTGATATCTGATACACTGTTTTGGGTTTGGCTTTACTTTTTCCATATTGTGCTTATTTAATCGCTCTCTTGAGCTGTCTTAGAGGTTGTGCAGGAATTCAGACGCTTATGCTTAGTTTTAATATGGCATTTCTTCATTCTGATTAATCCAGAAGAAGCACAGTGGAGATCTACAAAAGTTAATGATATGATTTGTTGGATCAAAAACTTCACAAATGCTGGCTTCAAGGCATCTTGATGTTGCCATTAAAAAGATATGCTTGAAGTTTTGGGGTAGGAAGATTCTCAGCCTGGAGTGTCTCTTCCCATAAAATATGATTTCATGCATGTTGCTAGCTTGCCTGAGCACTACAAGGAAAGAGTGGAGTGGGAGAGATGAAAATCCCTGTTCAACGGGCAACATAAGCCAAGCTCCTGCAGCACTGCTGCCTGAAGCTGCTTCCTCCTGTCTCATTCCCTGTTGTGGGCACCTGCAACCTATAAGAAGATCAGGTTGAAAGATAATCCAATGAAAATACTGGTTTTCTGTCAGATCAGAAAGCTGAAGTGCAGCTGTGCAAGCAGAAGGAAGAAGGTTGGAAAATACTTATCTTTGTGGGTAGGAAAAGAGAGAGACTAGAAGTACTTCTTTAGCTGTCCAGACCTGGAGTGGACTAGATTTAGGTGAAGATGAGGAAGTTTAGTAGACTTTAGTAGACTTTTCCTCCGTGTGCTGAAGGAAAAACAGACTTCAAATACAGAATCTGTTCCTAGAATATGTAACTGGAGGGTGCTGTAAATGGAACAATTAAATGTATTGCTTGAACTTCTTTCCTTGAGACCAGACAGCTAGTCTGTCCAGAGAGTGTGAGCTGCATGAGGATCATATGTCTGCCTTGTGGACATGAAGAAGCTTGCAAAACAAAGCAAGCTACCTCCATCTGCGAGCGTGTATTATCTGTTCAGTTTTAATAGCTTTGCCAGCAACTGGTTTGTTTGATTAAAGGGAGACGTGTAGTCATTTTATCCAAAAAGCAGTCTCCCCAAACCAAGTTGTTAAATTCAGAATTATTGCTAGCTGTATGGTGTACTTGTGCATCTGTTGTCTGCACATTATTAAATAATTTCTTCCTTTGCTCTAAGCAGCATAGTAAGTACTGCAATTAAGACAGGAATTCTAGCAATATCTGATTAGTCCTTATATGCATAGTTTTAAATTAAGAGGAATGAGCACAGTTCTCACCTCCTGAGCCTGACTAGTGCTAAGCAGCTGGTATGAGATCGGATGCTCTCCTTAATATTTGCTGTCTAAAACGCCAGCTTCTGTATATGAAGTGGAGTTGTCTGACTGGAGGAAGACAAGGGCTTGCATGCTTCTGGCTTTCTGACCATGACACGTAAGACATGGACATGACTTCCTCTCGTGTTTTATTTCTCCCAGGCTGCAGGACAGGCGAGGCCAAGCTGACGAAGGGCTTTAACCTGGCGGCACGTTTCATCATTCACACGGTGGGCCCCAAGTACAAGAGCCGGTACCGCACGGCGGCCGAGAGCTCCCTCTACAGCTGCTACCGCAACGTCCTGCAGCTCGCCAAGTAAGCACAGCTCACACAGGGTGACACCTGGGGCACAGCTGGGCTGGGAACTCGGCCCTGCACAAAGGTCTCACCTCTGTGAATGTCTTCTCCTGTGTGCTGGGTCTGGTTAAGGACAGGAGTTGTGCTTTGTGGTGTGCTTCGTGCCTTTGGTTATCTCTGCTGTGGCGTAGATAAAATGCGCAGAGAGATCTGGGCTTGTTCAAGCAGTGAAACGGGGTAGCTGGAGCTGTGCAGCATTCACTTCCTAAAAGGAGAAACAATAATTGCTTTGGGTTCTGTGCTGCAACAAGTGTTAAAGGAGCTTGTTCCAGCAGCATCTTCATGTGTGTCTGCAGCCATATGGACACACCCACAGGCAGATCTGACTGCTGTGTCAGTTCAATGGTTTAGCTTCTCTGCCCTTGTACAACAGACAGCTAAAATTCTGAGTCAGGGTATAGGGTTACTTCTAAATCTACAGTTGCAGCGCTAGGTTTGTGGGGTTTTCCCTTTTGTCTGTGTATTTTCTACTTCCTCTTAACTAACAGGAGTTTTGCTTCCTATTTTTCTGTGTTCTGTTCTTCTGCTGTGACAACTGTTGTAGTGGTAGCAGTCACAAAATACACCTGAGCAAGAGCAATGTCAGAAAGCATACCTAATAATTTTTAGGGTTGGAAAGATCAGTTCTTCCAAGGCTGGACTTTGTGTAACAGTGCAATAGCAACTGTTTCATAGTCAAGATTACAGCTATGATTTTTAGCATGTGCCAATTTTGTTCTGCCTCAGAAGTTACAAGCAAATTCAGGCCCAGACTAAAACGTGTTAAAAACTATTTTAAAATTCTTTTACTTCTGTATACTGAATGTCTTTCAGTCAATCTGTTTTCTAGAGTAACTTTTGATGTTTGTGAAATTGTCTACCATCTCTGAGCTTGATCAAAGTCTTTTGATTACTGTTGGCAACAGCTTACTTTACTCTTCTGAAAATGTGACTCAGTGCTGGAAGCATCTTACTGGTCTTAAAGTATGTGTCACTCCATTCTGATGGTTGTCTAATCATACCTATGATGGAGTAAGCCACCTTGGCCTGTGTCAAGACCTCTAACAAAACAAAGTCATCAGTCAGGTGAAGAAACAGGAGTGTGTATGCATTGAAGAGCACCTTCTTTTTCCCTCCTTCTCCTTACTGTCAGTCCTAAACAGGAACAAATGTATTTTGAGCAAGGATTGCAGGAAGTTTGAAGGAAGAACTTAATTCAGGATATGAGGAACTGTAGGAACAACATAGCTGAGGTAGAAGGAGAAATCTGAAAACAAGCACCAGAGTAAGCAGTGGGGAATAATTAATGGTTCCCTCCTTCTCTACTTAATGAGGGTGTGTGCATCTTGCCAGGGAATAATCCTCCTGCAACAACCTGAAAGAGGATTACTGCTGCTTAGAGCCAGGGAAGAAATTAATGGTGTTCCCTACTGTCCTGAGAGACATCTGTTTGCACCTGGCTTTCTCTTCATTTGTTTCTTTTTTTCTGCATTCCAGGGAACAGGCAATGTGCTCCGTAGGATTTTGTGTCATTAACACTCTGAAAAGATGTTACCCCTTGGAGGATGCAACCCACATAGCCCTGCGTAAGTGTGTTGGGAAACAGCATAGACTGGATGGCAGCACTCAGCAGGTCACTTATCTCTGACAGATTACTCTTGAAATGGGGAAACTTTTTTAGGGGGCTGTGGTTCATTAGAGCCTGTAAAAAGGCAAGGCATCCCATGGTTGATCAGAAAATGGAAGATCAAAACAAATTATCCTTTCTCTCAGTAGAGATCCCTGGGATGTCATCAGGAAAGATCCGTGGGAATCTGTGCTGGAACTTGAATTCTTCAATGTATTCATTTATAACCTGGAAAAGATGCTAAAAGAGAGAGAGGTTGCTGGTAATAGAAATTTGTTCAGAATAGCCAAGATGAGGCCTTACTGTTGAATACTTCTAGGCAGACAGACTAGAGCAACAGTGAATTTAATTTGCTGTTTTAGTGTCATCAGCACATCCAAATGTAAAATATCCTTCCCCCACTGACCCACTCCTACAGGCTTCTGCCTTTGCATGCAAAATGATGGGCTGATTATAGGCAGCAAAACATTGAGATGATAATAGTTCCATGAAAACAACAGCTCAGAGGAGCTCAAAACAGCAAGCTGAGTAAGACACAACAAAATTCAGAATGTTATGCAATAAATCAGTGCTTTGTTCCCCCTTTAAAGCTGTACATTCAAAAAGAATATAGTAGACAGAGAAGTTGAGGAGGTCAACAAGAATAGAAAAAGGCAAGAAATAGCACAATGAGCTCAAGACTTTTTCAGACTGGAGTATACTAGGCTTGAGAGGAGTGTGATAGATGTCTATGAACTCATGAGTGGCATGGAAATGGTGAAAAGGAATCAGCTGTTCTCTGTCTCCCAAAAGAAGAACCATCAAACCATGCCAGTTCAGAACAAACAAGGGGAAATGGTTCTTATGCTTGTTATTTGTTTTAGGGAAATTTTTACTAAAAAGCATTGCTAAAAGTTTTCAAATTTTCTTGTGCTCAAGAGGAAACTATATTAAAGAACAATGAAGACCACTGAAAACAAATCAGAAAACATCCTAGGCTGAAAATAAAGTATAGAAAAATGCTCAAACAAGAATATTATATACTCTTGTATATATACTTACAGACTGGTTCCTACTTTCCCCCATCTCTTTTGGCTTTTTCACATGTTCACATACATTCAGAACTGTTTGCTGTGGAACTGCACACCTGCATTTGTTGTGTAAAGTAATGTCACAGGTCAACATGATCACAGGAATTTACGTACAGTAGTACACAGGAAGTATTTGAAAATAGCTTATTTTTTCCCTCTGCTGTTTCTTGAACTCCCACAGAAGTATTCTCTATTGTCCCTGTAGGTCTGTGTGCTACTTGATAAAATACTCCATACCAACCAATTTGCTTGGACACTTTCTCTCATGATTTACAAATAAAATTTTTGTATGCCTCTTTGGCACAGCTGACCCCAGAGATTTTGTGTTGCTGACCCTGCCTTGAACCAGCTTCTGCTGTAGCTTGCTGATATTGCTTTGCTGATAACTTAAAACACAATGACTTGTTCTAAGAGTGTGTGGTTTTAGTAGTTTGCACAGGACTCACTAAAGGAAGGATTTGGCTTGATTTTTCCAGGCCAGTGAATCACATTTCACAGTCTAAGGAATGCCTAGTAAGCTAAAATCACAGAGATTTATTCCCTATGTGTCTCTCTCTCTAAAGTCAGCATCAGAAGAGAGTGGAGATGGAACTTCCAATATTCCCAGCAACCCATTTGGTGTGTTAAACCAGCATTTCATCCACACTTGCCTACAGCCTGTGGAGCTATTTCATATGAGGAGAGATGTACCTCTCTTCTGCACTCTGAGTTCTTCACTTGTAGCTGTCTGTTTTGCTAACTACATTTAATCTGCTTCCTTGCAGGCACAGTTAGGAGGTTTCTGGAGGTTCATGGAGAGACTCTGGAGAAGGTGGTGTTTGCTGTCTCTGAGCTGGAAGAGGTATCTTCTTGGCATTCATTCCACCAAAATTCCCAGGCGTGATTGATCTTCTGTGCAGCAGTAAAGCTGGATGTGGATTTCCCCTTCAGATCACATAGACTTTTGGTCTCGCAGCATCCTTCTGTCTCCTTCTTAGCATAGCCTCTTTTCCCGAACTGTTCATGCTCTTAGCAGTCACTATGGACACTTTGAGAATCTTTCTGCTTCTGGCTTCTGCGTTGCTGAACTGTGGACAGGGAGCAGTAGGGGAGAGGACGGCATGCAGTTGTGCTGGATGCTATCCGTTAGCCAGAAAGGAAATTCCTCACACAAAGTTTCCTCCTTACACAAAGATGTGCTTGAAGAGGGCCAGTTCAGCATCCCTACAGATCACCTGCAAAGATCTGAAACACTGCTTGCTGGCTTGTTGGAATAGCAAACTTGACATTTAGTGATCTGTGTGCTGAGAGATGCAGGCAGTTTGAATAATGACTTTCCTTGTACATCTAATTTGTTCCTGTGCAGAACACCCACACTGTGTCCAGGTTCTGTGGCATATGGATAAAGAAAATAACTAATTTGTTGGGAGTCATAAAACTGCTAATCAGTTGGAGAGAACCCATGAAGTAATATATTCTGTAGAGATTTTCACTATATTCCTTCATGTGGGGAGGGATTTTCTTGCTGGGTTGGTGCTTCTTTTCCCAAGCAGATCACTAAAGGTGATCTGTGTTGTGGTGCATTTTAACATAAGCAACATTTGCTGAAATCTGTTGTCTGTGCATATTTTAACTTCATTACAAAGCTAAAGTATCTGCAATCAACCTGAGTTCATGCAGGTTTTAGCTAAGTCCTCTTTTCTGCCAGTGTGGCAGAAAAACCCAAGAAGTTAACCTTTATCAAGGTGACTTGATAAAGTATTCCCAGCTCGCAGCCCAGAGTAACCATTGAAGGAGGCAGTACTTTGCCTCCAAACTGCTGAGAAGTTCCCTGCTGCAGAGGCAGACGTTGTTTAAGTGAGGAGCACGGATGTGTGATAGACCCTTCAGGGATTTTTTTTATTTGTAGGCCACTTACCAGAAGCTGCTGCCTCTGTATTTCCCGAGGTCGTTGGAAGAAGAGGTGCAGTCCTTGCCTTACCTCCCTGCAGATATTGGCAATGCGGAAGGGGAGCCAGTGGTACCGGAGCGGCAGATCAGGATCACTGAAAAGCCAGGACTTCCAGATGGTGAGTTGGGAACTGGGCTTTGGGATGAGCGTCTCTCTGTGAGAAAGTCAGTGGGAAAAACAGAAAAGGAAAGAGAGAGATGCTTTCTGGCCTCAATTCACCTATAATGATTCCAGTTCTCAAGCTGCCTCATTGGCTTCTTGTGTTCCTCAGCAGTAACTGCAGTAGAGCTGTTCTGTCTTTTCCTTTCTTGGTGGAAGAGGTTGGTAGTTCGTTCCCTTTGTAAATTTTTTTCCCAGAGTGATTAGGATCTTTGAAGGTGTTTTTGCAGAATCTTGTGCAGCGCCCAATTGAAAAAGGTGTTATGGTTAATGGTGTGTCCTGTTGTATTATCAACGTGTTGTTTATGTATTAGCAAATGTTGTCTCAAATGATAGATTCTATTGATACAGCAGGAATACAGTGCATTCAACTAGTAGATGGGCAATGAAAACTAGAAGAAACTCCCTAAAAGATATAAAGTATCCCAGAGATCAGTGTTTGGAGGTGACTGTCAAAGTTCAGTGGTAGATGTCAGAGTGGTGGTGAGATACATGTAGCAAAACAATATAATATATTAACAGGCACAGCAGACACATTCTGCCTTGCTTGTTAAGCGGCAATGTGCAAGTTTTACAGCCTTAAACCATCCAAAGCATAAAACTTGGAATTAGTTTCAATTTTCTGCTTTTGCATAGCCACTTGGGATAAGGCTGAATATGTAATATTTGCTCCTGTGGCTGACCAGTGTGAGGTATTCAACCACCAGCTAAAAATTTGTGAAGTTACTGGATTTGCATATGTAAGAGTGAATTTGTATAGTGGAATCTTGCACTCTTGTTCCATTGCTACTACAGCATGTCATGCTAAAAGGGAAAACTCAGTTCCTGTCCAGGTTGCCCAGAAAGACAGTGCTAGAAGTCTTAGCAACGTGCCTGGATGACATCAAATCAGTGGAGCATTCTGGTATTGTCACAGCAAGTGAGCCTGTGCTCTTCTATTTCATCAGCCAGTCTTGTTGTAAACAGTGCTATAAAAATAGCTACACTCAGATCATTGCAGCGTTTGTTCAGGAAGTGTCAGTGACACAAGAAGTGAGCCCTTGCTACAGTACAGCTTCTAACTGAATAAAGCTGCAGCTTCTGTCCCTCTGTGTGCTGATTTTTCCCCTTTTGACAAGTACCATGACTGTAAAGCTCAGGTAGGATGTAAAGCTGAAGTCACTCTCTCCAGAACTTGTTTTTTGGGAGAGTGAATCCTTTGTTATGAGCTGATGACTAGGACTTCCCAGTTAGTTTCCAGGCAAACCAACATTTTAAGGGAGTGGTCCTCAATCACATGCTGTGGTCTGCCAGTGGTACTGGAGAGGTGTCAGAGCCGCATCATGGTCCCTCCGGGGTTTTGTGTCAGTCTGTAGCATAATGAATGTGTTGTTTCACTGGGAAATGTACCAGTTCATCAGCAGCACTGCTGTCCTGTACACAGCCCAAACATTTGATACCATCTTTGTTTCTACTGCAGATGCTTCAGATGAAGAGGGTCTGGAGGCAGATTTGTCTTTCATTGGGTCCCATGCTTTTGCCCGCATGGAGGGAGACGTTGATAAGCAGAGGCGCCTCATCCTGCAGGGACAGTTGTCAGAGGCAGCACTGCAGAAACAGCATCAGAGGAAGTGAGAATTTGCTTGTTCATGTGAATATTTGTGTTAGTTAGGACCAACCCTTACGAATGAAGGTTTTGTTATCTGTAAAGCCCCATCTTCCAGCAAGCAAATACAGGTAAAGCCTGGTGTCACCCTGGATTGATGTAGTAGCCTCTTTGGCCTGAAGAGAGAAGGGTCGGGACAGTAGGAGAAAAAGGGAAGCCTGTGATGAACCCTTTAGCACACCCAGTGCATCCAGCCAATTGCCTTACCTGTTTGCCACAAGATGTCACTGTTTTGTCACCACTTTTTGTAGCGGGATCCCCTGCTTTTGATACTGCCCACTTGTTCCTGAGGGTCTGCACAGACAGCAAAACACTTTTCTTCCATCTGAAAAATAAAAGAAGGCTCAGGCTTTCTCCCCCTCCCTGCCCTGGTAACCCTAACGTGCATGATCACTTCTTTAGAAGGTAATTCCATACTGGACACCTCTTGAGGTTTAGTGTTGGTTTGTTTTTTCAGATGAGGCACTAAGCTGTTCACCAGTTGTTCATGAAACTGTTTGTTGCATTGTTGTGTTTGACATCTAAGCTTTTAAAGGAAATTTTCTTTTTTTTCTGTCTTTTAAACACTGACATATTTAAATGGAAAAACCTCTGAGATCTTTTCAGCCCAATTGCAATGCCACTATAGTTAGGAGTTGATACGTATTAATAGGCATTAATTGCCCAAGTGAAATCATTAGGTGTGTAACTAAGACACTAATTTTTTTTTTAACACTTCTTTCTTTAAAAACTTGATAGTTCCTCCATAGGTCAGAAAACAGCAACATCAGAGAGGGCTCAGTCAGAAAAAGCTTGTTTTGTCCTTCCCTTCCCATATACCTCTTCAGGCTTATACTGCTGACCCAAAGGGGGATTAGATCTGACCAGATGTTTTTGACTTTCTAGTTATAATCGCTGGCTGTGTCAGGCAAGAGCTGAAGACCTCTCTGACATTGCTTCTCTTAAAGCTTTGTACCAGACAGGTAAGTTTCAGGGTACTGATGACTGATCTATGTTGTCTTAAAGTAAAAATATTTTCTTTGGACTTGAATATACAATAGGTCATGTTGAAAGCATAGCTGTGCTTCTGGAGAGAAAATCTGTTCAGCACTTTGTCTGATCTCTAAGTGCCATGAAAATCCACAGCTTACCTTGATCTTTGTGTAAATACCAAGGTTGTGTGACACCTTCTACTCAGTAGCTGCAAATTTCAGTTCTTTTGTTTGCCTTAGACGAGGCTCTGTGGGCTACAGGAGGTCCATGAGGTGTGCTCTGGGAATATGTTCATTGGAGTTCAGAGCCTGGTTTCTAGGAAGAATTTTGCTTTGGTTGTAGAATTGCAATTTAAAGGGGTTTTTTTCATAAAAACCCATATTATTATTTGATATTTAGGTAAATATGGAGTACACAGGCAACACAAAATTCCAGTCCTTAAGTTTCTCAGATGTGATTCGTGGGTATTTTTATCAGAATAGATACTGGTATAGTGAGAGCAGTAACTAAGAATGTTTCCTCTCTTGGAAACCAGATGCATTGCAAAAGTGCTGAGCTGAGGCTCTTTCTCCCCAGCTTTCTCCCCTCTTTGAAAGGGCCCAGCTACAAAACCTGGCAAGACTGAGAGAAGTTGAGACACCTTTCTTTCTTTTGTAGGTGTGGATAACTGTGGCCGCACTGTGATGGTGGTGGTTGGAAGGAATATCCCTGTAACATTGATAGACATGGAAAAGGTAAGGCTTTGTAAAACAGAGCTGTGTAGGTTACATAGGAATGTTTTGGATGGAAAAGTCTGATTATAAGGATAATTCAGTGTTAATAGTAAAAACATCATTTGTAGAAGACTTAAGATGTTAACTAGAAAGTATTTTTATAGGCAGATGAAAATGTATACCCTTACAGAGCTATGTATGCATTGGGCTGACACTTTTCAATAAGGCTATTTTTAGGAAAAACAGGGCTACTATGGACTCCTTTTTCTCCTGTTACTATGCTTCTAGAACTGCATGTGAAGATGTGAGGAGTGAAATACAATGAGTTAAATGTAGTTTTTCAGGGAAACAGCAAGAATGGCTCTCCATCTGTGAGGTCAGATAGACAGAAGACTTCCAAGTTATTACAGTCAGGTTGAAGACTTGGAATGTTGGCCTTGCTTTTGTAGCTGAAATGTAATGCCATCCAGCCTCATGATTCCTGATTTTTAGATGAAATGAGGAAAGTATATTAAGATGTAATGCACCGGTGAAAGAGTTCTTTGCAAATATAAATTTTGTTTCTTTCTGCCTCAGGCTCTTCTGTATTTCATCCACGTCATGGATCATATTGCAGTGAAGGAGTATGTCCTGGTGTACTTCCATACACTCACAAATGATTACAATCAGCTAGACTCTAACTTCCTGAAGAAACTCTATGATGTTGTTGATGCCAAGTGAGTGTCAATAGGAAAAGAACATGTTCTGGTCTTCCTCTGTGCTATGCAAATATTTGTTATTCCCTGTATCTGGTATCCCATTTATTTCTGAGAGAGTTTGGCTGAGGCAAAGACCTAAATAACTAACAAAGGCAAGAAGAAAGAAGAGGTGTTTTCTTTCCTTCTCAAGTCCGTCTTTTTAACCAGAGGTTCTGTCCTCTACACTCACTCTCTGGAGCTGTTTAGGGAGGCACTGGTTGTCTTGTCTGTCGCAATCCAGAGCTGGAGCTTTTGGAGCCTGGCTTTGTAAAGTGTGTTGCTGGTTGTGAGAGGAGAGGTTTGGGTAACAGTGGCAGTCATAATTTGTCCTTAACTTACTTTCACTTCCTACTTGAAAGACTGAAAGCTGTGATGTCTTTAACTGAAAAATCACCATTCTGCTTTTTTTTTTAATTTTTCTTTTCCCTTTACGTTTACTTTTTGGTGTCTGCCCTTACATTAGATCTAACTTTATAAAACTACATCACAGGCACTTAAGAAAAATGGTCTCTTTTGACAGTTGGCTTCTGTAGGTGACCTTAGTTAGAGTTCACTTTTAAATACTTTCTTTCTTTCTCTAAACCAGGTACAAGAGGAACTTGAAGGCATTGTATTTTGTCCACCCAACATTTCGTTCAAAGGTGAGGTAAATCTTACAAAAGAGAAGTGTATCTTGCATGTTGGTGGAGTAGCACGGAAGCCTGTAGCATGAAGAGTGTGGAGATATTTGGGGAATATAGGATATATTGAATATAGAAGATTCCCAAAATTAGGCAGTATCTTTTGGATCCACAGTCAGAACTTGAAATTCATCCCATCTTTGATCTAGCTGCAATCTTCCAACCTTTGTGAGAAGCTGAACCCCAATGCAGTGGACGCTGTCTGTGCCCTGGTTTTTATGTGCTCTTACCAGAGAGCGGTGGAAGCTTTGAATCCTATTTCTTCCCAAGGGAAACATCCACAGGTCATTTTTGCTACTGTCTGGCTTGCAGGGTGATGAACCACCATGACCAAACACTCAGGAAATTCTTTTTTTTGTGTAGTTCATCTCCTGAATGTTTCACCTTTTCTGTCACCACAAGAGGTATCAGGTGTGTCCCATGTGTCACTTCAGAGCTGCCCTGGGAAGGGCAGAGAGCAGTCTCAGGCAGCAGTGAGATTAGGCAGGGTTAGAGTGGAGAGCAGCAAAGAAAGATGGGAAGAATGCCTTTGATGGAGTGCAGAAAAAATCCTGTTAATCCATCAGGAGGCCAAAAACCTGAACTTGTCATGCACTAGGTTGTTACCCTTGGCTGAGATCTGTGTGGGGCAACAGAAAATGGAGCTGGTTCCCTTCTTGACTTCACATCCACTACTCCTGTTCCAGTAATATGAGTACTTCAGATGAAATAAGTGGCAGCAGCAGCCCTTCCTAGAATTTTTGTTTGTGCAGTTAAAACAGAAATCTGATCCTCCATGTTCACATCAGATTTACTTCTGTGTTTATTCTGCTTTTTGGTGACATTAATCAAATTTGAGAAAATTATATGCCTGGAAAAACACATCTGCTTGCACATGTTCAGCAAGGATTTCTTTGACTGCTAAATTTTCAAAGAGTCCTTTCTTTGCCTGTGCACAGCTGGGACACCATGAGACTTGGAGCTTTCTTATTTTTATGGAGATAAGTCTGAGGCTTCCCAGTAGCTTCCCGTTTCCTATGGGTTGTTAGTTACTCCCACAGGATACACATCAGAGGTCTGTGTCCTAGAATTAGAGCTTCCAGTTCTGATGCTCATAAAAATGTAGGAGCTGGTATAGAACATTACTAAGGTCACAAAGTTGAGTGGAAAAGCTGAAGCTAGGAAGAACTAGCTGAAGCTAGTGTTTTAGATTCTCAGCAGCACTTCATCCTCCTCCTTTCTTCCCATACTTTTCTATATAGTTGAGAAACATTTTGTTGTTGTTGTTGAAGGATGGCAACTCATCCTCAGTGGTGTCTGTTGCCATCTTGTCTGTCCATTTGGAAACTGCAGTGGGACTCAACAGAGCTGTAGGTGAAGCAGATGGTTAGTGGGCAGCAGGGAGGGTGAGACACAGAGTTCTCTGACTTGCTGCAAATAGTGTTGGTTTGTATCCTATTCTGGCAGCACAGCTGGAGGCAAAAGGGAATGTGTGTCCATGTCTTTCTGCCAGACTTTTCTATAGCAAGCGGGATTTCTTCTGACTGTTGCATGGACTATCAGCTTATGAAACATGATGGGGAATATGCAGCAGAAAGCATGGTGAAGAAGATGACTGCTAAGAGGGAATGGTTTTTCTCTCCCCTCCTTTTTTTTGGCTCTTTCAGGGCTCTTGTCCCCATAGAAGATTGCTAGCTCAAAAACTTCAAATTTCTTCAAAAATGTTTGGCACATTCATCTTCCTATTTGGATCACTTACTTACTTCCTTCCCTAGAAGTGGTAGGAAATATCCCATGCCTCAAATTCAGGAGGAGGGCCTGTGCATTCGTGTGACTTCCCAAACACATGACCCTCGTACACGGATCTTAAATGTCTGGTATAAATTGTTCCTTTCACAGCAGGATTGAATCCTGCCATCTGTTAGAGTCGCTTTTGCTTATTTATGGGCTTAAAGGGATCAAGAGGCTTTTCATCATGTCTTTTGGAAAATCATACATCCCTAGAAAACCAGCATAGTTCTCCAGGTACTTTATGGTGCCAACAATGAGTCTTTGTTCAGTTTCTAGGTATGAAACTGCTGTAAATTACGTGTTTTCTGAGGATAATTGCCTGGCTAGAATACATGGAGTTTGGCGTGCAGGGGAGGTTACCCTAAAGCACAGAGTAACTGAAGCAGGGTGAGCCACTGTACACACATTTTTGTACAGTGCTCCTGTCTTTCCTCATGCTTTGAGTGTCCTTGTGATGTGTGAGATGGAGCTGTGCTTGTCATGGAATTGTAGTACAGGTGTCAACAGCTTTGTAGGCTGGAGTGGCTCTTGCTGCATGAGCACTTCACTGCCAGGCCTCAGATCAAGGTACTCATGAAGTGCCACCACAAGTTACTTTGTACACTTGCATGCAAAATTCCTCCTGCTTGTTTTTGATAAAGCTGCTGATAGATAAATAAAGGGCTTTTGGAGGCAATTTTATGTGAATCCTGTCAGCTCCCCTCTTCTGAGAGGTCTCCCAACACACTTTTTCAGAGCTTGTATTCTGAACGGAGCTATTAATGGCTGGATCTGAAGCAGTCTCACCCACAGTAATTCTGTTTTCATTAATTGGCTGTGAATCAAGAATGTTTCAAAGTTGAAACATACCCAAAGACTCAAATTAGATATTTATAATCATCATACTCTTTGTATTTATCATGAACAATTTTTGGTTTGTTGTTCTATAACGGTTCTAAAAGCAGTTCCTTCAGATCAGATGCCAAATGGAAAGGTTGTTGCAAGTCCCTTAGGTTTTTTTTTCTACACAAGATCATTCCAACTGGAATAAAAATACCCAGATTTTAGTAAATTTCTCTTTGAGGTATGCCCAAATGAAGAGATTAGTGACACACCTAATCTGAGTTGCTGGTTTTTTGTGGGAGACGTCTCATACATTTAACTGTGGGTTCATAGCTTGGCAGAGTGACTTTGACTGCCTTGTATTTAGATTCAGAATATCAGGACAAGAAAAATGAAGGGAAACTTCAGCAGATCTCTAGATTTTTAACTGTCTTTGGCTGCTCTGGTATAACTTACTCTTAGTTTCAGTGCATTGACAGAGATTTGGTTTAATTTAAAGTTCCATGTCCTGTTACCAATAAGAAAATAGCTGCTCTTACATTACTGTTTCTATAACCTGTGGTATTCAAGAATAAAAGTAATAGAAAAATTCTCCAGAAACATTTCTGCCCCGCTCCCTTCTCTCTGTGTTCCTGAGTAAGCTGGAGTGTCTTGTATAGTGAGAGAAAGAAGGGAAAAAAGAAAAAACACTTTTCCCAACAGCAGTTTTTGTGATGAGTGCAAAAATATCCCCTATTAGGCTTTTATACATTAAACACCCATAGGAATTATGATTAATGACTGTCATTCATAACACACCTTGAAATCCATGCTACTTTGGTGCAAATATGCATAATAATGGATGCCAGTAAAATCTGTCTCCTTGCTTTCTGCTAACATACATCTCTAATTCAGTCCTCAAAATAATGAACTGATTTCAAATGTTCTGTTGTGCTCTTTACCTCCATTTCTCTTTTTCATTGCTCCTTTCTCATTAAAGTAAGCTGTTTTGAGGAGGCAGCACAGTTACTCCAGGACAGTTTTTAGGAATTGACTTTTTCTCTAATGTTGTATTCAGGCAGATCACTTTTATTGACTTAATCTTAGAGTTTATTTGAAACTCTTGCTTTCCTCAAGGCTTTTCTTGTGGTGTGCTTCTTTTCTGTTAACTTCCTGCAGTCAAAGCAAAATTATCAAACAGAATGACAGAATGGTCAAGGACTCTGGAGGTCATCTGCTCTGACCCCTGGCTGAAGAAGAGTCAGCAAGAGCTGGTTGCTCAAGACTATGTGATTGACCCCTACTATGAGCATTTGTGACCTGTAGAACAGGTTTTTTCTTTTCCTTCAATCTGCCAGGAAAAGAACAGAAAAGAAATAAGCAATAAGTAATACAGTACTTAATTTTGGAGAAGGTGGATTGAAAAAGTAAAGCTCATGCAGTCAGTCTAAGCAGGATTAGATTGCTGTCTTACTGGTCTTCAAAAACAAAAATTCTGTACCCTGTTTGTACCCAAAGCAGACGGAAGTGTGAGTATTAAAAGTAAAATCACGTAGAATAAGTTGATAGACTTGTTCTTGTAGAGTTAAATTAATAAAGTTTTGATAAAAAAGATGGCAAAACAAAAGCTCACTCAGACAACCCAAAGCAGAAGGGAAATTTCAGTACAATCTTTGAAAAGCCAAGTCTCCAAGTCCCTTTCTCTCACTCTAACTGGCCTTTCTTTCAAGTGAAAACTTGAATGTAAAGGGTTGAAAATGCTTCTGCCAGAGTCAGATAGGTAATTTTCTGCACTGGCTAAAGTTGGAGTGAAAGCATGCCACTACAGTGATGGAGTTTTGAGGACAAATAGCAGAACAGCTGTCACTCTTGGGCTGTAGAAAGGGACCTTGAGCTGGCATTTGGAGAGGAGTGAGTGTAGAGTCAGAAAACAGTGGCTTGAAGCTCTCAAGACACTGCTTGCTAGCAGTTGGTGGTGCACATTTCCTGACCTTGTTGTGTTATGGCAAAGATTTTGGTGTTTCAAGTTCAACTCAAGCCTGTTTCACTGTGGAGTATTACAGTGAACTTGAAGGTTTTGAGGCAGCACCTTGTTAATTGGTTTTTGTGGGGTTTTATTTTCAGGTCTCAGCATGGTTTTTCACAACCTTTACAGTCTCAGGGCTAAAGGACAAAATCCACTATGTGGAAAGCCTTCAGCAGTTGTTCACAGCCATACCCCCAGAACAGATTGATCTTCCCCCTTTCGTCCTCGAGTACGACGCCAGGGTAAGTGACTGCCTGTGGCCACCATCAACCTCTGCCCTAAGAGCAGCTCTTGTGCTGCTCCCACTCTGCTCTGCAAGAGCTTTAAGGGGATTGACTTCCACATCTTAAGAATGGGGAGAAGGAGGAGGGAAGGTTCCTGGAGAATCTGTGTTGGTCTGTGAGTAAAGATTCTCTGAATTTTTTTGTCTACATCAGCCCAAGCAGAGGGCTTGGCTAAGAAGGAGGCTACTTTCCCTTTAGTGCAGTCTCCTATGTGCATAAAAGGCAGCCTACCCTTCTTCAGCCAACTGTAACATAACACACTAACAGCCTATGGACAAGATAAAATTTGTGTTAGCTACTGTACACTTAATACTGGCTGGAAAAAAGAAATAGTAGCTGTGTTTCATGTTCCCTGCCCCACATACTAACAAGCATGCAGGAAAAGGAGAAAAAAAAAAAAAACAGCAGGGAAAAATGGAACAGTAGAAAGGTGCCCTGCCTTTGTATAGGACTGTGCACCTCAGGTCTCTAACCTACTGGTGGCATGAATATGGCTTGCATTGGCAAAATCATTCCAAAGACTATGTGATGTAACTCCAAAGTAGTAGCCAGAGCTGTGTGTCTGCATTGGTGGCTTTGTCTGAGTCACTGGCTATGCCAGCATTCGTGGCTTCCTGGTGTCACAGCTTTGGCTTGATGGCAAAAGTTTAACTTGCACTTCCTGCTTAAAACACAGGCAAAACCAAGAACTGTGTTTGCCTGTTTACCAGCACAGTCCTCTCCTGGATGAATTGTGGCACTCACTGTACTCATGGAAGACAAAGCCAGAATACCTGATTATTTCTGCCTCTGTGGCACTATCATTGCACCAAGGTGTATTGGAGAAGGCTTCTGTTCAACTGCTCATTCTGTTCTCGTTGCAGGAAAATGGGCCTTACTATTCTTCTTATCCTCCATCCCCTGACTTGTGATCTGCAGTTCTGTGATGCTGCCAGTTCCCCATGGATCCAATGACCTGATGCCTGCCAAAACCTGTGCATTTACCCATGTACAGAATTCAGAGACAGGGTTTTCCTCCCCCAGCTCTGGTATTTTTTTACTGATGAGATATTTTCAAGCACTCAAGCAATCAGAGAACTTTATGCCACTGTGAACTGTACAAGTATTTCAAATATATTTATCCAATGGAAAAGCTGATTTAAAGATCACTAGATGCATTTGTTTGTTTGTTTTGTTGTTGCTGCTGTTGCTGTTTTTTGAAGCTGTTACATTATTTTTCAGAAGAGACTTTCTCTTTTCTGGGAAATCCATCAAAAGCACTTGATCATGTTTATGACTGTTTTCCAGCTCTGTTTGTAATAGCCATTTCTGACTGGTCTGTACAAATACTGTGCAGTACCAGCCTGACACATCACTCATCATATGGTCTGTGTTTCACATCTGATTACTTTCCCTTTCTGTTAGCACTGATTACTTTAGTCTTGACCCAGCAAAACTGTCTGCAATTGGGAATGCCATGTCTGCAGGCTGCCAAAGCACTACAGCCAAGCCAACATTACTCCCAGGATTTAGTCCCATAAACTGCTAGGTGAGCTGGGAGCCTTGAAAAAGTCCCTGGCAGTTTTCATTGGATGATGTGAAGGACCATGTCAGGATGCCACTGCCCTCCCAGGAAGAATAAAACTGAAAAGCAGTTGTGGTTTCTTTTCTCTCACTGTACTCATTGATGTTCTCATTGCCCTGGAGATGTTTGTGGAAGTGGATGCCATCCACTAATGCCTGTGCCTGGAGGGGAGGGGGAAATGGTGGCTCCCACCCCAGCCTGTGGCAAAGGTTGTTCCTTGGAGATCTCAGTGTCCTTCTGATTTCCTGTCACACTGACACTCACTGATTTTTGTCAGACATGATAAATGCAAGAGAACTTAGTTAGCCACAGGTTATTGAGCTGCAGGTGAAAAGTGATACTGGGAGGGAACTGGCAGTTACTGGGAGATACTCGGAGTTACTGGGAGGCAACTGGGAGTTACTGGGAGGGAACTGGGACTGAACTGGGAGTTACTGGGAGGCAACTGGGAGTTACTGGGAGGGAATTGGGAGTTACTGGGAGATACTGGGAG
>VXBB01009347.1:0-81769 GCA_013399915.1 Illadopsis cleaveri
GGGGCAGTGAGTGAGCAGCTATGTCGTACTTGGCTGCTGCTTGGGGTTAAGCCACAGCAACTGTATTGGAATAAGTTTCTGTATAATGTTTGCAGGTTATTCTGTACACGCTGTTGAATTTAGAGCGGAGAATAGACCCTGAAGTTGGATTTCTTCTTTATCTAAAAACTGGTACAATGTACCCTGTTTCTGGAGCCCGAATGGACAGGAGAGGTAAAGTTGTTCTGCTTCTCTGGAAACTGTAATTCTCATAAATATTACTAAAATCTTTCTTTATAACTGTAAAGTTTACTGTTATGAAAATATCTGTACTTGGGGGGATGCTTCACTTGTTACAATGTTACTAAGCTTATGTTAAAAATTCAGTTATTTTATTAAAACAGCCTGAGGACTTTGCTATTTGTGAATAATCAGTTCTTAGCTGACTAAAAAGTTGATAGCTAATCAGTTTTGAGGTAGAAATTGTTACAAACAAAAACATCAGCTTAATTTGTTCTTTTCTTGACAGAATTAATGAAGTTAAGAAATCACGTGGCCTTCTACTTAACACACAGTACCTACAAATCTGATGTGGGAAGGCAGAAGTCACAGCTTGCTGCTTTGCCTCCTGTGATTGATGACAGTCAAGCATGTAAACATTGCTCCCAAATGCACAACTGCTTTCTATACAGCAGGTAAAAAAAAAAAGTCTGACTAATGTTTTTAAATGAGATTGAATAATTGTATCTTTTGGTATAATTTCACACACAGAATCACAGAATGTGTAGGTTGGAAGAGACCTTTAAGATCATCAAGTCCAACCCAGCCCTAACACCTCAACTTCATTCTTGTGGTTGACAGTTTTGGATATCTTGAGGACTTTTCCACCTCGAAAGAATCTTCCACAGATCTCTCTACAACTTTTATAATTCAGCTCCTGATCTCACAGAGACTTAATATGTTTGCTCAGGTACACTTTCTGCAAGAGAAAATCTAAGACAAGTCTCAACAAAATACTTGATGACAAAAAACCAGATGTGTTTAAAAGGCTATATTCTTGCAGCTCTCTGAAAGAGGCAATCTTTGGGCCTGGGTTCTGACTGGAGAAGCCCTTCTTCAGGTTCACCCTGTACAAGATTGTTTCCCTGTAGGGTATGAGACAAGTAATACACTGATACTACTCTGCTGAAGTGTTATGGCATCTCCTGTTCAAGAGAAGTAGTGAGGAAATTTCACACAAAGTTCTTGAATTGTTTTAACAACTGTTACAAGTTTTAGACTCTATGCTGCACAAAAAAACAACCAAAATTATATAGGGAAGAGATCAAAGGAGATTTGTTAGAGCAGGAGAGCCTTTGGGATGTTCTTGTGGAAATAGGCAATCTTGCCTGATTGTTTTTAAAATTCTAGGGGTAAATGTGTATGTTGAGGGAGCTTAGTGGGTATGTATGATATGTTTCTGTGAAATCCTGCTTCTAATACTCAGTTGTTGCAGCCAGCAGGATTATAGCTGGGTACCTTTTTACTTCTGAATAAGCTTTTCTTTCTCTGGTTGTGTTTTGTATGTATGATTTGGTATAATGTCTATTGATATTTAGTTTTAAAATAAATTGTCTTGAAGTTTGTTTGTGTTTTAACTATGAAATCCCCATTGCTTAGCTAAATATCAAAATAATATTTGTATGTTACAGTAAAAGGAGTAAAGGTCGACTCTGTAAATGTATACATTACTACCTTTGAAATGCCTTTATGTGGTCTTTGATTTACTTAGTGCCCTTCAAATCATAGAGATGGTGTGAAGTTACTCAGATTATGCATCTGAACAAAGGATACAGATTCGATTTATTCAAGTAATGATAAATTAATCTGGCTGGTATGCAACAGTAGGTATTTGGATTGTTGTTATGTACATGTAGACTTGGAAGTGAAGAAGGATCCAGGCTGAGCCTTTCCTGTGGTTGGTTCTATTCCCAGAGCTGTGGAGCAGGAGATGGCTGATGTGGCCTTTCCTCCTGCTATGGTGCCTGTCATTGACAGAGAGACCCAGCACCTGAAACCCTCCCACTTAGAGTATTTCAGCCTCTGGTATCTGATGTTAACCTTGGAGCTGCAAAGTGGAGAGCATAAAAAGGGATATAAAAATATATGGATGATACCTTCTTTGGAAAGGTAAGGTATAATTTCTAAACTCCTGCCAGTGATGCTTCCTTTCTTCCCTTTGTTTGTTTTGTATTTTGGTTTTGAAGGTTGGTTGTGGGTGGTATGGTTTTTTTAACTTCTGGGTTTTTTTTTCTTTATAGTTCTCTTACAGACAGGATCTTAATATTAAAATATTTCTTTTTTTTTAAAATGTCTTCAGAGAGAAGGCTGGAGATTGTGTTGGAAACATGATCAGAGTTGATGAAGTCCATGAAATTTCCGAGGGACAGTATTTGCATTTTTTCCAGCGTAGAAATGGAGCCATTCCTGGAACAAACCTGTTGGTTGGTGATCGAGTGGTTGTGAGTGGAGAGAAGAAGGGTTTACTTGGTTTGGCTACTGGCTATGTTAGAGAAGTCAGTACAACAAAAGTCTCCTGTTTGTTGGGCAGGTAACAGGATAAAATGAACAATATCTGTTTGCAAACACACTGGCACTGGCCTGAGAAAGGGTGCTCAAGGTGTCCAAAAAGTTGTGACATGTCCTGACTCTTCCTACTGGCTTTGGAGTACTACCCTTCAGAAATTCTATTCTCATGATTGAAACTGTCAATACTTGGTCAGTATATGTGCCTGTCTATTTAACCAGGTTGTTTGAATAAAAGCACATTTAAACTCTCTTTACTTACACCTCTAGCATGAATCTGTATGGATACAGTGATTACCATGTTAATAGAAACTTTCACTGTTCAATCTATATTGTCTTTAAATTGGGCTTATGTTTTATTATCCCTCATTGGGACTATGCTTTCTTTAGACCAGTTAATAGTGTATTTCAATTAGCTATTGCTTCACTCTGGGATCTCTGGAAGATATAATTTAACATGTAGTAATAAGTCTTTAATCAACATATGGCTGGTAAACAAAATTATTTTATCCATTTATATTATTTTATGTTCTTGTCATCCATCAGGAATTTGTCAAACCTCCCCAGGAACACCATATTTAGGTTGGATCATGATGAAGGAGATGTTGGTACAGGAATCCCTTTTGAAAATCTTTCTAAACTGATGAAAGATTCCGCAGTCAGGTATGAAAAATCAAATTAATTTCACGCTTTCAGTATTTCAGACAAAGTTTCTCAACTGGAAACTGTTATTGTAACTCAGTTTTGTCTTATTTTTATCCACAGTGAGAGGCTCCGCAACTTGATAATTGACTTCCAGAAACCACGTTTCATTCAGCACTTGAGCTCTGTCCTTCCTCCCGAAGCAAAGGAAACTGTTGCAAATATTTTAAAGGGTACAAAGTGACTTTCTCCAAAATACTTTGCTTAGCAGTATGTCTCTGTAGCCAAAGTATTTATCATGCTAGATATAAGGAGTTTTTCCTACTTTGGGGCCCAGTGATATTTTCAGCTTAAAAATTAAAGCCAAGTTCTTGCCTTGCATGTCTTCCAACTAGCTGAAGACTCATTTAATCACATGAAGACCTGATCAGATACTTGTTCACAACTTTATTTTACTTTTGTTAGTGGCTGCAGCATGCAGCTGCAGACAGAGTGCCTTATGATTACCTCTGTAACCTTTAGAGAAGGAATGAACAGAGACAGCTCTTGGGATGGAGGAAGCTGACCTTGAGGGAGAGAAAGGAGATGGGCTTTGGTGGAAACATTCACTTGTATAATCATCCTTGCTGGCTTGTTGGCAGCTCTGTGGTGTCATGCTTTGTGGCATTTATTTAAAAACAAAATAGGTTTTGATTAGGTATGAGGCAGTATCTTGTATTTGGTGGAAATATTTCCTTGTTCTCTGACAGAGTTGCCTGTGAAAACATAAATTTAACTGAATTCTCTTACAGCAAATTGAATTTTTTATAAAAACTCAGTTTGAAGTCTTATTTTGCTTGGGCTTTACTTGGTCCAAATAGCTGAAACATGCTGCTTGTTTGCATCAGACTGGGGCAAGCCAGCTCTGCTGTAATGTTTGTTCTAAAAACGTGCTGCTGTATGTGCTACTCATCACCCATTGCTGTGAGCTGTGTGAATGTGAAAGTGGTATGATCAAATACAAATGCTCAGACACAATATATGGAGGTGGTCAATTGAGATATTAGAAAAGTCACAAAAGGTCTAAAAATAGAAATATCTTCAGTGACTTATTTCTAGGACCAGAGTGCAGATCCTTTACTACTTATCTGGTGTCATATCTTCATTAGAACCTACAGACTTTGCTCCGTTCTTGTCTTTATTAAGTGAAGGAGGAATTTATAATTTTGCTCTGACTTCAGTAATTATTACAATTATGATGAAGTGTAGTAATTTAATTTTGCTTTTTCTTCTGAAAGGTCTAAATAAGCCTCAGAAACAGGCAATGAAACAAGTGCTACTTTCAAAAGACTACACACTTATTGTGGGTATGCCTGGAACAGGAAAAACAACTACAATATGTGCTCTAGTAAGATCATGTTCCTTGGTGTTTAATTTTTTGGGTGAGATCTAGAGGATAGAATTAAACCAACTGTGAACTGGCATTGCTTAATCTAAGAGTATCTGTATAATTCTTTTTGCTTAACCTCTATTTGGTAGAACTAAAATTGGATTTTGTGGAGTGGGATTGTCTATTGCTTGTGTAGGAATGTATGTGTGAGGGAGGAGATTGAAGTGTGTTAATCATTTCTGTGTTGCTTTAGTGTTGAAATTCTTTGGCTCCAAGTATCAGCAAGTCTTCAAATCCTGAGTTATAGCTTAAAAGAGGGACTCCTTGAAAAGCCAGTAACTTGTCCACTGTAAATTGTATGAACCTGTGGGGCTGAATCAATGTGCAGTCTGCTGCCATCTCTAGCTGTTGGTTCTCTTTTCCCCAGGAAAGGACTGTAGAAGTGTACTGGATTCAGGCTGTGGGCTTGAGTGAGTTTTTCATGAAAGGGCAGTATTATCCTGCTTCCAGTTGTCTTCAGCTCGTGGGGAAAGAGGAGGCTGGAGGGCAGACAGCTGCTGCTACCTTCAGATCAGCCCATTCCCCTGAATCTTCAGTGGCTAAATTGCCATGGAGAGCCGTGCTGTGGGAATGGGCTGCGTGGCTTGTTCTCACAGTGGGGATCTTAGGAGTGCAGTTCCCTGTGAGTGCACATCCAGGTTCTTGGCTCTCACTGTGCAGCAGTGCTGTGAGCCTGCTGTCCATGGAACCCTCAGGGCTACTGCCCTGAGCTCAGTGACCAGCTGACACATCTGGCCATGACTCGTACACACCAAGTCATGCTTATTACTGCCTCCCTCCAAAACCCCTTGTGTTTGTCACCTTGTCAAACCTGGGATGGTTGATTCTTGCAGATGAGCTAACATCTCATCTTCTCCTTTTCTTTCCCTTTGCCACTCATTAGGTGAGAATTCTTTCTGCTTGTGGCTTCAGTGTCCTTCTGACCAGTTTTACACACACGGCTGTAGACAATGTCCTGCTGAAGTTGGCCAAATTCAAAGTTGGTTTCTTGCGCCTGGGGCGAGCTCAGAAGGTTCATCCAGATATTCAGAAATATACAGAAGAAGAAATCTGCAGGTCCAGATCAATTAAGTCTGTAACAGATTTGGAAGAGGTCTATAATAGTCAGGTGAGAAAAATGTTTTTTGCTAGCCCTACAAATTATTAAAGATAATTACATTAGTATTGTGTTTGGATGCTGCAGAGAAGGAACCCATCCCAAGGGTGTGTACTGCTGTAAGAAATCTGAGCTGAAAGAGATACTCAACCTTTGCATTGTTTCAATTTCTTTATAGCCAGTAATGACCTACATTAAGTCTGCAAGTTGAGGATCTTTGTTTTTGTCCACACAAAGTAACTCCTCATTGTAATAAGCCCCAAAGACTCCAGTGCTTTTATCTGAGATCTTGTGAAAGTGCTGCTGCAGCCCTCCTTTAGCATTATTTACATACTGCTGCTGTTTGTCCCTTCCCCCTTCCACTTGTGGCATTAGTACAATCAGCAGATGGAGAGGAGGAAGTGGAATGCTATAGAGCTGACCTGGCCAAACCCTTATTTTTGGTTGAAAGATTAGTGCTGTCTGTGTGAATGTTAATGCATAAACCATAATGGGAGCTGGGTCATATGAGTCAGTGGCAGCTTTAAATTAAATTCGCTGAAAGAATAAAGTCTGATGATAGTTGGAGTAAATGCCAGCTTCACAAAAGCTGCCATTTACTGTTTATTGATAAGTATTGCAGGGGAATGATTGAAGTCATAAGGGGAATGACTTAGCATTTCTTATTTTAGTAATTTTGGATTGCAGCAGAAGCACAGTGGTGGGGAGAACTGTGCTGCTGTTGTTTTATCTTCTCTTCAGTGTTGAAAAACACCCCAAACCACCTGATTTTTCACAGTAGTCATTTCAGCACACTCCATGAATTGTCCGTGAATAGAACCTGGCATCGCCCTGAACAGATGACAGGATCAACTTGTTTGCTGCAGTCTGCTCTAAAGCTGGTTTTGTTTGTCACTTGCAATTGATGCACGAATATGTCAGGCCAATGTATGTCTAAGTTGTGCTAGTCTGATTTTGAGGATTAATAATTTGATTTCTGTGATTTTGCAGTTTGGTTCAGTTTAATGGGAAATATATTAATATGGAGAACATAGTACTAAAGGATATAAAATGTGCCTTGTCTTTGAAGCGTGTCTTAATTTTCAGCCAGTGGTAGCAACGTCTTGCATGGGAGTAAATCACCCCATCTTTGTTCAGAAGCAATTTGACTTCTGTATTGTTGATGAAGCTTCCCAAATAAGCCAGCTCATCTGCCTGGGCCCACTGTTCTGCTCCAAAAGGTTTGTGCTGGTGGGGGATCATCAGCAGCTGCCTCCACTTGTGCTGAATGCAGAAGCAAGGTAAGATAAAATGCTGTGGGACAATTACTAGTCACAAATTCTGGGAAGCCTCTTGCAGTGTTCTGATTGACACATTTTGATTTTTGTTTTTTGTGTTGTAACAGGGACCTTGGCATGAGTGAAAGCTTATTTAAAAGGCTGGAACAAAACCAAAATGCTGTTGTCCAATTAACTGTGCAATACAGAATGAATAGGTACTTTCAACATTTATTAATTGTGTTCCTAATGTGAGATTGAAATGGTGAGATTTTTATGCCTTTTCTTGTTTTTGAAATCTTTAGTAAGATTATGTCATTGAGTAACATGCTGGTATATGAAGGCAAACTGGAATGTGGCTCAGAAAAGGTGTCAAATGCCACTGTTAACTTGCCCAACCTAAAGAAGTTGAAACTGGACCTTGGAGATGCTTCAAAGGCCTGGCTGAAAGAAGTTCTTGATCCAGACACACCTGTGTGTTTTCTGAACACAGAGAAGGTAAAGTTCTTTATTCTCTTCAAGACATTGTATTTTGAGGCAAGTTCTCAATACAGTCAACATGTAAAACTGTAGGGTAAAACAGGCAACTTCAGAAAGTGTTTTTGTAGGATCATGTGAAGTGTGCAGCACACAAAAACATCATTGGTATTGTTGGTGAGCTGAGCAGGGGTGGTACAGCTGCTGCTGGAAACATCACATCTGAGAACAGCTGAAAACTTGAATTTAGATACTATTTCAGAAAATACTGAATGGACTTTAAACTTCATTTTTTGCTGTAAAGTGTTGCTCAGAGTGTGTAGCCTTATTGGATGTCCTTGAGACATCCCTCCTCAGCTTATTTTCATTGACTGGGGGTCACTGGTATGAAAGCTGTGTGCCATGGCAGCAATAACTGCAATTCTCCATGGAAGTTTGCAGACATTCTATACATTGAAGTGTGAGGGATGAATAAATTGGTTTAGGTGTGTCCTTTCATAGAGACTCAAAATTTTGCTGGGAAAGTAAAATTCTAATGTGTATAAAAATTCTGCAAAGAAACTGACTTGCAGGAAAAATGAGGAAGAGTTTAAATGCATGAAGAAAAAGATTAATAAATTAGTTTTAAAATAATTTTTATTTTTTTAAATAAATTTCCTGTTTGTGGTCTCTAGTACTTGTCACTGTAATTGGTGATTGGATTATGATTTGAGTCTTCCTTCCTCCTTAACAGATTTTGTGTTGATTCCTATTAATACTGTGTGGTCAATAATTATATCAACTGATGATCTTTTATGCTGACCCTGGTTAGAACTCAACAGTGTTTCTATGCTCTCTCTGACACCGTACAGGATTCATATTTTTTTTACAACAGTTCTGATAGAATCTCTTCAATGACCTAAAAAGAAGCAGTGTTTACTTTGATGACTTAGAGAAATTTCTAAAAATGTCTAAACAGAGACATTTTCCAGGAATTGCCTCGACAGCTGCAGTCCCTTTCCCAGGGAAGCAGACAGTTGGTCCCAGGAGAGAGGCCTGTTAATAAGAATCTGGCTGAAACACTGTTTATCTAGTAATCATAGCAAAATTGCTAATGACAAAAGCAGAGTTTCTGTTCCATTTTAGGGTTTTTTTTCCCTAGAAAGCCCATCTCAAGTGTAAGGCAGCTGTCCTCTTCATAGAGCCAGGAAGAAAGTTTTTATTTCCTATATAGACATGAGGCTATAATGTCATTTCTCCTTTTGTACTTCCTGTCAGAACTCCATGTATTGTGGTAGTCACGGAGGGGGAAGTGGAAAAAACCCCACTAAACATGACAACAAACAAATACATTTATTTTCTTTGATTTTATAGTAGGTTTTTCCCCCTGTATTGTTTATAATGTAACCAAGAAATGCTTATGAAGAAGTAGACTTGGGGAGGAGGGATACAAACAGAGAGAAGGGAGAAAAAAACCCCACCATGACACCACCAGGAAGCTTACATTTATTATGCTGGCCTTTAAAAAAAAGAAAAAGCTTCTATTGTTTTCTGCTTAACAATGCAACATGTTTGTGACAGCAGTAGGAAATGTATTTGTTTCTCTTCTGCCAGCCCCTGTGTCAGTCTGCACTTCTCTGACAGTTTGGGGCTGGCTGTTTGAAAAATGACACTCTTGATTTAGGGCAAGTCTCCTGAGAATTTCTAGGCCCAAGTGATTTTTGTTGGGGCTTCTGCTGGTGTCCTATGGGAACAGGAGAAATATAAATGTGAACATGTGTTACCATAAGCATGACACAGCTTTTAGAAGTTCTTTCCTAAAATGATTTTTGTGTAGTTTTTAGCTACACTAATGGCAGTGTGGTCAGAAATTAACTGTGCAGTAGAACAGTGCTCTGGTGCTTGAAAAGAGCTTGAGCACCTGGAGTTTGGAGGTTTCCAAACACACATTCATTGCTATTGGTGCTACTTCAACTTTAGAGAAGGCAAGAGTCAAGCGAAGACAAGAAATTGCAAAACTGTGAGACTACAATGACAACAGTTTACATCCTGAGCTTGTTGGCCTCATTCATACATGATGTAGAGAATGGGAGGTAATAGTTAAGAAATGGTAAATTCAGTGAATACTTTATTTAAAGGTTGGGAGTTCAGTTTAATACTACCATTTTGGATAGTTCCTGCTTTAGCTTTAAATGTAGGCTTTCAAACATTTTTTAAAAATGATGCTTTATGCCATGGAATGAAGAAAATTCACTGTAAGTAATGTTGTATGGAAAGTGTTAAAGCAAAAGTCCCGTGTAAAATATAATTTTTTCTCACCTTATCAGCAGGAAAATGTCCGTTTTTGGGTTTTTTGATTTATGATGTATAATGTTGAACTGTAAAGTCAGAGGATTAAGCTTTGGCAGTTTCTTAAGGTGACAAGCTAGTGCTAGAAACTCATTTTGGGAATTGTTCCTATTTGTTTTGCAAATGCAGTATTCTGAAGTTAATTCATGCTACAGGCTCTTCTGTTTAGTAAGATTTAGCACTGAACTTTATTTCTTTAATTAATACCATTAGTATATCTACATAGGACTCAGTGACTTAGGGACAGAATATTATGCCATTACAGAAAGCAAAAGTCATTATATTCTGTTTGTATTTTTAAAGGTCCCAGCACCAGAACATGCAGAAAAAGGTGGCATAAGCAATGTGACAGAAGCTAAAATAGTGCTTTTCCTCACATCCTTATTTATTAAGGTATCTGTTGCATGGTTTTGAGGGAGAGCTTTATAACTAATATTTTTACATTGCTTTAGTAATGGTGACTGTATGTATTGGGTAGTTCTCTTGGGGGTAATGTTAAGGATAAATTGAGGATTGGCTGCATGTCAGTGTAGTGGGGAGCCTGAGGGCTGCATTCCCTTCACTGCTGTCCCTTGCCTGTTTGGATCTGAGATGCAAAAAACACAAGCTGGATGCTGAATTCTTTTAAGAGATGAAGGCTTTCTTGAGAGGGTGGGGAGAGGATTTGCTTTTGCTCTTTATTTCATCCAGTCAGCTTCAGGAGTAGTACAGACCAGGAGCTCTGAGTGTTCATCTTGCAGTTTAAAGAAGAAAGAAAAATGAGGATTTCAAGGGTGTCTGTCTGTGCTAAGTTAAGACAGAGCTTGGGAGCTTGCAGTAACTAATGTTCTCTATCTTCTTTAGTTAATACTAGTTACACCTACGGTTCCATTAGTGTAGATACGATATCTTGCAGCACTGTTTAAAAAAAAAAGAAAGTAATTAGAAGAATCTTTCTGACCATACTGAGTTTTCCAAGCCAATTGCAGTGACAGTTTTTTTTTCTGGTTTCTTCTTCGTTCAGGCTGGCTGCAAGCCCTCAGACATTGGCATTATATCACCCTACAGACATCAGTTAAAAACAATCACTGATTTGATGGCAAAATGGAAAGAGAGCAGAGTGGAAGTTAACACGGTTGACAAATACCAAGGAAGAGACAAAAGTATCATAATTGTGTCTTTTGTTAGGAACAGTATCGATGAAAATGTAAGTCAGTCATATTAACTTTGTTCCAGGCAATTTTAGATGCATTTAGATGCAATTTTAGTTTAGATGCATTTTGAAAATGAGTGGTTTATGTCCATTAAGTCGGAAAAATAAAAGCAAGTGACATTTATTTCCCAGCTTGGCACCCTCCTGAAGGACTGGCGCCGCCTGAATGTTGCTATCACGAGAGCCAAGCACAAGCTGGTCATGGTGGGCTGTGTTCCATCCCTGTGCTGCTATCCTCCCTTGGAGAAGCTCCTCTGCCATTTGCAGTCCCAAGCAATGATATCCTTTTTTTCCATGCTAGTTTGGGGAAGGGGAAGGGTAAGATTCAGTTACTGAGATTTGAGGTAAGAATGGGAAGATCTTTGATTACTTAGGTTATACTTTTAACAGTGATTGACAACACAGCAAAAAATGTGCTGATTAAATTTGCCAGAAGTGTACTTAAGATCAAGCTGGTGGGTGGGTTTAGAACCTTCTCTGTCTTCAAAAGCAGAAAAAGTCAATGCTGACTTGCAAGTCAACTTAGACATAATTTTTTGATTTCGAGGCCTGAATTTTTAATCTTTAATGCTTTTGCATTTTTTCCTGTGATCATTTTGAGATTCTTGGCATGTTAATGTCAGTGTGATGGCTTGCTTCCACTTGACACATCTGCTTCATGAATAATCTTGGTGGAAAGGAAAATAGTGTCACTTTCAGGTGACTTGGTAATTTTTTGCTTTCTCTCTGGCATTGTACTGAATAAGCTTTAGTTATTACTGTTTCCATCTCCTATATAAACAGGAAAGAACCTTGTTAGCTGCTTTCTTTGCAAACACCAGTGCATATTCAGACAAGTTTTGTGAAAGAAGAATGTTGTCAAAATGCTTCCTTAACTTGCTACATCTTGAATCTTCCAGCCGGGGCTCATGAAAGTATCCACAAGTGTAACATCTTATGAGTGTGAGGATGGAAAGTTTTACAGGCCTCTGTGTCTTTTCTACTGCTGTTGTTTAATGTAAATAACTGGTAATTGGGGTATCAGTGCTGATGTGCACTGTTCAGTCTGGAGGCAGCCAAAACAGGAAGCATTCAATTATTTGAAAGTTTCCTTTCAGTGGAATAACAGACATTTCTTGAAAAAGCTGATGGCTGCAGTACTAAAGCACCCAGCTTACTTGTGACAAACCAGAAATATGAAACACTCTGTACTCCCACTACTGGATATTGCTGTATTCTCTTTCACCTTGCTGAACAGTTACCTGCAGAAGTGAGTGGGGAAACACTGGAAGAAGAAGGGTGTGTAAACCAGTGTTGTATTGAATCACAGTTTTCTGGGCTCAGTTTGGTTTTAAAAACTTGAAAGTGTAGTTTACATACAATAATTCCATTTGTTACAATTCCTAATTAAGGTGCTGTGTTGTGCTGTTTGGAGAAAAAAAAAAGAAAAACTTCTTGCTTTTCTTCAAAGCCTCACATTGTCCTTTGAAGTCTACTCCTGCTTTTAAAAATGCTGAAGTCTTTTATATTTATATACATAATGTAATTAACCTCTCATATGAAGATCCCTTGATGACATTTCTAATCTCTTGATTTTGCATACATCAGGAAGAAATGTGATGCTGATTCACTTAATCCTCTGTTATTAACTAATGTGTTCAATCTGAAGTGAAATGCTTCATAGTATAACTCTTGTTTTCAGTTGATCTGTAGTCTTCAAAAGAAAGGTTTCCTGGGAAACTAGACATGCAGCTTGCTGACTAAGAAGTTTACATGCTCAGGTTCTATTTTTTTAAAGATGATGGCATATAAACAACAGAAAACACCTTTTACTTGAGAGATCTGTGTTAGTTTCTTTATGCTACCTCATATTCTAGGCCTAAGAGACTGAGAAGTTTCTTTCCAAGGTTGCTGGTGGAAACACCCATTTTTTTTGATTCTTCAGAATCATTAGCATTTGTTTTCTCTTGGATCAATGTCAGGTAGCTGTGTGGACACAGTTGCTGACAAACTTGTTAAAGGTGGGCATTTTCACTCTTTTAAACTGTTCCTTTACTTTTTGTAATGTTTGAAATAATAAAAGTTTGCTGTTGGTTTTGTTAAAATTGTTTGTACTTTGTTAATACTTCACTTTATACAAGGCAAATATTTAGAACAGTACAACAATAACTTGAAAAGTTGACAGGATAGCCTCCTTTTTCAGGTGCTTCATCAATGGTGCCTATGCTCTGGGTCTTTCAAAAGATGAAAAAAAATAGGGTAAAAGATGCTCTTTATTATAGAAGTGACATCAGAATACTTTTTTAGAAGATATTTTCTTTCTGTGTTTAGGATCTATGTGTAGAAAGCTCTTTAAGATTTCACTAATCTGTTTTCTTATGCCAAGTAATGCTTATCCAGGGAATGGTTTGCTAAAAACTTAATAAATAAATGAGAGGTATTGCCTTCCCATCGTGAAGTTGCATGAGAAACAAACACAAGAACATTTCCTTATCCGCTTAAAAGACACATCCTTCCTTCTTGTCATGTGGCAAAAATTAGACTGAGCAGCAATCTACAGATGAAACCATGTTTTGCTCTGGTAGTCTCAAACGAAAATGAGGTGTGATTCTCTAAAACACTCTGTGTTTCAATTAGTATACATGGCAAGTGAGTATCCTGTAGCAGTAAAGGATCACTTTGTCTGTGTGCTGCCTTTAAAACAGCTTCCTCATGCAGAAGCAGCCGTTGATGCTGCTGGAAAACATGCAGCTGCGTGCCTACTGTGTTGTGTTGCTTGGGGATTCCCAAAAATGGAGAAAAATAATAAAAAAAGGAAGCTGTTTTATGCCAGACTAGCAGGACCAGTGTGTGACTATTTTAGAATTGTTTAATGTTTAAATGTATAGGTTCCTTTTTCCTTGGAAGAGGTGGGAATGGTGGATATAAGTGGCTATAAAGAAGTGTCCCTGTCACCAAGGGCTGTGTTCTGTCCCTGTGTTGCCTTTGTCCTGTGGTCCTTCCTTGCAGGCCCAAGCACCTTTTGTGCTGGTTTGTGCAGTCTCTGAAGCTGGGCGAGGTAAAGAGCACCTTTTAATTTTACAGGTTGCTGGTTAACCTCGCCCAAAAAAGTGAGAGGAAAGAAGAACTATTAAGCAAAGCATATTGTAATGCTTAGGATGCAGTAAGCATCAACTGAGATCCCATTTGGGTGTGACAAACATGCTTGGTGATAAACAGCTCAGTGTGTTGTGGTTCTTTTCATGCCAGATTCACATTCTAGGGCTTTTTAAAATTAAACCCCAAAAACTGACTTGGTTTTTTTGAATATTTTGATTTGAATATTTTTGAATATTTTGATTCCCAGCACGTTACCTTTGAAGGTACTAAACTCACAGATTTTTCTAGAATAATATTATCTATTCTGATACATGTGATCCAATGGTACAGAATTATTATTTGGAATACATGCCAGGGATTGAAGCTTTGTGTTACAAGAGAAGAGTAGAGAAGTCTCTTGTTTGTGCTGCCTGATCGTGCTCAGCTCCTGTCCGAGGCTTCCTGTGCCCAAGGCTGCCCCTGTTGCCGATGCTGTTCTCCAGGCGGGCAGCTGGGGCCGGGGGAGGTGCCCGGGGCGTGGGGGCTGTCGCGACAGGGCGATAGGGCCGGGGGCTGTCGCGACAGGGTCGGGGGCGGATCCTCCCACCGGCGGGGGCGCCGCGCGGCGCGGAGGGAGGGGCGGGAGGAGCNCCACTCGTCCTGCCGGGCAGCGATGTCGCCTCACGGGCCTCGCCTCGCCGCTCCGAGCCGGTGATGCCGGCGACGGCGGTGTTACCGCAAAGAGCCCGGCCGGGGGCTGCTGCTTCGGGGAGAAGAGCCCTGCAGAGCTTGTTCCGCCGTCTGTAATACCCCACACAGCACCCGAGCTGCAGCTGGGATTTAGGATTTCACACACGATGTTAAATGCTAAATCTTGATTTTAAATTAAAAAACAATTGTCTATAATTTATTTTTCCAAGAAGGTGGTGAAGAAAAACATGCAGGTAGACCACACTTTAAAACAGACCGAAAATGCATTTCGCCTCAGAAAGAACAGACAAGAGGGCTGATAAGTAAAAGGACAGCAGATATAGAAGTCTATCTGAGGAGGATCAGCTCCAGAAGTCAAAATGAGGTCACCTGACAAAGGAATTTTCACGACGCCTGTGGGAAAATAGACAGGATGTGTAGCAAGGGAGAGCTACCCACCTGAAGTCTGCGTTGATCTGGGCGTTTCGTACACTAACTCTTGTGTTTAATTCTGCCAGTAGCAAAGCTATAAAAAAGCAGGATGCCTGTTTTGCCAGCAAAAGCTGCTGTTGTTGCAGGACTCCACCTGTCCCAGCCAGGGGTGCTGTGCTGGTGCTGCTCCTGGCAGGGCTGCTCAGTCCCCAGCAGCTGGGCAGGAAGGAAGCAAGAGACAAAGCAGTGAGCTGTGGCTGCTGACTGGGTACAGTTTTGCCAGTCTCTCATTATCGGATTGTTTTCTAATGTCATCTGGGGTTTTCTGTTGAAGTTCTGGGGAACTATAAAAGCAGTTTTTAAGGCTGTCACAGGTATATAATCTCAGCCATTATTTTTCCTAGAAAGCAGAGATAGGTAACGTTTTGTGGCAGTAGGATAGTTGGGTATTTGGCAGGCAACTAGGGAAACAATGTTAGAAAGTAATTTTCAGGGTCTCTAATATCCAGTCCTTAACTACCCAAAGTCTGCAGGACATTTCATTGAGGAACTGAGAAAATGTGCATCTGTTATGATGATTTGGCTTCTTTGTGCTTTCTGATATGCAAACAGATACAGTCCTATACCAATACTCAGTTTTGCAAAGGAACAGGCTCACTTTTTGTTTTCTCAGATGCAAGTCTTTCCAGATGTTTTGACACCTGTGTCTCAATGTCTTGAAAAAAAAGGTGTTTTTTTTTTTACTTCACATGTTGGATTTAATTAAACAGTAAATCATCAACTCTTTTGTTTCTTTCCAGGTTACTTTGATGGTAGCGAATAAACAGAGACTTGTTTTGTCTCTGAGAATATAGGGTCTGGCCTGAATGTTTGAATTGCTTAATTATAAATGAAAATAAGCTTAAGAATTTCCTGAGCATTCTGTTCTCAGTAGCAGGAGTTCTGAGAAGAGGAACTTGTCCATTCTGTCAGACTAAGATGATTGTAAAAAGCTATGGATTTTTTATTGATGAGATTTAAACCTCAAATGCATTTTTGCAGTGTACACTTTGTAATGTTTACCCAAAACTTCAAGTTAAAGCAAAACCTTGCATTCTTAAGATTTTCTGTGTAGAAAATACTTTGTGGCTAGATGAGAAACTGACTTTTCAGTATGTAGCATTTTCCAGAAAATGCTCCTGGTTTAGTGGCAGAGGCTCTGTACAGCCTGAGAAGGAAGGCATGTGTTTGTGTCACTGTCCAGTTAAAGCTGCAGTGGAAAGTGATTCTATATAAAAAGTATGATGTCTCCTTCTGTAGGTAGGCTGTAATACACCAAATAAATCCATAAATTTATAGGAAGGCTGCTTTGATACCATGGGAGGGGCACTGGTTGCGGCCGTGCAGCAGATTTGGGAGTGCAGCAGAGGTGCTCAATTGCAGTGATTTGGGTGCTGCTGAGACAACATGGTGCCTAAGAACTGCCAGTCCCAGCCTCGGGTTTTCATCCACATGTTAAAACACTCAGATTTTGGATTGGATGCTTTTCTATGCCCTGGTGTTTATAGCACCTACTGAATTTGTTCTGTTGAGTTTACTAGGTTAAGGTTTGAACAAGGTGGATGTGAAGCACTTTATTTCTTTGTGTCACTCCTAAAACTTGAACTGTAACTTTTTTTTTCTCTGTTGTCTTAGCTGTAAAGGACCCTACAGCTGTAGAAAGGGCAAATTTATTGAACATGGCTAAACTGAGCATCAAAGGACTCATTGAATCAGCCTTGAGCTTCGGGCGCACTCTGGATTCTGACTACCCACCTTTGCAGCAGTTCTTTGTTGTCATGGAGCACTGCCTGAAGCATGGCCTGAAAGGTGTGGAAATTAGTCCAGCTGCATGTTTCTCATCCCAAACATGCCATTTTTCTTCCTTTCTTTCTGGAAGTAGATTAAAAAATGTGTAATGTTGCCTAAAGAATTGAGAAAAATATGTAAATAGTCACCTTTTATAATGAGTAGTGTAATTATTAATTCTTCACCACATGTATTTCCACATTTACCAACTTACCCTTTTGTGCAGCATTTGTTGTAAGTGGTCCAGGGTTTACCAACTGCATGTATGTATCTAGTGTATATTTTTAGCTAGACACCCTTTTTATATTAATTTTTTCTAGCATATCAATTTTATATTCACAGCCACATAATTTGGGAGTTGGCTTTGGATACTGTGAGTGCCCAGTTTCTCAGTTAAGAGTTGTCTTGAACTCTGGACTCAGCAGTTAACCCTTTCACACACCAGAAATTATGAAGGAACTACCGCAGTAATTCAAATTAATTCAGTTACTTGATTTTTCTTTTCATAGTAAGAAAATCCTTTCTGAGTTACAATAAAACCATCTGGGGTCCTCTGGAACTTGTGGAGAAATTATATCCAGAAGCTGAGGAAATAGCAGCAAGTGTCAGAGATTTGCCTGGCCTTAAGTAAGTAGTACTGGTAAAATGTAGCAGGAAAATAAAGGACCTGATTAAGAATCTGCAAGTGTCTCATGATTTCATTTGGCATTAATCAAGCCTTTGAACAGCTAGCACATGCTGTTGGGGGAGAGCACAGGTGAATGGAAGGTGGATAACAGCAATGCAAAAAGGAGCAGGTTGTATATCAGCCACTCTGCAGTCTAGAACTGCAGCAAACATTAATGAGTGTAGTCAGCAAAGGCTGTATCTAACCAAAGGGTGACATGCCAAAGAGGAAAGAATTAGGCAGCTTTTGAGATTCTTGCCTGCAGAGTCCTATTCAGCTGTGAATTTATTCTCCTCCCATTCCACTGCACTCTGCTTTTGTATTTAGCTTTAAAATTGGCCATACATGAAATTGCAGAAGGGCTTGGTTACACAGATTGGTGTATGGCAGCATCAGGGTTCTAATTTACAGCTTGAGACCTTATCTAAAGCACATAGGCATGTAAATTATTATTTACTGATGTGCATGCCAGAGGAAGTAATAACCTTTCAAGTGTGTTACTGTCGTCCCATCCTGACACAGCTTGTGAGGGGCTTTTCTTTTTCATTTATGTGCTTGTTTTCATTTATGTACTTGTAAGTATGTAAGCACTGGAAGAGGAAGTTCTAAAGGTCCAGATGTAATTTGTTGGATATTAGTGTTTGCCAGTCACAGATGTCTGCATCTCTTTCTGTCTTATCTTCCTAAGATAGTGCTGAATTTGTACACAATTAAAAGTGGGACTGAGTAAGTGTTGGGTAGAGCCAGAGAGTAGAATTGGGAAGGGAGGCTGCCGTGGTGGCTTGTCATGGGTGTTTTGAACCATTTCATTGGTTCATTTTCTTGCAATTCCCCTTAACTCTCAATAAACAAATTGCAGAAAGGAATCTGAACTGTTGAAAACATTTTACTTCAGCAGCAAACAGGACTTTATCAAGATTATCAGGCTCTTGTGCATTCTATACTCCTGCTTTTCCAGGGTCTGCTCCCAAGCTCAGCTGAGTACTTGAAAATCTTCCTGTTATCCCAAAGCTGGGAGTCCAGGCCTAAACATTGTGGCTTTGCAGATGGTGATGCTCAACTCATAGTTTAAAATACCCCTTCAGAAACACCAATTGCTCCACCAGTAGACTGATAAAGTGTTAAAGACCATGCTTTAATCAATATGTTATCAATTTGGACTGTTTGTCTTCGTGCACTTTGTTTCAGGACACCGCTGGGCCGTGCCCGGGCCTGGCTGCGCTTGGCGCTGATGCAGAAGAAAATGGCCGATTATCTTCGCTGTTTAATCATTCAGAGAGACCTCCTCAGGTAAACAACTCCTTAGATTTTGTCTGCAGTTTCTTTTTAGTGCTTTAGTCTCCTAAAAAATAATCCTGCATTCCCCCACTGTTCAGAATAAGTACTGGAGAGGAGGTGGCTTCGTCCCTACCATGTGTGGGGTTTCCACTGAGCTGCTGAGGAGGGCTCTTGCTTTGGACTTTGCTTTCACAGTTCTAACACTGGCATTGCACTCTTCTAGTATAACTTCTCCTGTCTGATGGAGTAATTAAAGCACAAATGGAGAAAGATCCTTCTTAATTTCAGTTTTATAAGCTATACATATTTTTACGACTGACTTTGTGCCTAGATAACACTGGTATGTCAGGATGTCACTGGTGTTCAGCAGCTAAGGACTTTTCCAGTGAGAAGAGAGTTTATTGCATAGAATCTAAAATTTTATTTTAAAAGTGTAAGGAGAAGAAAGTGTTGATATTCTGTTTAGTGTAGTATTTATATTTTAAAAACCTTTTTAGCATTTCAGCCATTTATGTTTCTCATTTATCTATTTAATCTCTTCCTTGGGTCCTTGAGTTTCAAGAACGTATTCACTGAATTCCAGGCATTTTTTTCACAAAAGGCAATTCTTTTGCCATTCTTCTTTTGCATTGCTTGCAGTGCTTCTTAACAACTGAAGAGCTGTCTGACTCAATGTGGCCAAACATCCTTTTGTTGCAGTATCCTCTTCAAAACTGGCTAATAGCAGGTGTAGAGAAGAGCCTCTTCTGTTTTTTTTTTTTATTTTCATTTCTTTTACAGTCAAAGTAAATCTTGTCACCCTCCCCACAGTGTCCCAGCCATCTGGAGCCTAAGGCAGTATCCTTGTTTTTAATAGCCTCTGAGACAAGCCATGCACTTTGAATTTTTAAATATTTATGAGCTGAGAGTATGGCAAGGCCCAGTTCGTCTTTACGGATGCTGTAGTAAGGCTACAATAAGAGAAAATTTAGATGTGTATGTCACTTATGATTAATTTATTGGATGTATACATAATGAATATACCAGTAAGATGCAATTTTCTCCTTCAACACAGTGAGTTTTATGAGTATCATGCACTTATGATGGAGGAAGAAGGAGCAGTTATTGTTGGGCTGTTAGTTGGGCTGAATGTGATTGATGCCAACCTGTGTGTGAAGGGAGAAGACCTGGATTCACAAGTAAGTCCATCCTGGTGAAGGAATGTACATGCAATCCATGAGACTTTTCTGTTCTTTTGTTGGTGAATTTTCTTACTTTGCAGTGATGACTTGTTAGAAATCCTACTAGAGACTGTTCAGGGTGTGATGATCCCAGTCCCTGGATCTGTGGGGCTGTTGCTTTAACCTCATTGTCAGTGGGGTCAGACATTTAAATGGAGATAATGGTCAGAGTGCAAGGGTGCAGTTTTGTGCTTTGTCCTCAAATAGGAATAGCAAAGCAGAGTTCTTTCCATCTGACTTGTGTGACCCATCCTTTCCCTCTGTGGGACAAGTATAGGCCCATGATCAGTTTATCCTGCTTGGTTCATTTATTGTGGTTCTGGAACATCACAGGAATGATACAGGGACCTGAAACAAACACTCTCTTATGACCTCCTAAGAGGGTGAACTACTTTGATTCTGCAAAGCAAGACTTGGAATCCTTCCTGCTTTGAATGATCTTTGACTTTTAACCCTGATCTTTTCCAAGAAATTATTAACAGATTCTGTTTAAAGGCAGAGGCACAGGTATTTGTAAATAAATGTAGTGTGTTCAGCCCTGACTGGTTTTTGTCAGCTTCTTTGTGGAAAAAATCATAGTAGCTTAAGTGATTATTACTATATTTATATATTTGATGAAAAAACAGTTCCTCTGGGAAAGAGAAGTTACAGCTAATTGTCTGTGTGTGCTTTTGAATCACATGGTTAACTTGTCCTCTGTTGTTTGTTCTAGTTACTGTGTAGTGTTAGTTTCAGGCACTGATCTCATGTAAAAGAAGGTATAACATTGAGAGACCTGTATTTCGGAAAACTTACCAGCTTGCTCTTAGTGTTGAGAATTAAATATGTGTATTATAGACCAAAAAAATCTGTTGCTAGCTACACCTCTGCTATCACTGGGTAGCTTTGCTGCATGAGAGAGAAAACTCAATTTGAGAAGGCAGTAGTGGCTGTGCAGATGAGATTCTGATTGCAGTGTGTCCAAATTTGACATTTGTAAAATGTCCAGAATTATTCTGTTTGTGAAGAGTAGTACAAAGAAGGTACCTTCTCAGAGAAGCAGAAGGTTTTATTGAGCAGAAAGGCAAACTTCTGAACCTTGGTGGAAGTCACAGCCAGGAGCATAGTTTTCGTATGTTAAATAAATGCTATCAGTGGTGAAATGTGTTTATGCAGCTGTAGTGAATTGAAATAAAGTAACTTTTTTAGATAGAACATTTTACCTTATTTATTAGAGATGGTATTTTGCTTTAAGACGAAAAACATGTTTTTTAAAAATGTGTGGAGAAGAGACTTTATAGAAAAGACATGGAAAGAACAAACAGGATCCTGACAGGAGAGCACTGCATAAACCAAATAAAAATCAAACTTAGTAAAATGTTGTTGAAAGTGTTATAGTTCAGGTTTTCCAGCTTCTGGCTGAAACTGGATGAATCTTCAAAATGCTGTAACTGAGGTTTTATCAACTCCATATATACAGGGCTGTAAACATCAACAGCACTTATTTGTATTGTATGAAACTGTACCTTTGCTTTCCCCTAGGTTGGGGTGATCGATTTCTCTGTGTATTTGAAGAGTGATGATGACATTGGGGGTAAAGAGAGGTATGTCCTTACAAAATACCTCCTATTTTGCATGTTAACAAACCATTTCTTGGCTGGGGGCTGTTTTTTTAGAAATAAGTCAGGTTCCCTAAAGATGAAATTTTCTGATCCTGAGAAAAATGCCCCAGTGTGTTGTTCTGTGTTACTAGTTAGCTGGAAGATTTACAGTCTGAAGCAAACCTCAGCAGCACCTACTGCCTCCAAGAAGTGGAGGCTTGACAGGTGGCAGGGAAAAGGAACCTGCAGACCTTTAAGCCCTCAGCTTGGGATTTAGTCAGAGTTTCAAAGAAACAGAGTAAATAAACATCCTTATCCTTCCCAGACTGTGTATGTTATGTTTCATGTAGAGAAACTGTTCACAGTTAAAGCGTTGGATTTTTTTGTGTCTCACTGATATAACAACACACGTGTTGTTGCCTTCATGAGTGTGAGATGAAGTTGCTTCCTCTGTTTTTGAAAACACAACTGAGATGTACATTTGCATATGGTAAATACGTATCTTTTCAGTCCATAGTTTAATACATAATTTTGATAAAGTCAATTCTATTTTGTGCTTGCTTTAGAAATGTACAGATTGCTGCAATATTGGACCAAAAGAATTATGTTGAGGAACTAAACAGGCAACTGAAGTAAGTATTACTTTGGAGTATGGATGTCAGGCCAGGCTTACAGGTAAATGCCTTTTGTACCACAGCTTTATGAGAGAACTTCAGAGAGAGAGCTGCAAATTCTCCATGTTTAGACTGAATATTTAGTGAAGTAGGAAAAGACACTCTTCTGGAGAGACTCAGGAACTGTCAGTTTTCTTGCTTTTGGACAGTCAAAACCTTTATTCTTCAAAGAAACACAAAACCAACAGGCCAAAGTGATGAAGGTCCTTATGGTTCATAACTTCACAGGAATGAAGAGCTTGTTCTGGATTCTAATTGTGTTCTATTTAACAGCTTGGCAAAAGTGGTTTTGAGTGTTCTGGTGAATCCTTATGTTTTTATTTCTTTGCCTTTCAGAATATTTTAGTTTGTGGCTTTAATGCCTAGGACTGAAACTGAATAATCTCATTGCTTGCTAGAAGCTACTAACATGTAGTAGGTTGTGGTTCCCATTGAAACAATTTTCAGGGAAGCAGCATTTTCCTCTTACTTTGATGGATGGAACAAACCTAGTCCACCACTGTGTTTGTTACTCTGCAAACAGAAGAACAGTGATTTAAATTCTCTGAGGAATATTGTACGAAATTAAAGCCTGAGGAGCTAAAAAGCTAAAAAACCCCTACAAACCCAAACCAAACAACAAAGCCAGAAAGAACTGCTGTAGAATCTGTAGCACAGCTGATCAAGATCCCTTTTGAAATGTAATTGTCTTTTTAAATTTGGTAATCCGGATCACTGGTTACTATAAGGTTCCTGTTGGAGTAAGGATACTCTGCTCTGAAATGGTGTCGCTGAGCAGAAGCCTTCAACAGAACAGAATAGCTGAGCACATCAAATATGAGCAAAATGAAAGTAGAGGAGGACAAGGAGCTGTGACAATTAAGAGCAGTGGTGTTTGTGCGATGTCATTATCCAGGTGAGCCTCTGTGTGTTCTTGTAAACTGGTTTCTGCATAGAATTTCCGGCCAGATCAACTCTCCTATTTTATTTCTGTTCAGATGTTTGTGTTTAGGCATCCTAAAATGTATTAATCTCTCTGCCCTGCTGTTCTAATGAACTGGCAACTTCTGAAGACACCACAGAGAAATATGTGAAAAAGTAAATGGTGTTTAATTAGGTGTTAAAGAGAATAAGTTTTCTGTTTCTCTGTGTGTGAAGTGCAGCATAAAAAAAAGGTGCTTCCTGCAGAAATAGGCAATCAGGTTATGGAAAATGCCTGGATGTAGTTTGATACTATAAAAAGCAACAAAGTAGTAAGAGGCAATGAAAGTCTGGTGAGACTACTAAATGAAGTCAAGAAGCATCAAGAAAGAGATAGCCTGAGGACAAATCTCAAAAAATGCAGAGAAACAAATGATTTTATAAAAGAAATTAATTTTGGGGGAAGAGAATCTGGAGAATGGTTTTGTTCTATAGGGGGGAACTCATTTATCTTCTGGATGCAATATAGTTGTGAGGATAAAGGAAAGGGAGAGTGCATGAGAAGTTAGAGCCAACCAGGAGTTTAAGTGACAGGGGTGACATTGGGAATTGGAAAGAAGTATATAGATGTTCAACAAAGAAGTCATTTTCTTATATTTAGGAAAACCTCCAACAATGGGAACAGACCTTACAGCTCTTAACCATTAATCACTGTACCTGGCATTAAAGCTTTTGAGCTTGGTTGAATGAGTTTTGATGTAATCTTGAATAGCATTGTTTCTTTTTGCCTTTCAGTAGCACAGTTAGCAGTCTACATGCAAGAGTTGACTCACTGGAGAAATCAAACACTAAACTGATTGAAGAGGTACTTTTTATTTTAGTAATGTGTAGCATATTATTTTCTCGGAAAGACTGTTTTTCTAAACATACTTACATTATTTTAAGCCATGAAAGTTCTGTATAATATATTAGCTTATTAATACAAGTTTAAGTTCTCTATAATATATTCAGATACCTTTATTTTGGCCTAAAGCAGAGGGGCAGCAGCTGCAGGGATTTGAAGTCAGCTTGCCAGGTAGCCTCTAGCATCAGTACATGAATTCTGCAGAACATTGCAATTTCCAACTTTGGACAAAATGAGAAGAGAATCCTTTCTTACTGCCAGCTGTCAGTCTGATTTGTGCAGATGACTAGTCTAGAATGGATGACACCAGTTGCTACAAAGAGACAGAAAGTAGTTCACCAAGCAATTTCTGTTCCAGTTCTCAGCTTGAGCCAAAGAATTGTTTCTTGCTTGTTTACTGGATGCTTGTATACAGCTTTTAGACTTGTCTGCTTCTGGGTTTGTGTTTATAGCCTATATTTCTGGTTATCTTTGATGCTTGACTAGTTTCCAATATTTTTAGCTTTATAATTGAGAGCACCTGTTTTAGTTAATGAAGTGGAAAATTGAAAACTCTAAATTCAGCTGCTGAAGGAACAGCTAGCTCACTCTGGGAATAATGTGTCCAGACAGAGTGAAAAAAAAAATTCTGAGTGCTAATTCTCAGAGTATTCTGGCTCTTTTATAAGCCTTCAGCCCAACTGTCCACCTATTTTGATCCTTTGGTTTATAATTCTGACATTAAGCTATGTACTGTAGGGCCCAGTTATAAAGTGTCATCTTTTGTAAGGATGTTTGTTTTTCACTTGGGGGAAGCTTTCTTATGTAAGCTGCTCCATATGATATATGAAGGTGCCCAAAAAAGAAAATGAAAACTGGATGAACTTGAAGCCAACTGGAAAGAAAAAGCTGAGGACAAGGAAAGAGTATTGAGGGTCTTTAAGTCATAATATAATCTTTAAGTCATAATGGAGCAATGAAAAGAAAGCAAGTTCTTAACCAGTCATGAAACAGTGAAGTATCCTGAACATCCTGCTGCTGTGTAATGGAAGTGACTCATTGTTAAAACCACAAGCTTTATGCTTTCTTTAAAAACAGCTAATCCTGTGTTTGGCAGACAGGGAGAATAGAGCAGAAAATGTCTTGGTCTTGCATTAACCAGAACTTTTTTTTTCTTTATTTCCACTCACAAAAGTGGTCACAGTGCTTTTCTTTTTTTAAATTTGTTTCTTTTCAGTTGGCAATAGCAAAAAACAATATCATTAAACTTCAGGAAGAAAACCATCAATTAAGGAGTGAAAATACTCTGATTTTAATGAAAACACAGCATCATCTAGAGGTATGTTAGTTTTACCACTTTTAATACTGTAATATAATGTGGTTAATTTTTGTTCAAAAGTTTGCACATCTGAACTTCAAGTAAGCTTAACTTGTCCAAATCTGAAACAACTTTTATGAGGGAAAGGACTTACTAAATCTGTGGAGCTTTCTAAATGGCATAAGTAAATTAAAATTCTAGGACACTAGATTGTTTTACAACCATATGCATGCGTAGTGTATTCAAGTGACACCAAAGGAGGACAGTACTGCAGTACTGATGTTCATTTTGCTGCTTTTACTCAGTTCTCATTATAAAACCAATGGCCCCAGAGCAGAAACAGCTCTTTCCATGTTTGTCTTGTGCTTGGAGGATGCCTTTGTAGGTTTTTCTTCATACTCCCCACAAATGTTAAGTTTATGCCATTAAACTACAGAACTCATGATGAAGAAAGACAGAACCTCTGTGTCTTTGTAGGCAACTAAAGTGGATGTGGAAGCAGAGCTGCAGACCTACAAGCACTCGAGGCAGGGCCTGGATGAGATGTACACTGAAGCTCGCAGGCAGCTCCGGGAGGAGGCCCAGCTGCGGCAGGTGAGCCTTCCCTGGCACTGCACCTCTGCACAGCCCTCACTGCAGGAATGCTGCTGCTTCTGTTGAGTTTAGAGATTTCATTTACATCAGGAGCCTTCCCTCTAACTTCCCAGCAGCCCTCTTGTTGGAGGGTAGAAATGAGCCAAGGCACAGACTTGTTGTTTATCACAGCATGAAAAGGGTCCTGGTTTATTCCTCTTCACAGCTCAGCCATCCTGACTCCAGCTGTTCACTGACTCTGGCTGCAGCAAGCTCCTACTGTAGGTTTCCCTTGCAGCCTCTGACTGCTGGTTATTTCCTGCTGAACTCTGACTGCAGGGATCAGNATCTTCCTTCTGTTCATGGTCCTCCACAGTGATCCCTCTAACCACTCCCTTTTATCACACTTACCTTTATTGGATACAGCTGTGACTCATCAGGGTGAGGCTGTATTGGGTAATGAACACAGCCATTACTAATCGGGGGCAAGGTCACCTGTATTCCCTTCTCCTACAACTGCCTATAATAAAAAGGGAATTTTTACAGAGCATCAATATTTCTATAGTAATATTGCTGAAAAACAGTAAAAAAACCCCACATTTTTCTTTGATGAATTTTTAGGTAAGCTTTTAGCAATACTGTATGCTCTCTCTTTGTGCTAAATCTTTCCCATGAAAATACAAATACTTCAGCTCTATTTTTGTAATTAATACTTAGGCAACTCTGTACAACTTTGGCAAGCTAATTTCTTATAACGTGAGTTACCCTCTCCCGAAGTTAAAAAACCCCATTGATCAGTTAGTATATGAGTGTAACATTTATGGATAATTTGCAAAGGTAAAGAGAGGCAGGATTTCTGAAGTGGCAAAATAGGTGGTGCTGCAGCTCTGTTAGAGTTTCAAAACAGAAAAAAATGATTCCATAATTATTTAAATCCTTTGTGTTGCCTTGTTCTTGTGTTTTATAGGATATGGAGAATGAGCTAGTGGTTCAAGTTAGCATGAAACATGAGATAGAGCTTGCCATGAAGTTGCTGGAGAAGGATATCCATGAGAAGCAGGACACCCTCATCGGCCTGAGGCAGCAGCTTGATGAAGTTAAAGCAATTAACGTGGAAATGTACCAAAAGCTGCAGGTAAAGGGACAATCTGCTGTTAAACTGCTGCAAGGATCACAGAGAGAGAAATGCATTATTACCATTTTAGTCAGTTGAGTGCTGCTGCTCCCTGGAGTTTCAGTTTCCTTGTGCTTTTTAGGTCAGCTTGACATTTTGGAACATTACCTATGTAATCATGGTTTCATACAAAGAAGTTCTTAAGGCATTCACTTACTGGGTTTAGGGAAGAAAAGAGCATGAGGAGAAGATCAGGGCCTAATAATATCCTATGTGAAATAGAGAGAGTAGTAGTGTACTGTACCAAGGTCATTTTTTTGGCCTGTGTTGTGTAAAAAAACCCAGAAGAATGTAGGCACATAGTGAGGAGTTGAAGAGAAACCCTGACCTGCCAAAGTAGGGAAAGGAAGACCAGAATATGTTAAATGGAAAAAGATAATTAGAGTTTTGGGTTTATTTTAAAATCTGTTAACAAATTAAGAAAATCTCTTAACAGTGAAATGCCTTTTTTGGAAGAATATGGATCTCAGGGACCCCAAACGCAGTTAACAAATGACCAAATACCAGTGAATTATTTATGCAAAACATTCATTTGATTTAGGGAATAAATTATGAAAACCAGCACAAGAAGCCAGTCAAATCTGTGGCAGAATGAGGGGAAAAAATTAGGATGCTGCAGGGAGATAACTGAAGTGATGGACAAAGGATTCTACTTTCCCATCTGCAAATGTGAGGAAACTGGACCAAAGGATGGGAAATATACATAGAGCTGGGGAGAAAGAAAATGAGAGAGAATCTTCTCCAGTGTTAGGATCTGAGGGGGGTTGATTTGTAGGAGAACCTTGGTGATTTTTCTGGACTAAGCTCTTAGCTCCTCACTGGTAAGGTTCTAATGGGCTACTCGGTCAGTGAATTTAAGTTGACTTCTAAAGTGATTAACTGAGGAAGGAAATCAAAGGGGAGCATTTAGATATTCAATATTAAATAGCATCTACACTTGCAAAATATAAACCTACAAATTTTCTAGGCATAACATTTTACATACTGTTCTCAAGGGTTTTTGGGAGGCAATCCTTAAAGAGAATCAAAACTTGAAGCCATTTTTACCAGTTGCCCCTTTAGATACTGAAGAAAAAGCCCCCACAAGGTAATAGTGCAATTATACCAATTTCAGTTTGAACCTCTTTTGTAACACAGGTTTCTGAAGATGCTCTGAAAGAAAAGAATGAAATAATTAGTCGATTAGAGGATAAGACCAATCAAATTAATGCAACTATGAAACAACTAGAACAAAGGTACAGCCCCATCTTTGTTTCTCTCCATTCACAACTCCACCCCCTTACTGCATTCCTACAGTTGCCATTGAAATGTAATTTTCAACTGGAACATTTAAAGCAAGCCTTCCTGAAATTTCTAACTAGTGCTTTGCTGTTGCACTGTTTTTTTCTGTTTGACGAACACATTCACTTTATATACAAACTTAATCTTTCAGTTTTCTTCCTCTACCATCTTTCTTCTGGTCCTAGGTTTTTATGCTGATATCAAAAGTTGTTCTTTCAGTTGTTGCAAAATTCTGATTCCTTATTGTCTACTTTTCCCCCCCACCTGAATGAAATGCAATAGAAACTGAAGCATTAATCTGGCTTATACTTAAGCATATGCTTAATATAAACATTAATGCCTTCAAGGATCACTGGTTGTTGGCTGAAGCTGTTATAATTGTTGTCCATTACTTTGGAAGTGCCATTATTTCAATGACTTTTAAGAGTTTTCACACTGAAAGGTTGAAAAGTGAAAGACTAAAATTCCAGAATATAAATTTACATTACGGTTAGACTGCATGTACTACATAATATTAAGATGTGATTCACATGTTTTAATTTAGTGGCCTTATATGCAACATTGATCTTTCTAATTGTAAAATATAACATACCCATAAGCCCTGTCATGTTGGTGTTTGACGTCTTTTTTTTCATTTAAATCTGATTATGAAAAACATGCTTATGTATTAAAAAAGTTAGTGACATGAATATTCTTTTATTGACATCCTTTTTTCCTCTTTTTTCTTTTTCTTTTTATCCTTTTATCCCAATTTTTGTTTTTACTGTTTTGCTGCTTTCATCTGTCTTTGATTTTTGTCCACTGCATTCATGAAGTGACAAAGATCTGTTAACTCAAACTAGGACTATTGCAATGTCATTCATCAAATGTGCCAGCAATGAGGCTCAGCACCAGTACAAACTTGTCAAGGATATATCATTCTGAAAGCTCCTCCAGATCTCTTGTGTTGAAATAATTGCTGATAAAATAGGACTTCAGAATTTTCCAATTAAAACTTGAAAGTGGTATTAGAAATCCTGCACTGTAACTGATCGTAGCTGGCTTCTGGTTTGTTTTCTGAAAGAACATCGTCTCTGATCTCACTTTACCCCTCCTAAAAAAAAAAGAAAAAGAAAAAAAAATTAGTAAATTACTGCACTATTATTAAGCAAATGTAAGCTAGTTTTCTAATGCTATTGATTCACTTCTTTGTCAGATTTTATTTTAAGGGGTTAGAGATCTTTACTTTGACTGTACATTTTTACGACACTTGTTTCTAATTAGCGATTTTCTGGCTCTTTGGTACTAAGAGATTTAAAAAGTAGCCTTTCTGGCTAATACTTCCCTTCTCCCCTGCTTATTCCTTTCACTTTCAGGCTGTATTTAATCACCAAAGCACACTCTCTGTTGGGTTTTGTGGTTGTAACTAGCACTGTTTTCTTGAGGAGTTGGAGGGAGGGAGCTGAGCTCTCAGAAGGATGGATGTAAGAGAAGAGGGTGGTGTCCCCATCCGTGTTCTGTGTGTGCAGTGAGGGAATGGCAGCCTTTGGGCATCCCACAGCTACAGCACAGCTCCACCTCCCTGATGTCATGGGGGGTAAAGTACTCTCCTGGAGTGGAAATGTGTTTGGAGCCTGATTCCTGAGGGACTCCAGACAGAGCCAGAGTGCTCCAGCGAATTCTGGAGCTGTGACTCCTGCCTAGCACAGCTGCCCTGGGAGGTGGAGCAGTGAGCAGGATTTACAATTAGGGCCCAGATCCTGAACCTGCCTAACCGGTTTGTCAGCTGAGGATCCTGCCTGCCTGTGTCTGCACTGAGATCAGCACCTGTGTGGGTGTTGTGCCCAAACCCTTCTCCCTCCTTCCAGCCATCATCAGGCAGCCTTTACAGCTCCTGTTTCTGCTGGGAGCTACTGCTTGCCTGCACTGCAGAAAGAAGAGTTTAGGCTGCTGACTGCCCTTAATACACTCCCTGATGTTTGCTCTGAAGTTTGTAGTGGAAGTTGACTGGGAAAATGATCTTAGAGTTTTGCAGCAGCAGGAGATGTGTTTGAAAAAGCGGGGACAGGATGCAATAATATACAAAGAGTTTCTACTGCATGGTTATGCACTAACTTATTCCTTGGTTCAGAAGCAGAAAGAACCTTTAATGTGAGCTGGCTACTGAAAAATAAAAATAAATATCTTTCATCTTCAAAGAAAACCCAAATCAGAAACACTGCCTAGAACAACATGACGACCATGGCAGAAATGAGGGCCTTATCCACCTCACAGTCATCTATGCAAACAAATGCTCCAGTACCATCTGAATGCCAAATCCAGCTGCAAACTGCAGCCAGCTCAGCATCTGCCTGAATTTCAGCAGTGCAGCCAGCCCTGGTGCTGGGCTGGGGATGATGCTGCAGCTTTTGGGTAGTAAGTTCTCCTTCTGCCTTGCTTGTGGAAACAGCTCTGCAGTTGATTTGTGATTTAGGGAAGGGTTTAATGTGCTTTTGGTGTTGATGTCTTCTGTAGATTGTCAGCTTCCACACAGGGGAGGGACCTGCTTTTTCCCAATATTCTCCTACCCATGGCTTGGCCCTCTCTGCACTACCATTGCAGATGTGACTGGCAGCATTCTTCAAGCCCCTGGGATAGTTGAGTGAGATAGTGCACCCTTGATAAAGTGGTTTAATTCCAGCCTCGTTCACTTGTTTACCAGCAGCTTTTGGAAACTCCCTCTGGTGCAACCTCATCAGCAGAAGCACAAATGCAGACATATTGCTGATACATCTTCTTTTTAGCTGACTCTGGGAGCTGGGAGTCACTCTGTGTTCAGTGAGCTGCTGGGCAGTGAGAAATCAACCATCTCACTGGTTTCTCCCACCATTTACCTGAGATGCTCTTGAGACAGTTGTGGTGCATCAGGTGGGGCCATTCACTGGGATTTTACAGACTCTTGTATTCTCCAGACAGCTGTAACCATGATATAGCACAAGTCCCCTTTTAGTACATTTACTTTTGTTACAATACATCCACCAGAGAGGAACCACAGTGAACTGATGCATTCCAAGGGGAGTGTCAGCTGAACAAACCTGGAATTCAGAAAGAAAAGATTAAATCAAATAACAATCCCTCATTTCTTGATTCACCATTTTGATTTGTGTATAGTATGGAGCTATTTTAACCAGTGTAAGAATGCATTATTTTTCATACAGACTATTTAAATGAATTATGATGTAGTTGAGGTAGTTCTATAAATGTAGTGGGATCTGTCAGGGTGTATTTTGTTGTATTAGGCTAGTCAAGTTTTTTGCTGTCTGATTGCAGTGCTCTGTATGCAACCTTCTGCCTCAGTTGTTTTGAGCTGCTTTTGCACAACACATGCTCTGCCCTGTCTTAATGGGTGATTAGTGCAAGCCAAGTACTTTTACAGAGTTTACTTGGGGGTAAAAAAAGCTTCAGAAATAACACATGAACGTATGCTAAAGGAAAAAAGAAAAGCATCAAGTTAAATGCTTTGATTCTAAAATATGTATCATGCTTTGGCACCTGTTACTCACTAACATAAAATAAAACAATTATTACTTACAGTGATTACTCTCTTACTGTATGCAAACCCAGGAGCTAAGTTCTCTAGGCATTGTATGGATTTCTCGTTTGAGTTTGTGAGTTTCCCCCAAACTTTGTTTTTATTTAGAAATGTTTCTATTTCCCCATTTTTCTTTTATTTGTCTTCTTCACCCTCTACACCCTAGTTCTAGCTTCAGTTTTACCCAAAGTTGATTTGAATTACACCAGATTGCAGCAAGCAGAGAAGGCTCAAATGGACGCTGAGGCTGAGGATGAGAAACTTAAACAGGAATATGTGAATAAATCTGAAAGCCTGCAGAACGAATTCTCCCAGAAGGAGAAACAGCTGTGAGTATTTCTTTGCTGTTTGGAAAAATGCATGGCAGTAAACATTCTACATTGCAATATGTCCTCTCTGCTAATTCAGGCTGCTTGTTGTTAAATGGTTTTGAACAGAATGTAAATACTAAAGATCTTCGCGTCAGGTACTGGCAAGGCAGAAGAAAATATGTCATTCCAAGAAAGCCAGGCTGGCTTTGGGTGCCTCTAAAATGACATACAGCTTGAAAGGAAGGGGAAGAACAGCATTATTTCTTGGCTAAAAGTGCCAGCTTAATTCAGGAGGAAATTGTCCTAAGTGGGGAAAATACATAGTGGAGTAGTGGTAAAACACACTTTTAACAAAGCCCACAAGTATGGAGTAGTGTAGACTTAAACAGAAATGGCACAACAATATTTTGATTGATCCAGCTTAAGGATGAGGTAGAAGTGGTTTAACTACCACTGCACAGGAAATAAAAAGTGAAAATCCAGTGAAGTGATAAAAGTTAAAAGCTAATGTAAAAGCCAACCCTCTAGTCTTTCTCCTGTTACATCCTTCAGTACTAATTTAAATCAGCACGTAATGTTAGAAGCTCTCTGTAAGGACAGGTGTTTTCCCTCTTTGGGAAGATAAAACATCTGTTATTTAAGTAAATCTTTGGCACAAAGATTATGGCTTAAAAATCAGTGATTTCCAATCCAGTTATTAGCCCTCCCCTGCTTCTCTCAAAACTCTGAATGTCAATCCACTTGTTCAACTGTCGTGACAAATGTTCACTTTACTACCACAGTCACCTCTGCAGATTTGGGCAAAAGAACAGTTCAGACCCCAGCCTTAGAATTCTGCAATTCTGAAACCTCCAGGTCATGTTCACTTCTTTCCCAGCCAGATGCTGAGGTAGTGTCCCAAAATGTAAGTCTTTCCTTTAAAAGTGGGTTTGGTTTGAAAACAGGAAAATTAATGTGGATGTAGGTTTCCCATCAAAAGACCTTGCATGAATACTCTCAGATTTTTTTTTTCCTCTTTTCCTGTGTTGGCACAATTTAGATACAGAAGGTTGAACAGTGTGCTTCCACCCTTTGGTTTCCCCTAACATTCTAAACATCAACTCTTCCATGAAACCAAGAGTAAAATTCCAGCTAGAATGGGGTCTTCTATCAGAGTAGCCCTAACTGCTTTAATTGAAGTTCAGATAAGCCAATAGAATCTATATCCCTCTTTATGCTGAACCTCAGCTGTGTAGAAACTTCAAGAAAACTGGTAATTTAAAGTCCTTCCTCCTTTATCTTCAGTTCTGTTCAAAATGCCATAAACCTTAGTCTAAAACAGAAGATTCACATCTAAGGGTGTAAAATTAAATAACTTTTATCAGAGATACCTGCAATGATTGTCTGCATCACCAATGACAATGTGGCTGGTTGGTTTATTTTAGAAACAAGCTGTATAAAGTTAAGGGGCTTTGCCTTATGCATGTTTTAAAAATACTTCAGAGTTTTGTGGTTAGTCTTCTCTTACTCATTTATTTCAAAGGTCAGCTCTTCAAAATTGTGTCACATTCCTGGTCATTTAAATAAACTTTAAAAAGTATTTTCTAAGTGACAGTGCTTTGTTTATTACACAGATACCTAAAATACCATTATATTGACACATTATTTCTGTTTTAGAAAACATGTAAGTTAATAGGTTATTATGATAATAGTCTATTGCATCCAGAAATAAACTCAGTTTTGTTTTTAAAAGTGATACTGTTGTGCACAGTGATTTTTGTTCTGTTTTGTTTTCCCTGTTCTAGGCTTCAGCTGGAAACGGATTTGAAGATAGAAAAAGAGTGGCGGCAAACCCTAGAGGATGATCTTCAAAAGGAAAAGGAAACTGTATCTCATCTGAGAACAGAGACCCAAGAAATAGTTAACCTTAAGAAAGTAAATTCTGCAGCAAATTTTGACTAGTAGTTTAGAAATTGACTGCAAAGTTCGTTATGGACTTAGACATAGAAATTTAAAAAATTTCTGCAAATAGATAAGAAAGATTGCATTCATGTATTCTCACAAATAGAATGAGGAAAAAAATGGGCTTTTTACTCCCCATTTGGTCCTCAGATCAGCACTCAGTACTTTGGATAAGGAAAAATGAAATCCTTGTTTTCCCTTCTCAGTTGTGTTGAAGGCTCTGTCTTCTCACTGTGGGCTGGCCCATGGCTCCCCCATTCTCCTGGGCTCTCCAATCAATCAGATTTATTTTCTCCCTGGAGTGGGCTACAGAAGCAGAAATGTTTCTTTATCTCTTGGCATCTAAGAGAGTTAAATCTTGAGCAGTTGCTGTTCAGGTTATGTTTGGAACCTTACCAGTGTGAGGGATCACTAAATCACTTGGCTTTCTCAGCAAGATCAGCTTCAATAGGAGCAGCTTTCTAGGCAGTAGAGAAAACACAATCTGAGAATCATCTGGTTTCATTTTATTTTGTTTGTTTTGTCTTAAGGAGTTCCTTAAACTTCAGGAGAAGAACAAGCAACTGAAAAGCATATGTGAGGACCAAGAAGCTGCTCTCCAAGAACTGGCATCCAAGCTGAGCGAGTAATTTCATTATTCATGATGACTTAGACATATTATTTTTGTCATATACAAGTAAATTAAGAAAAATAGTGGGACAGTGGTAATGAGTATTAGGCAGTATATGACAATATTAGTGTTATTTTGATAACTAACCAGTTACCAAAAGTCAATGTATCTAGTTAGGTCAGGCCTGTTAATTTTTATTTTTGGCTGATGGGGTGGCTGTGAGCTCTTGGGTAATGACAGTGCTGTGAACAGCAAATCCTGGTTTGAAGGGCATTAGGCTTTGATCTGCAGTGAGAACAGTTGCCTGGTTTGCCAGTCGTGGCATTCCCAGAGGAGCCTCCAGGAGAAGGTACCAGCTCTGGCTGCAGCAGGGCAGTGCTGCTCTTCCCACACAGCTGCTCAATCACTNTCAGCCCCTGGGGAGGAGAGGAGCTGCAGCCCAGGCAGCAGCAGCACAGCTGCCCAGTCTGCAGAGGATGGAAGGGGCACCTGGCCAGCAGCACCCTCCTTATTGTCACATGCTGTTGAAGCTTCATTTAATGATCTCTGTCTTCTCAGTGGTTTTGCTGGGATTTATGTGGCCTTTGATGCCCTGTAGAATAACTTTGTGTGTGTCTCCTGTGACTCAGTTCTCTGTGGGTTGGCACTGGATGGCTGTGGGGAAGCTGCTTCCTCCAAAAGGACATAATGTGGTTTTGTACTTTTGTTCATAGGACTTGACTTAAATTTTTTTAACTACCTAAACCAGATTTTTAAGTTGTTAGAACATAACTGACCATTTGAAGTAACATTATCTTATTCTTTAGATCAAAGCTGAAAATAGAAGATATAAAAGAAGCAAACAAGGCATTGCAGGTCAGTAGCATTTTGAGAAAATAATTTTTTTTTTTAACTGTTCTTTTTGAAATCTTTTATAAGCATGAAAAGACTTCTCTCTAACAGGAACTACTCCAGAGAGACTTACTCTATGATCTCCTCCAGTGGGAGAGAACCACAGGCTCCCTGCAACCCCCTTGAAAAACATCCATTTGCTTTTGATTTTCCTTGTTTGATGCACAGCTGTGCATTTTGGCCCTTTTCTTACATTTCTGGCCCTCCTGTAATTTACAGAGTGTATCTGGGACAGAACATGTGGCCAGCTGAGCNGGGCTAAAAACTGGAAAACTCATTAAGGGTTGAGATAAAGACAGATTAAGAGGGAAAAGAAAAGCCACACAAGCAAGCAAAGCAAAACAAGGAATTAATTCTGCCCATGGTTGGGCAGGTGTTCAGCCACCCCCAGGAGAGCAGGGCCCCATCCCGTGGAATGGTGCCTTGGGAAGGCAAAACTCCATCACTGCAAACCTTGGAGTGCCCCCACCCTTCCTCCTCCTCTCCCCCACCTTAGATGCTGAGTGTGGCAATCAGCTCCATGGTCTGCAGTTCCCCTCTGGGCTCCTCTGTCCTGGCTGTGTCCCCTCAGGTCCCACCACCCCCAGTTTCCTCCCCAGCGTGGCCCTAGGGGAGCAGGAAAGGCCTTGGCTCTGTGTGAAGTGCCCAGCAATAACAGCAACATCTCTGTGTTCTCAGCCTGTGTTCAGCACAAACCCAAACTCAGCCCCTGGGAAGGAGAGGAGCTGCAGCCCAGGCAGCAGCAGCACAGCTGCCCAGTCTGCAGAGGATGGAAGGGGCACCTGGCCAGCAGCACCCTCCTTATTGTCACATGCTGTTGAAGCTTCATTTAATGATCTCTGTCTTCTCAGTAGTTTTGCTGTGATTTATGTGGCCTTTGATGCCCTGTAGAATAACTTTGTGTGTGTCTCCTGTGACTCAGTTCTCTGTGGGTTGGCACTGGATGGCTGTGGGGAAGCTGCTTCCTCCAAAAGGACATAATGTGGTTTTGTACTTTTGTTCATAGGACTTGACTTAAATTTTTTTAACTACCTAAACCAGATTTTTAAGTTGTTAGAACATAACTGACCATTTGAAGTAACATTATCTTATTCTTTAGTTCAAAGCTGAAAATAGAAGATATAAAAGAAGCAAACAAGGCATTGCAGGTCAGTAGCATTTTGAGAAAATAATTTTTTTTTTTAACTGTTCTTTTTGAAATCTTTTATAAGCATGAAAAGATTTCTCTCTAACAGGAACTACTCCAGAGAGACTTACTGTATGATCTCCTCCAGTGGGAGAGAACCACAGGCTCCCTGCAACCCCCTTGAAAAACATCCATTTGCTTTTGATTTTCCTTGTTTGATGCACAGCTGTGCATTTTGGCCCTTTTCTTACATTTCTGGCCCTCCTGTAATTTACAGAGTGTATCTGGGACAGAACATGTGGCCAGCTGAGCTTAAACTGCATAGTACTTCTCAATGATTAATAAATACTTGATCATCCAAGGCAATAAGTAAACTTGTATCACCACAGCTGATAAAATATGTGTAATGTCAGCAGGTTTGGGACTTTCTTAAAGACAGCAGGGAGCACTTGAGAGCAGAGATTTTGTCTGCACATGTTTGATCATCTGGTGTGTCACCTGGCATATTGCTGCAGTCCAGGTAAAAGTGTCTGAAATGGTTGAGCAGACTTCTGGGTTTATTAAGTGGTTTAAACAGAAGGACAATTCTTGACAATTCTTGACACTGTCATGTGTGGTTTTTTTTTTTCTTCCCTGCATCTTGAAACTGTTCCCATGTGATGAGCAGGGACATCAGCTTCACTCTGAGGCTTGGATGCCTTTTTGCTCTTCCATTGCCCAGCTTCACCACCTGGAGCATGTTCTCTCTGCACCTACGCGCTGTCTTGTCCCCTCAGGTTTTGCAGTGTTTTGGAGCAGGCCTGTGCTGCTGTAGAGTGTCTGTGTGACATTACACTGCTCCCAGGGCACTGAGCGTTCAGGCAGTGAATGTTCTGCTCTTGATTTGTCTTGTCCTCTGGAGCCCAAAGTTTAACTTCATCAGATATGTATAATTATGATAATTTTGTCTCCAGGGCCAGGTTTGGTTGAAGGACAAAGAGGCCACTCATTGCAAGCTGTGTGAAAAGGAATTTTCGCTTTCCAAAAGGAAGGTAAAACTTTAACAAGATTTTTCTCGACTTGTTTACAAGTATTATGTAATTATTATTACAAGTATGAGGTAATTATTAATTTTCTTTGAGGGGTGGCATGAAATGTCGATGCTTAGGTGAATACAGAGTTATTTTTGAGATATTTTTCTAGTTCTTTCATACATATAATGCAGCTGGACCCTAATTTCAAAAGAAGCAGTGTGGTGGTGAAGTTCCACAAAGCAACTTAGTTAAATATTACTTAACTACTTTGTGGAATTGTTATCTCAAACTCTTATCAGCTCTGGCGCTGTTAGAATTTGACGTGTGTAGAAGTATTTTTATGGCATTTTTTATATACTAGAGTAAGAAAATATGAGTTTATCATCATTTTAAAGCAAAATGTGACATTAATTCCATTGCTTTATTAATGTGTGCAGGAAGTTTGCTTTACCTTTTAATGTTAAATCTCAATTAGCTACCTGACAGAAATATCCACTGTTTCAGATATCATTGTTCATGCTGTATTTTTCTATAGCAGAATACATTCTTATTCCAGAGTTTGAATGAAATCTTCAAAGCACATATATATATGTAAATATATATATGTTTAAATGTCTAGAAAGACCATGTATCTGTCTGTGGTGCAATCCTAGACAAACATCACTTGTGTGGGATTGCATCATAGTTTGGGATTATCTTTTGCAAACTGACTCCTTGCTCAGACCCAGGAAGTGAAAGGAATTACGTTTTGGATTGTTCTGTGTGTACTGTTTGTTGGTATCCAATGACCAAGTATATTTCCACTGTAAATTTAAATTTTTAATCTTCTGCCCCTGATTTAGCATCACTGTAGGAACTGTGGGGAGATCTTCTGCAATGCCTGTTCTGACAATGAACTGCCTCTGCCCTCTTCACCGAAGCCTGTCCGGGTCTGTGACTCCTGCCATGCAATACTTATACAGAGGTGCTCTTCCACTGTGCCATAAGATGTTTATTCATTCTGGTGTTTAGCTCATCCTATAAAAATCACAGCACCAACTAAAGAATGTACAGCAGTATTTCCAGACTTTCAGGTAAACAGTGGTAGAGTTTGCAATTCCAAGGTACTGTGGATGAGTTACTTCTTTGCTTCCTGTTTAAACAAATGGAGACAATGGGACCCAAATGTAGAAAATGCACATCTAAAAAGAAAAAAACCCAGATGGGTATGTTGGTCTACCAAATGGCTCAGCAGCTTTTTTGGTAGGAAGCAGGGCAGTTTCTACAGGAAACCCAATGTTAATGTGTATTGGATGAGTATTTTAGTTGTTAAGATGATCTGGAGAAAGGTGGTGCTCTTGCAGGCTGATGTGCCACAAGTTCAACCTAATTCTGCTACAGAGTGTGCCTCTGATAGGCTGTTGTGAAGCAAAACCAAGCAGTAGCTGGTTTTAAATTGTACTGGAAAAAAGTATGGCAATTAATGCAGTGGTCTGAGAAGTTATTGCCAAATCCCGTGTATTGGTTTACTTCCCCTTCATTAGCAGGATTTGATACATCCAAGAATTTTGCACTGGCAGCTGCTCTGTGCAGTCCCAGGTGTAAGGGGAGCTTTGGTCAGCCAGGGAACAAACAGTGCCTCGGGGCACTTGCTGAAGGAAGGTGTGTTTTACTGAATGATTTTTTCACATGAACTATTAATTTGATATATCTGTGTTTCCAGTGAAAGAGAGCTGTTCACCACAGAGCTCTTGTCTGACATTGTCTGTAACCTTGAACAAGGCTCTGCATCATTTTCATGCAAGTCATGCTCTCAAGCTTGTATGTGTAGTCACTGCACAGCTCTAGAAACCACCTAGAAAGACTGGGATTAAATACTGGGAATTACATCCTTTCTGTGTTGGACAGGGAGCTTCTTCCTTATTTTGTCACCATCTTTCTCAAACTTTCGGAGTTGGTTCCTAAACTTTATTTTTTCCCGGAGCACTTTTGAGCCTTTCTGAGTCTAACCAGTCCTGTCGCTGATGGTAACTTTTGCTGGAACGTAAAATCCTTGTTCTTCCCGTAGGCAAATAGAAGTAATATCCTTTGATAAATTGCCCTCACTGCACGGCACCCTCCTCCCTTTAGCCACTCCTGGCATGGGCTCCAGCCCTGGAGCCTCCATGCTCCAGAATTTCCAGCCCCCTAGTTCCTTCAGCCATGGGCTTGGAGTAGCACTGCTGACAGCAAAAGGGAGGCTGCAAACAGGTCTTTTAGTGTCCTTGCACTTTGTTTAGCTTGGCTTTGTCTCTGAGGATAGGGATTTAGTGAATATCCTAAAAGCTAACATAGCTATTCTTTTTAACACCTCAATGTAGTTGCTTATGTAGCTTTTGTAAAGCAAAATGTTTTTAAAATGACCTGATGTAACTTTTTGTAAAATACCACACAAATACTTGTAAATCTGTAAATAACTTTTGGAAAAAAATAAATTTAAGTTATCTGCACCTTAACTAAGAGAATAATGTCACTTAATTTAAATTTGTAATTCAGAGTATTTTATTATGTCTTGTTCAAGTTGCTTAGAAAGCCTTTGCCTGTGCTGGGGGGTGGGGTACCCTGCCAGAGGCACAGTGAGGTGTTGCTCGGGTGCTTCCTGAGAGTGTGTGCAGGTGGGTTTTATGTGGGGCAGGCATGGAGGCAGCAGGGTTTGATGCAGGATAGAGATTGTAGGATAAACCTAATCTGTACTGCTTTAATAAGTAACTTATCAAAAGGGATGCAACTAAACAAATAATTTAAAATAGGCAATCTTTTAAAATAAGAATATAGTGCATTTCCATAAAATGCAATGAATTGTTACTTAACTGCCATCTTTTCCTCCCCTCTGTGCTGTCCTATTTGCATAGGAAAAGTGTATAATTATTCAGATTGCTATTGCTGACTGCAGGTAAGACTTCTGCCTTGAACAAAATGAATGCTGGATGTTCCATATGGTTTCATTTCCCTTGGCAGCAAACTACAGACCCGGCCTGCTTTTAAGGTTTTTTCACACCACTGACTAATGCTGTATCTTTGTCTTTCTGTAAAACCCTGCTCGAGTCTAAATCCTTCTCACAGAGCACAGGAAGAGCTGTGGGGTACCCACGAGAACCTGGAACCGTTCAGACAGGATCAGAGCCGCACTTTTTTCCTCTTGGGAAACGAGGCGACTTCTGCCTTCCTGCTCTGGGGGCGTTACCAAGTCCCCACAGGCGATGCGCCGTTCCTCTGCTCCCAGCCCGGGGGCTCCCCCGCGTTTGCTCCGCCGGCCTGGGGGCGAAGGGACCCCTGGCCCTTCCTGGCACCCTCGCGTGGCCGCTGCACCGGCGCTGCCCGGCAGGAGCCGAGCCCGCAGCTCCCCGGGACAGAGGCTGCGGTACCGGGCCGTGAAACCGCAGCGGCCTCACTGCAGAAGCACAGCTCCGCTCACGGCCCGCAGGAACCATTCCCCGTGCCGTGTCAGTGCTGCTGCAGCGAGCTCAAGGCTCCAGGAACCATTCCNGGCACAGCTCCGCTCACGGCCTGCAGGAACCATTCCTGTGCCGTGCCAGCGCCGCTGCAGTGAGCTGAAGGCTCCAGGAACCATTCCTGAGCCGTGTCAGTTCTGCTCCAGTGAGCTGAAGGCTCCAGGAACCATTCCTGAGCCGTGTCAGTTCTGCTCCAGTGAGCTGAAGGCTCCAGGAACCATTCCTGAACCGTGTCAGTGCCGCTGCAGCGAGCTGAAGGCTCCAGGAACCATTCCTGAACCGTGTCAGTGCCGCTGCAGCGAGCTGAAGGCTCCAGGAACCATTCCCGTGCCGTGTCAGTGCCGCTGCAGTGAGCTGAAGGCTCCAGGCTGATCGCGGCTCTCGGTGTGGGTGAAGGGACGGGACGGGCACAAGGGCCTCCCTGTCCTGCACAGGCACTGGCTGGGGCAGAAGTGCAGAGGACTCCTTGCCTGGCTGTGCTCAAGAGCTCAAACCACCCCAGTCCGCTCTCCAAAGGCGCGTCCTTGGCAGGTGTCAGGGCTCCTTCTCCCAGGATGGAAGCCCAGGTGTTCCCAAGTGCTGCAGAGCTGCAGGATTTAATTCTGCTGTGCCCACGGTGACAACAGGCTTCCTGCAAGTGCACTGGCCCTGCACCTTACTTTAAGGTACTTTTTCTGCAATTGAATTAACTCTGGTGCTACCACTGCCACTTGGGAAACACCTCAGCTTTTCTGGCAACAGACCAAGAAGCCCCTATTTCTGCAAAGTAACAATGGTTCAAATGGTTGAGGACCCATTTTCCCTCCCATTCCTGGCCACCACTGCTCCAGTGCTTGGAAAGCTTCTTGTGCCAGTTACCCTTTTCATCTCTTCCAGTCCCTCTGACACCCACCATTCTCTAGTGAAATAAACTCCATTCTCCTCTCTCCCACAAGAAGACATTTATTACAGATATAACACAGTACTAGCAAAACAGGTGACAGACTTGCAATACCCAAGATCACATTTGACATTTTAAGGGAGGCATTGAGGACAAAGCAGTTAATTTGGGAGATCACACTGGCTTAGAAGAATAAATACCTTTTTCCATTACACATCAGGTATGTTAAGTGTCTTCAAACAATAAGTTTCTTACATATCTTACATGTCACAAATGCACAGAAAGTTTTATCAACGTGTTTGGGTTGTGTGTTACTGAAAAAGTATTGGGCCTATAGATATTTTAGAGATCTTGGCTTCTAATGAGCTCCTATGTAGAATGGCTTGGCAAACTGAATACAGACACATCAGCTCTGTGCAGTGAAAAAAAAAGCCAAACCACATTGAAATACAATAAATTCAAGAAAGAAAAGAAGTAACTTGTTTCCAAATCCTCCACTCTTCCTAAAAGGATGTTTGTGAAAAAAATCCTAAGTAAAAAGCATCAAATGAACTAGTATTTGACCTGTGTTAGCTAAAAGCTGTGCTGGTGTGTGTGAAATGCAGCTCTAGAACACTACCACAAAGCATGGGAATAGCCGTGGCTGCTTGGTGGTGTGAGGCAGGAATGGGGGTGCAGCTCCTTTACAGGGGTGTGCATTTGCTGGGGGGTGCTGGCAGCAGCAGCAGAAGGAAGCCAGAACAACAACTGAGCCTCCACAGCTTTATGCTGTGGTGCAGTTATCACATACAACCTATCAAAAGGGTTTAGGAAAGTCATTACCAAATAAACTAACCTACTCATCTACCCTTCTCCCCTTAAACAAGTGAATGTTTAAATTTGTTCACTAGACCAAGATTACATGGAACTGAATCAGTGTTCATAGGAGTTACAGTACAACCACCTTTATGGAACCATAGTACAACATTTTAAACCGACTGTAGTCTTGAATATGTAATACATCCTTAGGAGTAACTAGTATAAAAAGTATCAACATCAGTGGTTTGAATATAAAAATTTATTTAAAGTCAGAGTATGCAACAAATAAAACCTACAGAAAACAGATTTTCCCATCACAATCTGTTGCTTACCAAATAATATTGTGAAAACACATTCCTTCAGTCATTATAAAGTTCTTAAAATACAAAAGAAATTAAATTTTATAAGAAAGTCTAGTAGACCAGAGACTGTTTCTTCCAAGGTGTTTTGCAAAAGCAAGGCTATCCTTCAATACATCCCACGCCATCCTCCTCCACCCATACTGCCTTGCCCATAGTATCCTCCACTATTTCCACTGCCACGACCTGCAAACAATTGACACAAGGTCACGCATACATACCTTAAAAAAAGAAAAAATGGGATGGGTAATACAGAACAACTGGCTGAAGATGACAACTTACACTAACAATACCCCAGCACTACTGCTCTTAACCAGCCTTTGCTGCAGTAGCACAATGTGTAAAGCCCCCAGAGATTCAGTGTCAAAAAACCACTGCCCCTCTTTCCCTTCTCCCAGCCCAAAGCCCACCACCCTTGTCTCCTCTCTGTCAGAAGAGAGACATTCACACTTTCCCCCCCAACATTCCAAAGAGGACTTGTACTTACTATATCCACCCAAGCCATCAGGAGTTCCGTATCCACCACTGTAATTGCTACCCATTCCCATTCTGCCAACAGAGCCATAACCTTGATCTGCAGAGCCAAAAGTCCAACATTATAAGCCTGGAACACATTACACTTGGCAAAGCATCAGTTAAATGTGCAATTGATGCATACCCATTCCATCTCTGCCATAGCCTCCCATTCCAGAGCCACCTCCAGCAGTGGAATTCAGGAATAGTTCAATATATCGATGCTCTGTAAGAAGCAAAAAGAGCCTCAGTTTCTATTTTATTTCCCAGACCAGAAGCAGACTTGCAAAGCACCCCCCCCTACAGGGAGCAGACAGAAGGCCACAAACAAGTGAGTCTGCAATGTGGTGAACTGGGAAAGCCCTAGGATGGATCTGCTGCTCACAGCCCTGCTCGAGCCTGGCCAAGCGGCAGCGTCAGGGAACACGACACTCACGCATGTGATTCTTATCCTTGGACATGGCAGCCACTGCATCCTCGTGTGTCACAAATTCCACATCTGCCTCCCCTGTAGCTCTTCCATCTGCTCCAATATCAATGTGAACTCTTATAGGGTTCAATGGTGAGAAAAACTAGGGAAAAAACAAATTAAAAAGCAAATCACGTTAATGCAGAATTCAAGCCAGGTACTTTTTTCCCATTCCCATGGTTAGTGGTGCACTGCTTTAATTCAGTGTCATCCTACCACATAAATTTAACTACTCATTTCTCAAGTAGTACTTTGTTCAGTGTGGGACATTCAACATCAGGTCAACCCACGTTTACAACCCATTGTTACTACACAGCTTGGAGAGCTGCAGCTACAGAGCCTGAGGAGCTTTACTTGAAAGCAAAGACACAAACAACTCCTGCCCACACACACACTGCTTTGAGCAACTGCCACGGCATCCTGGACAACAAAATATAGTTAGTTGGTTTTCTTCTGGCTCTGCTTCTTCAGATTTGTCAAAGCAAGGACACATTCATGGAATTCAAGAAAAGCTGCCTGTCCATCACACTGCTCTTCCTCACTCCTCAGATCAAAGCCTGACTTTTGGCCCTTGTTGTCACAGCACATTTACCTTAAATGGAACAATCAAACTGGCACAAGAAAATACCCCTCCATTTAAGTAAACCAACCCAGCCACAAAAGCAAACGAACACAAGCTTAAGAATGGAGCTGTGCATATATAATATACAGGTGCAACCACCAAGGTAGCCTCTCTCCAAGGATGTGCTGCATTTAAACCAGGCCTCATATCCCAAGAAGGCTTTCCCTCAACACCACCACATCTGCACTAACAAGAATGCATTCCCAAAATCCTGTGGATGTGCTTTTATCTGCCACCCTGATCTCTTATGAGAGGGATCCAGTCCTCTCCAAGCCAACGCAGCTCTCTACAGCCTGCCCACCATGCCCCTCCTGCAGTAAGTCCCAGGTCAACACGCAAATATGCAAACTAAGCAATTTAAGTTTCACATCTGTCATTTTCACAAAATCAGAGCTTAAACAAATCCTGAAGGCCTTAAAATGAGGATACTGATTGCAGCGACTGTTGTCTCTGCAATACACCTTTTATGGAAACAAACCAGCAGAGAGTACAAGGATTAATGTTAAATATAGCTTTGCTGACTTCGCTGGTAATCCCACCTCAGACGATAGCTTTATAAAAGCTGGTTAACTTTGTGCAGGTGTGGCAGTGACTTGAGAAGGCTCCCCAAGTTTGGATGGGACAGACAGGGACATGCACACTGCTGGCATGAGGAAGCCCTTTCCCCCGTGGTACTTACGTTGGCAATATCGTTTTCCGTGGCTCGGAAAGGCAGCCCTCTCATGTGAACAAAATGACCGCCACCATGGAACCCCGACCCTGCATCTCCAGCTCCATAGCCATGTCCTCCCATGCCTATTGGAAAACCCAAACCAAAAAAACCCACACACCTCTAAGATCATGAAAAGCCAAAAGTCATCACTACTCTTTTTCTGAAAGCATTAAACCATACCACTGAATGCACGGTGTTTACACTTCCCATGTATCAACCCAGACCTCAATCAGAAGCCCTCCTAAGCAATCTATTTACCTTTTCTTACGATTCCCCAATCCCCTCCCTTTTTTAAACAGCCTCCTTTACCAAATGGCAGTATGAAACTATTATCTCTGCCTTGGAAATACTGTGTCTTGCAACTCAAGTAACAGGACGACCTTTTCAGACAAACTAATAACTTCTTTTACCTCTCCCATCCCTCATTCTGTCGTCATAGCCGTCGTTTCCATAGCCATAGTTATTATAGCCACCATAATCATCAAAGCCACCATATCCTGTGCAATGGAGAGAAAGAAAGGAGCCATTACATTACTGCTCAGAACTCACAGAGCAATGCACACACAACACTCAATTTTGCAGTCTCTGGGCACCCAGCATTTTGCAAACAGCCTCTGCAGACTGTCAAACCTGGATTTCTGAACATGGTGCAAAAGTACATTTCTTTTTACATAACACAGACTGAAACATGCAAATGGAAAGATCCCATACTAACGAAAATAGCTCCCTTATTATTAATGTTCATCTTAAACACTAAGCCACATGTTTTGATACATTACAAGCTCTTTTCAGATAAATACATCCAAGCTAACGGGCATTACAGCTACTGCCATTTCTTATTTCTTGACAAGTATGTCAGAAACATGAAACTGCCAAGAGAACCTGTGTTCATTAGATGAACATACCACCGTCATATCCACCACCTCCTCGACGCATTCTGTCATACATACTTCCACGCCCAGCTCCATAATAACCCCCTCTTCCTCCTAATGGTCTATCATATGGTCCAGGTCGCTGTTGTCCCATCATTCTTCTCGGCATGTCAGAGAATCCTCTGATTTCGCTCTTACTACTTTTGAAGATTTCAATGTATCTAATAAAAGAGGATTTTCAAGGCACCAGTAAGAACACAAGCAGAAGCAGTTTGAATTTTACAAAAGGCCATACTACATTTTCTAGAGCTAAACGTAAAAGCCAATAGCAGTGACTAGAAATGCCATACAACTTAAGTTTCTCCTCAAAACTGTAAGAATCTTAAGTGTATTAAAAAACCCACTTTACAGTGGCAAAAATTACTGTGAAAATTCTAGCTGTACAAATTAAGCTTAAAACATGTCTTTCCAGTATGAGAAACATACTGTTGAAAAACAACGTCTGGCTATGGCAGCATTTATCACAAATTACCCGACACGAGCATGATTGCAACAATTTTCTGAGTTTAGCAAACTACCCAGTGCAATACTGTCTCCCCCACCCCCCAAATCTACCGTGTTTCCCAAGTTAACTTAGGATCAGTTATAACAATTCTTAAAAACAGCCAATTCCCCAATGGTCCCCAACCCCCCAAAAGCATTACTGACCCACAACCCCCAAAAAATAAAGATTTAACACCATCCCAAACTCTCCATCCCCACCTGTGCCCTATTCTTTCCTTGTGTTTCCCCAGAGCATTTTCTGCTATCTCCTTTGAAGCAAACTGCACGAAGGCCTCCCCTGTGCTTCTCCCCTGGTAGTCCAGCGTCAATGTTATCCCATTTGGCACGATTTCCAACCCTTTAACCCAAGGACAAATAACCCCGTCAAGGGGAACAGTGTTAAAGGCTGAAACATTCCCATCTGTAGCAAATACTTAAAGCATATCTAAACAACAACAACGAAAAAGAAAAACCACCTTGTTGCCCCCATCACCCAACAATACAAGCCCGTGATCTTTCATTAAACATTTATGGATTTAGCCGTACTTCTTTTCTGTTTAGACTATACAAAAATGCAACCACCTAAGTTACATGAAAAAACATAGCTACCAATCAAGCAATTTAACTGATCCAAATGCTAACATTCAGGTTACCCCAATATGCACTGTATGCTTCCCACCTCGACAAAATCAGGTACATTTTGGGTTCTACTACGTCTATGGTTATCTGTGCTTCATTTACAGGGCATAAATCTTACTTAAGAAAAACTAATTTAACGCAATCCCTCCCCATCCACCCCATTAACAGCTTCAAACGTGTACAAAACAGTGTGTAAAAGACACGAAAATCCTCTAAAGAAACCCACTATTCTTCGACTATACTGGAAGTACCTTGGAAAAACTGAACAATCTCTTCTTTGCTGCAACCAAATGGCAGGCCTCGGAGTCGTACCACTGTTCCGTCATTGGTTGTATCATTGGGCCCATTGTGTTTTCCACTCCAGTCCATCTTTTATTTAATTTAAATCCTAAAAATACCCAATAAAACAGAAATAAAGAAACCCCTGAGTTTCCGTCCATGCCTAAGTCCCTCCCTTAAAAAAGAAATCTGTTAGGTTTTATTCAGATAACTATCATGATGGATCGTGAGCTTTATTTCCGTTCCGGATTTGAAACTGTGCATCTAAACCCCCACCAAGGGGATTTAACCTCCGCCACTGGGGCTGCTGCCGGCGAGCACCGCGTGGACGGCGGGCAGCACGTGGGCAGGCACGACACATAAAGCTTGGCATAAAGCACACAATGCTCGGAATGCATTTCACATCCGCTCCGTAAAGCTTTGTGGGTTTTGTTTTTTTCGGCTGTTTTTTTCCTCGAAGCGTGACAGTTGAGGAAGGGGCTGGAACCACAAGGCCTTCCTTTGTCTGCCCTCAGCCGGGGGCGGCGGGCGGGTGTGCGTGTGACGGGGGCGTGTGAAGGGGGGCACCGCCACCGTCCCACAAAGGGAGCCGCCATCGCCGCCTGGTCAGGCGCGGAGCCATCGCGATCCCGCCTCCCGCCATCCTCCCGACACCGCGGCCCTGACCCGCCGCGCCTGCTCCTCGCCGCCATTTACCGCGCCTCCTCGGGGCGCCCGCCACTCGCCTGCCCCGCTCCCGCCGCGCCCCCCGCCGCGTCCCGGTGCTCACCTCTGGCCTCGGAGGTGCTGCGCTGCGCCGCCCGGCCCGTGCCCCCTCACAGCCCCAGGACCNGCCCGGGGCGGGGGTGCGGTGCGCGCGTGCCCGCGCATCTCCTCACGCCGCTATTCCCTCGCGTCGTGCTCTGGCGCTTGTGTCCCGCTCAGCGTGTCCCTGTCCCCCGGCGCAGCTTTGGGAGGGAGTGAGGATGAGGAAGGTTGCCCGCTGTGGGCGCACACAATGGCTGCCCACATCTCCTCAGCAAACCTGCCGAGCCGAGCAGGATCCCGCCTCCCTCAGCGCGGGGCAGACCGCCTCCCTCAGCGCCGGGCGCTGTGGTGAAAGGGCGCGTTGAAGTGTTCAGGGGCTGGTGGCGAGGGAGGCAAAAATGTGTGTTTTAATTAATAAAAATAATAAAATAAAAATCAGTGCGGAGCGGCAGGGGCGTAGGAAGGAGCCTCAATCCGTGTGGCCGCTCGGAAGTGACGGGATGGGGCCGCTGGCTCCGCCTGCCGTCAGGAAAACATTAACTTGGAGTTCTGCTGCCGGTTTGGGTAGAACAGGTTATAGGGTGCCTTGCAGAGCGCAGCCTGCGGCTAAACAGGTGTACACGACCATGCAGATTCCAATTTTTACGGTTGATGCATTTACAAACCGGCCATTTTCTGGAAATCCTGCGGCAGTTTGTCTGCTTGAAAATGTAAGTTAAAAAACCCCAGCAGTTTTTTGAGGTACTGTAATGACATTTGCCATTCCGTACTTGGCTTGAGGACTCAGCGCTGCATCAGACTTTGCTTTCTTTACTCGAGACTTTTGTTTTCCAATGTCGTTTGCTGTGGCGCCAGAATACAGAGAAATTCGCACAAGGCTGCTCTTTTTTTTTTTTTTTTTTTTTTCATCAAAACTATGTCATAAAAGACAACCTGTGAATTTTTTGTGGGCTGTTAAAATACTTCATTAAGGAATAGACTGGATTTATTTTGAGTTTAGTCAAGAAAAATGGCTTAATTTCTTCAAGACTGATTCAGAATAAAGACTCGAGGATTAAGAAGGATTCAGAGTGAAATCTGAAAAGCAATGCTGTAAAACAGAATCAGTACTCAGTAGAAGGATTAAACCGTGGGGTTTTGGTGTGGGGTTTGGTTTTGGTGTTGGTTTTCTTCCTTTTTTTCTTTCATTTTTCCTCTTCCTCTGGAAAGAAAAAGAGCAGGTATTGACCTGTATATGAGTCTTTTACCATTAGTTTGTTGGGTTCAGCTTCTGCCAAATTCAAACAACCAGTTTTTGTTGCTTCCTTGTTGCATGGTAGTTTTGATGCAGTTGACAGTGGTTATCCTCCTCATCAGGGTGTTGTGAACAGTTGGTATTAATTGGCACTGATTTCTAACAAAAATAAGTATTGAGAAAGAATTAGAAATTTACAGGCCTTGTATTGTTTGTATAGTAACATCTGCTAGAAATTGTAAATATGAAAATATATGTAGAGTAGGCAATGGCACGAACTTGTAATGACAATCTGAATCCTTTCTAGATGTTCCTAAATCTGTCTAGATCTCATGTAACTTTGCCTATTTACCAGGTTAGCTAAAGGTGTGGCTGGGGGCATCCCTCTTCAAAGATATTTTTGGCCCCATAAAATCTAAATACTCTCAAAATGATCTCTGCTCTAAAATTATGAGCTTCTAATGGCATTTCTTATATTAACTTTATTACTTTAAGATATCGTGAGGCCACCTTACTTGCATGCTGACTTTGGAATGCAGACATTTAAAAAGTTTTTTCTACAGTTCCTGGAAGTAAAGGCTTTAGTGTGACAGCTAAAGCTGAGATCCTAATTCAGAATTTTATTCTAAGATTGAAGAAAATGTGATGCAGCCATGCAAAACAACCGTTCTCTGCTCCCTCCAGAGTCTCAGCAGACGCTTTACAGAAAAAATCAGGAGAAATGCAAGAATGGCAAAACGAGTCCTCCTTGTGTTTCAGAGGTGCCACAGGATGGCAGTATTTCAATAAAGTTCCATACTGCTTTTAAAAAAAGAAGTTATTTTTAATAACGTTTTTACTGGTCTTTGTTCTGGTCTAGGATCTCCACAGTAACTGACAGAACTGGGATAAAGGGAATGTAACAGTACTGTAAAATGTTAGAATGTTGTTTAACTGTACAGAATTCAGTCTGCAGGTACAGCTCTAGTGTACTAATCAGTTATTGGTCTGGAGCTGTAGTAGGGGATTATTGGCTGAAAAGGATTATTTATTAAAGGAAGTAATTCAAGTTAAAAGGGCACATTTTTATCTCTCAGAGGCTGAACCTGATGAGGGCCCTTTAGTACTTTGTTTCACTTGAGTTTCAATATTTTAAATATCACATTTTCCAACCTGGCCAGTCAGCATAACTGTGGGGAAAGAGCAGTGGAACCTGGGCCAAGGAGAATGTTATACAATCCCTGGGGCTTGGGTGTCTTGGGATCAATGTTCACTGCCTTAAATCACAGGCACTTTGTGACCTCCAGCAGTTTTATTTTTTTTCCAGTTTGTCTCATCTCAGCTCCTGCAGGGGGAGCATATTGTCCCACTTAAAGTTTATTTTACTCTCAGAGAGTATTTTGAATTAAAACTGAATCTATGTTTTACTGTAATATAAGATTAAATGACTGTATTTGACAGAAAGTTTGATTCTGCATTTTTTGGCCTGCTCTTGATTGGATTTGTTATTCCATCTCTAGGACTTGGATGAAGATTTGCACCAAAAAATTGCAACAGAAATGAACCTTTCAGAAACAGCTTTCATCAGGAAACTGAAACCTGGAGATGACTTTACCAAAAGTTAGTTGTTCTGTTTACCCTCCAAAATATCTAACAAAGGAATAGGAAGACACTGGGTACATTTATAAGGAGTGGTGCTAATTTGTAAAATGGCAAAACAAAATCTTGAAGTTGTGATGTATCTTAAGATCATAATGCTATTGCATGTGGATTCTTGAAAGTATTTGTGCTCAATTTTATTTTAGAAGATAAACATATTTATTCAGAATTCAGACCGTTTGTTTTAGTGCCTTTTACTGAATAAGCAAGAAAATGCTAAGCAGACATCTTCCAATTAATATTTCCCTTATTACTTATAACATCCTGAGATAATTCCTTATAGAAGCAGAAGAATAGGGATGGAATATCTGTCTCATTCCATATGCACAAAACTGCAAAGTGAGTAGAATCTGTCTTGGCTGTTTAGAGAATCATCACTATAATGTAACTCTAATGTTATTTGAGTTTGTCACAAAATCTCATAAGATGTCTATGGAACCAATACTGGAAAGTGCAGGTTTCCAGCAAAGCTGGGAATTCTGGAGTGCTCCAAACCTAACACTTAAGGCCACTCCTTGGAGAGAGTTGTCTGGTGTTTGTTGGTAGTGCATGTGTGTATGTTGGGAGAGGAGCTGGAGGGACACTGGGTGAGATAGAAAACATCAGAGAAATGCAGAACTCATTCAGACTCACTCTGAGGATTAATTTTCAGCTGGATCAGTTTGCTGAGTCTGTTCACTTGACAGCTGTGTGGTGGCATGAGCCAAGGAGCTGGAACTCCACTAGTCTGGACTTAGATTCCAGGTTAAGGAGTCATGTTTATCATCTTTGTTGTTTGATGGATTGTACAGGGAGTAGGATTTTGTACAGTCTCTCTAATTAAAAATATTAAGGATAGTAGTAACTATAATTGGTTGCTGCTGTTGTTAATAAATTGGAGTTTATTTTAGGGTTAGACTAATTGCTTGGAGCAAGAAGTGATACTACTTTTCATTTCTCATGTTAGCACTTTGCCAGTATTTTTAAGAGACTTATTTTCAAGTCATCCTGACAGCATATCTGACAGCATACAAAATGCCAGCTTCTTTTTCATTATGGTGCTTTTGATACTAATGGGCTGGTTTGTTGCCTCACACCCACACAGCTGCCCAAGACGTGCACAGGTCTTCCAAAGGAATTTGGTCACTCAGCTACACCTGAGACTGTGTTTGAGGGGTGGTGGGAGTGAACCAGGAACATCAGAATGTCATTTGTCATCTGCTTCTGGAACATTAATTGGTGTGGTGAGGGCTCCTGGACACAGTGTGTGTTTCTGCAGGCCTTCGTGATCAGTACGTTTAATTTAATTTTAATTAAAGAAGAAACCAAGCAAATCAACTGTGTCATTTTAGGGACATGTAGGGAATTTGTGAGAGTACTCAATGTCCTCTCAGTCCGAGTCCAGCTCTATGTCTGGAGTGTCCAGGCAGCTGTTCTGGGTTACAGAGATGTTTGTCTCCACTCAGGCACGTGCACGAATCCTTCATGTCCTCCTGCTCCCAGGTGCAGCTTCCACTTGGAGCAGTGCATGAACAGCACGGGGCAGGCTCACAGCTGGGGCCATTAGGTTCCACCACAAGCTTTTATTTGGGTTCTATTGGTTTTCATTAGAGGGACTGACTTTAATGCACTAATTTTCCATAGTAGCAATGGCAAGACTTGTTTGGATTAAAAAAAAAGTTTCTTTTCCACTCTCAGTTGTGTTTGTATGGTAATTATTCACTTGAAATGCGTGTGCAGAAGTTACAGGAAACCAAGTATCATACATTTGTTCTCCAAGTTTTTTAAACAGCAAATAGAAATATCATTTCTATTGCAATGAAGGGTTAGTAGACATTAAAGACGTTTACCAGACTTGACTGGTGGTTCAAGCAAAACGATTCATAACTGAGCTAACTCCAGGTTCTGTTATACCAGCAAAACCATCCATGAGCTCTAAATGGTAACCTGGCCTGCAGGTGGGTACAGATCCTGCCTCTGCAGGATTTCATCATACACAGGGGCATGGAGGCTTTATCTTCTAAATAAGGCCTGTTTAGGACAAAGGAAAACCTGTACAGCATGCAAACCTTGTTGACCTGATTCAAAACAAACAGCTATCCTGAAAAATCAGTGCAAAGTGGGTACCTAAAAGTGTGTTTAGGACCAAAACTGATTGTAACATGCATTTTGATTAACTGGAACATCATCACTGAACATATAAAGAAGAAAATAAAATAAGAGATAAAATAAAGAATTAGATTTCTTCCACTTAATAGCACTAAATAAACTTTATTTTTTCAAGGTTCGTGCTTTGGCCTCAGATGGTTCACCCCAGCCAATGAAGTTCCTCTCTGTGGTCATGCTACTCTTGCATCAGCTGCTGTGTTATTTCACGTACAAAGTAGGTTTACAACCTATGTATTACCATAACTTTTTAGAACATTTACTTTCAATTAACACCTCTTTTTTTTAAGACAAAGGCAATTAAACATTCAGAACATCTATAGAACACAAATGGAGATAGCCTGGGTATTGCCTTTTCCTACTGCTCTGTAGTTACAAGGCTGTAGTCTGATGCTTACCCTCTGAGTCCAATGCCCTGCTATTACTCCTGTTTAAGGAAAGTGCTAAATATGCAAATGTCATCTGGGAGAGGTACAGTAGAATTTGATGAATAGGGAATATTGCTCTTTGTGTTAAAAGGACATTCCCATTCATTCTAGGCATATGCAGGAATGATTCCTTGACAATTGCTGTGTTTATTAGCCTCAGCAGATTTATTGAGTTAGTTGGGAATTTTGCCCAGGGTACAGTTACTCTAGATATATTTGAGGTGCATAACTGACTTCCTCTGAATGTACTGAACTACTCCCATTATGTAATAATTTAGATTAAAATTCTTATATTTGATAATGTTGCAATGTTCTCTCTCTAGAAAATACAAATTCAGTTCTCACATTTGTGACTCTGAGTGGGGAACTAAAGGCCAGACAAGTGAAAGATCATATTGTCCTGGACTTGCCACTTTACACAGCCTACCTCCAGGTTAGTCAAAATTTTATTCATGATAGGCTTTCAAGGAAAGTATGTGTCTGTATGTGTATGTCAGTGTATGTCTCTGTCTGTAGTTGCATAGATACATACTTACATACTGCATTTTTTACAGTGTGTGGTTTTGTTTTTTTTTTTTCTCTTCAGGAACTTAAGGAAGTAGAAGAATTAATAAAGGTAAAAGAAGAATCCATCAATTGTCTTAGAAAAACATTTATAATAGCTTTGCTTATTTTTATGTATTAAAATGGGTAAAAAATGGTGACAAGGCACTGCTCAATGTACTCCTGAATTTGAAACACCAAACTTAAAAGCTCTCAGTGGTGAGTCAGTAGGTCAGGGAATGTAATTCTCCAATATGCCACAGCTGAACCTGTGTCTCCCATTACCATTGACCAAAGGGTCAGTATTTATTTCAATGGCATTTTCAGCCTTTTGTGTGCATAAGAGGACAGTCTGTGTCCTTGCTCTCCTCTAGGTCCTGCATTTCTTCCCAAACAGACATATGTGGGGTTTGTAACTCACCCATATCCATTCATGCACTTGGTGCATTTGCTTTTCTTGCTTGCATGTACTTGAGGGTTGCATGGAAGGCGTTGCATAGTCCTCTTCTAGCAGGAATTTGCTGTACAGAAATGCCAAGGAAATAATATTTTATATTCAAGTGATGACAGATGTTTTTCTGTCTCCTTTACATTTCCCACCAGGCAGCTGTTGGTGACATGATTGTTCAAGATGTCCGTTATTCTCCCGACACAAAGAAACTCTTAGTCCGCCTCAGTGATACTTATGAGAGGTATCTTACACTCTTTTGATTTTTTTAATCAAGAATGCAGAAACTGAGTTGGCCTGCTTATTTTCTATTCCTTACATCCTAGGCCCTTTTATCTAGTTTTAAATCAGGTGGAGATTAAAATCCTCTGACTTAAATTTCTGTGTGAAGTGGTTATTTTATCTTTTAATATGAGCTTATTGAAGCTCATATTTAATGAGCTTCATATTTAATATGAGCTTATTGAATAAGATCATTCTGAAATCTCTCTTCAAGACAAGAAGGTGTAGGGAACAGTTTTAATGATGATGTATTTTTCCCACCCATCTGAGTCTAAAGATGATCCAGTAACCTGGCAGGAAGTTGGGAGTCCTGCTTCAGTTCAGGGCACATTGACAGAATGCCAGGGATTCTTACTTCCATTGCACTTTAATCTGCTTACACATGCTTAACAGCACCATAAGTAGCTTTAGAGAGGAAATTCCAATTCAAATTATTCCAAAGCATTTGTTAATCTTGTCTGAATTTCATTGTTAATTCAGGTGTGATTTAGTTATATACTGCCAAAACATAACTTCTTTAATCAGGCCAAATTACTATTATTGCAAACTTGACGTTTGGCCTAACTAATGGTTAAAGTCTGGAGTAATGGGGAAAAAGAAATATTCTCAACTGAGTATTACTATTTCACTCTTTCAGACTGTTTTGTAGGGAGGTATCAGCCAGTTGTACGTGGCTTTAGAATGCCATGAAAACTTTAATGATGTTAGTTACTTGCCTGCTCTTAAAGGAGGTGGAGCACTTGGTACATTCTGTACTGAGGCAATAATTCTTTCAGTGATTAAAATGTTGAAACAAAGTGTGAGGGTATTTTTTTGGTGGTTTTTGTTTGTTTGTGGCTAATATTTCAGAATGCTCTGTTTTCAGAAGTAAATGGGAACCTCATGGCTTGAGGTTTTTTTCCTCTGCTCATTCAGAGTATATCAGGTTCAAGGTGATTTTCTGTCAAATACCATTGGGAGGACAATGCTAGGAATCTTGTCTCCTCTAATATTTTAGGGCTGGTTTTGAATTGAGAAGATGATTCTATAGCTTTATTTTTCTTTTAAATACTTAACATTAATGTAAAATAAAGAATATGGCTTATTAAAATTTCATAATTATATTTAAGGTCTGTGTTGGAAGACTTGAAAGTGAGTGCACAACGCTTTTTGTCAGCTGAAAAGACAGGAAAAGTGAAAGGACTCATACTCACTGTTAAGGGAAATTCCAGTGGCAAAGGCCATGATTTTTACTCCAGATATTTTGCACCTTGGTATGGAGTTCTGGAAGACCCTGTTACAGGTATGTGTTTGTATCATAAGCAACTCATACTTTTGTTTCAGTTCAATTAAAAGGTTCTTATTAAAATTCGTTAGTATGTACTTTTTTGTACTTTGGAGTCTCTTACAAATTACGGGTGTATATGGATAGCAGGAGTGCTAAACTAAAAACTTTTATGACTGAGGCCAACTCATTCAGAGAAAATCAAATCAGCTTCTTGCTGGCATTAGGTCAGATATTCTTGTGCCTTTTTCTGATCTTTTCCCTCAAGTATTACAATCAGAGAAAAGTGAGAGACTCGTTCAGTACTAGTTCAGTGAGTATTGCAGTTGAAATTTATATCCAGTTCTGTTGGTGTTCTTTTTTTGTGGTGCTTTGGATTTTTGTTCAATGCATTTCACCTGAGATCTTCCCTAATTTGGTGACACTTCCTGCTGCTGTTGTCAGGCCTGTGGGAGCTCAGCTAGCTCTGAGCTTAGGGCAGCAGGGCGTGTTCCTGTCTGTTCTTCTGTGCTTGCACTCAGTGTGATGTGATTGCTCTAAGTCTCCTTTGCTTACCTGCCATTTCATTATTAGTCAGCTGAGGGTTGTGGCTAATGATGATGCCCTCACCTAGCAAGATTTCCACTGAAGCTGGAGGCTGTGGAAGTAATGCTGCTTTACATAAATTGAAATTATAAAGCCTTAAGTTCTGTCTGCTGTACAACCTCTTAGTTTTTTTTACCCTAAACACACGTGGCACTTGATTTATGATATTTACATTTTGACTATGCTTACTCTGTAAAGTAGTGATTATAATTCAGTTCTGTACTTTGTTTTCCAATTCCTTTTAAGGATCTGCTCATGCTGTTTTAAGCAGCTACTGGTCAGAGCAGCTGGGAAAGAAAGAAATGCTTGGTAAGATAAACTGTTTTATTGCAAATCTGTCATTTATGTAAATCTACTCACTAGAAAAAAAAAGGTGGTATTGCTACTGCAATCCAAACTGTAGCAATAACTCCCTATCCGTTTCCTCAAGGTGAATAGAATATTATGTAATATTTTGTGTGTGAGGTAATCTTTGAGAAGGTGCTTTCTTTCCTATCCACCACAGTGACACTTCATGGCCCAGGGAGTTTGAAGTGTTGGTTTCTGGATCACAACTCTCTGCAGTCAGTTTTTGGTCTTGGCTTTTGGATTTTAGTTGTCGTGACCTTTCATCCTAACTGAAGCTTGGTGAATCTTAGGGGATGTTGTTTATGTAATTTTGACTCAGTGAGATATGCTTATTAGATCACCTCTTTGTTATTAAGCAAGAAACTTAAGAACCTGGTGGAAAAAAGCCAAGAGAAACTGTTAACATATGACAGTGCTAGATGAGAAGGTGTTGGGTGACTCCTTGCTTCTCCTGTTTCTGGTGCCTTGCCAGAGATCAGATGAACAAGAGAAGCAATACAAAATATCCTCATGCCCTACCTGCTTCCCCGCGAGGGGACAGGGGACAATTCTGCACACAAGCCTTTGGTCACATTTAGTTTAGAACAAAGGTTGGATACTTGATCCAGTAAGGTTCTTTGTCCATAAAAGCAAACACTTTTCCAAACAAACAACTACCCTGAATATAAAATATTCCTGTATTTGGTCAAATGAATCTCACAATGGATTTTCTTGAGGATGGTAAGTATTCAAAGGATCCACCATGAACAGGACCTTCTCCATCATGGACTGAAGGAAAGACTTAACATTCTGTCCCAAAGATCTTGTATTTGCATTTACACCACACAGTATCTGTGATAGCTTAAATAATGTTGGGGGGGGAGGCGGGGCAAGGGGGCGGAATCTCAACATATTTTCTGAAAATGAAAAACTGTCTTTGGTAATGTGTCCTTACTGTTTCTCAGAAGATTTTGACGTTTTTGGACGTTAATGAGGAATTAGAACTCTCCATGCCATCTATAGACACTGCTTCTTTAAGTACTCAAATAGACTGGAGTTCTGTCTGTACGTAAAATTGACACTTTCTACCTGTTTTGCATTTTCGTGTATTTTGTATTTGGTGTCCCATTTCCTCTTCTAGAGAAACCAGCTCAAGCTGCCAAGATTACAATTGATACTGTAATCAGCTTCTCTAATGTGTTTAGCCCAAAAAAAGTCTTGTCTGTCCACAAGATATGTTTGTATTGGATTTTTAAATTCGTATTCCATACATATATGTCCTCAAACTTCTTCTGTGGTAGAAATTGTAGAAAACTGCTTTAAATAGGACAAGTTAAGTTGATGTATGTTTATGAGAAACAAGTTTTCCTTACATCTGTCTGAGAGGTATCAGGTAGTACTGGGCAAATTCTGTTACTAATGAGATTATTTGGAAGAGATAGCTGGCATTCAAGGACATTCCATATCACCAATGATTAATAAATAAGAGCAGCTTCAGGCTTTTTAGAAACCTCTGTGGTAGCTTCTGTAATATCCGATACTTTTTATTGCAAGAATAAAGGAAGAATTTCTTCCTTAAAATGAAGGATCTGTTAGTTCCCAAATAGATTACATATAAAATAATATAAAAATGAAGAACATTAAATCTGTTGTCAGATCTCTCTGGCTATTGAGGCCTTTAGGAGGGGGTCAGCTGCAGCTCTGCTGAAGAATCAGACTTAATATCCTGTGTTTGGATTCTCTTCCTACTTTTTTTAGACTAAGTTGTCAAACAACAACCACCTCCACCAACTACAAAGAGAATTTTCCAGTACTTTTACAAGGTGAAATATCTTATGAACTTTTCTTGGAGCTGGGTACATGTCCTTGAATTTAAGCTGCTGGTTAAATCAGGGTTTTGTATCAATCCTTGCCTTTCTTTCATTTGAGGAGCCTCTGCAATGTTTAAAAAATTATAATCTCTCAGATGTGTACATTTTCGCAGTTGCTAGCGAATGCTGTGTATAACAACTGCCTGTGTATCCAGCCCTTCACATTGTTGTTGTATTTCTAAGGTAACATTTATAAACATGCATAAGGAATTCCATACAACCAGACAAATTAGAGAGGACTTCCCAAGTTATTGTGATGAGAAAGAGCTTATCCAGGACAGTTTTTATCTCAGGTTAAGCTAGGGAAATCTTGATATACCAGTTTACTTGGGACAACTGTATTAATATGTGGGGAAGTTTGTTTCTTGTTACTGCCTTTAACTTCTCTGATTCCTTCCAGTACAGAACAGGTTTATAGCATTTAAGGGTTGTTTTTTGTGGGGGCAGAAACTATACAAAAATTGCCACCACCATTACCAACAACAACAAAACACATTAAAAGACAGAAGAAGTTGCTTCATTGAGGTACAAAAAAATCCACCTGTATTAAAGTTTTTGCTAATTTGAATTCTCATGAAGTCAAGAGTTTTCATTGCAGCATTCATCTTTTCCAAGTAATTTCAACACACAGATTGACAACATCAGATTTATGCACAAGTGTAACATTTCTGCAAAGGAGAGGTATTTCCCTCCATCAATGACCAGATTTGTCCACCGTCTTTGTTAGGATAGAGGAAGTCTTGGAAATCTTCCCTTAGGTTAAGGAACAAGTGCTTCTTTCAGCATTCCTCTATAGGGTTTAGAAATTCAAATAAAATACTAGTGATTTCTTAAAATAAATATTTTTACAAGAGTGTCACTTCTTCCTGAGTTGATGTCATTCTGATGACATTATGAAGAAAAACCATTAGTCCTTAAATTCATTAAGCAGGGGTCATTGAGCTCCATCTAGGCTGGTGAGAAGCTCCAAACCCACAGGATAATGTTCATACAAGGCCACCAGCTGATGTGTGAATGCAGGGGGGTGTGATACTGTGATATCAGCATACTCAACCTCACAGGCCTTGTGGCTGCTCCTGAACTTCCCTGTGTGTCAGGTTAATCACAGAGGAGCCCAGAGCACTGTGAGTTCAGTTGTTAGATGTTGTTTGTACAGTTGTACATACTTGTTTTCATAGAAAAAATGTATAAAATCTACATAGTATATGCATAGTATGAGGTACCCCTGGTAAATACAGGCATGGAACTTTGTGATCTAAAGGGTGAGTGCACTTCAGAGATGCCTGAGGCACTGCTGTTAAATGAAATCCTCTGGGTATTGAAATGTTCCATGCATGCCTGTTTACTCTTGGACACAGCATGAAATATCAGTGTTTTACGTGATAGATCGAGTATTACTTTCATATAAGCTTGGCTAAAAATTTCTTTTGTGGGTTATTTTTTGTTTTTCTTCTACTTTGGAAGTTTCTGTAAAAGTAAAAGAAAATGGACCAATATCAAAACAATCTCAATAGTCCTGACATGAAAGAGCTAGAGTTTGAACATTTAAAGAAGAAAAAACCAAACCAAACCAACCTTTGAAGGGTTCAAATAATCAATCTGTTTTATTTAAACCTGCTATCATGTGGGAGTGGAAGAACTTAGGTGTGTCTCCACACCTGGTAATAATAATTGATCAATTTTAGCTGGCCTGGGTCTTTTAAGAGTCTAAAATATTCAGTTGAAGCATTACTCCATTTGTAGATGGTGTTCTGACAAAAACAACCCGTGGTTCTATAAATGGAAAAGAACAGAAAGTATCAATCTCAATCTCTAAATAGCTCCTGTTTCCTCTCTTTCGGAGTGCTTGCTTTGTCTGAGAATCTAATCTCCTGATCAAAGAACAGCTTTCTTAGCAGCAGTGGCTGAGAAGTAGTCTTAAAGCTACAGCATATGTGCCATCAGAGAGCCTGTGCTCCGTTGGGATTTGAATACAATCTCTACCTAGTTTATAAATTGTGAGTTTGAGAGGAAGAACGTGCCCTTTGGCTTTGGACAACCTCTGGAGCAGTTGGAAGTTCATTGAGTAAGGAGATTGAACATTGTTGCCTCTTCATCCGTTTAGAGCCTTTCACAAAAGCAACACTGCTCGAAACTCAAACCTTTTCTAAGTGCCATCTGAACCAGACCATTTTCTGGTAAAGTTGTGCAACTAAAATGAGACTGCTGAAACAAGTTAGAGGCTCTACATGCTAAGTGAACATCATCCCACCTGTGTACAGCTCAGTAGTTCTGGCAAACGCTTAGTTCTCTCAGCAATTACAAGCAGAAGGCTGTTTCTACTTCAAGTTTATCCAAATGTATTAAATTATATCTTCAAGATTCTATAAATCAGTATCTGTTGCTGCCTGTGTAAGAATCTGGTGTCAGTTTGTGACAGCTGAAGTAGTGTCTATGTTTCTTTATAGACTTTTTCCACTGCCTTTGGAGGTTATTCACCCTTTAGCCAGGCACAATCTTCGAATGCAGTGTCAATGTTTGGTGTTCAGTGCCAGTAAAATGGTTATTCGTTCTCCTGCAGATAACGCTTGGTGTTCTTTCTTCTTGCCTCCAAAAACTGTATCCCATGAAGGGAGAATTCAAGACTTCTTAGATACATAGAAAAAACTTAATTTGCTTATAACAAAGCAAACTACCCTTCACTGCTTGTGTTAAGTAGCAGTTTTGTCAGACTCAATAGGGAGGGTCTAGTTGGAAATACACCCTCAGCTGACCTTCATCCACAAAGGAAATTCATCCAGGGTATCCCTGGTGCACTGTTTGCCCTGGTGCTGCTTGCTTTCGGAGCCAGAAGCCTTCTTTCCCTGAGTTTTCATGGATTTCTAAATAATTTGTGATACACACTCGTTTTTTAACTCTGGGTTCTTGTTTCTGTTTAGCTTTTCAATGTTCCCGCCGTGGAGGAGAGCTGAAGATTTCCGTGCGCAGTGATGGAAGAGTTGACATTGCTGGGCAAACTGCTGTTGTGTTGAAGGGAAACCTGACTTTCTGAAAGAACTGGCACTGATCTCCCTGTCCTCTCACTAATCACTCATCTTCATATTACTCTGATTATGCTGCTTTTATCTCAGCTCTAGCCAGTGAATCACTACTATTCTCAAAAGTCTTTGATTACTCATTGTCCATTTTTAAAGATTGCTTGAAAGTACTCACTTCTGATCTTCAAGATCCTTGGTATTCTTCTCTTCCATCTTGCCACTTCCTATGTACACTGACCTATGAAAATGTTCGAGTACAGCTATCTTGTTTTTCTGCTTTTAAATGAAATTCCATGTTAAAAGCTGTTACTGCTTCCTGGATTAGAGTGTAAACATCTGTTTGATAATCAACCTTTTCCTATATAGATAATTTTTCATGAAATCTGAATTAATTTTTAAAAAAAATGGTATTTTCTCAGCTATATATTGAAGTGGCAGCCATGTTCATTAACTTCCTTGAATTAAAATATGAAGAAGTATAATGGTTTAGAAATGTGCCTTGTGGTTCTCTTTTATGAATAGTATTTTTCAAAGTCGAATGGTATTGCCTTTGATCATAGCTCTGCTGCTTCATTAATACTTTTAATTAAAGGTTTAGAAGAAAGATTTAACAGATTGACCTTGTGATGCACATGAAGCTGATTAAAATCTGAAAGGAAACTTTATTGGTTATAGCAATGTCAACTATTTTTCAAAACCTGAAGATTTTCTCCTAAATTAAAAATTTCTTCTAAATCTTCATGAAGTGTACTGCTTCAGATTTTGTGACCATGATGTGGTTTTTCACTGGATTTATTAGGAATATGGAACTTTTAATTACTCAGCTAAAACTGTTTTCCCTTTCAAGTCACCTCTGTCCTAAGCTTTGCTTTAGTTCTTTGCAATATTTCAGTGACATGTTTTGAATTCAAAAGACAGTCTAATACTATGGGAACAGTTGGATGTCATCCTGTTATAAATCATGAGGAACTTAGTCGTGCCAAGTTCCCTTTTTTCCATTTATTTTGAATTTTATCAGAACTGGTTACTTACATCTTACTTAAGTCCAAGTAGCTGGACAAGTAGCAGTGTGAGAATCTTAATTTAAATAGAAAGTTCTATCTCCTGCAGCTACAAAGAACGTACCAAAAATGGGATTTAAATGCACTACTCAGCTCAGGGGCTAGGTGGCAAGCAAAAGGAGTGTCCAAATGGAAATGCACGTTCTCCTGTATTCAGTCCTGCTGAAGTTGGTGGAGCTGCAGTGTGATTTATAAACACGGGCTGGTGATCAGGTGCAAATCACAGCTGTGGAGGCAGCTCGGCAGCTATGGCAGCCTTAGCCCTGCTTCCTCTCCCCGGCTCGGGTTGTTCCCTGCCTGGCAGAGGATGTGCACCTTCTGGAGCAGCAATGCTGCATGCTTGTGGGGCTGCATTTAATTCTTCCTGTTGGCTTAGGCAAAGACTGAATCTGGCCCATATCAGAGATAAGTGTGGAAAAAAGGCTTTCCTTAGGAATATAAATAAACTAAAGAACCAGTTATTGTTCACCCATCCACATTTAACAAATAGTACAATTATTTCTTTTACTCAAGAGGACTAATAATGAACAAGGCCCATACATTTTAAAGAGACTTGTTATCTATATTTCCTGACCAAACTAATATCTTTGCTGCTTAAAGCATTCTTTTTATACTTTACTACTACTTTGTCTGTGTTTCTTTTCAGAATAGAAAAATCACCAGAGCTCAGGTGGGAGGCTATGCAGTAATGTGTTTGTAATCAACGTATTAGTTAATCAGCCATGATTTATTAATGATGAATTAATTATACCTGATTGTGCAGTTCTGCTGCCTAAATGGAGCTTTAAAGGAGTTATTTTATTAATCATCATTGTCTAATTGCAGACACTTACAGAAAGATTGCTAATTAAACATGCAACCATATGCAAAACAAGTAAGGCTGCTGAGAATGGCAAGAAAAAGAGCACTTATTTTCTGAGGAGCAACTTTATTCTCATGAAATATTGTGTAGCTGACCTGGTGATTCTGATTATTCACTAAGACTTATTTTAATGAATTGCACATTTTCAGTTAACAGAAAGGAAATTAGTTGTGACAAATTCTGTCTTCCAATACATAAAATAGGTAGTGCAAACTTAAAGTAAGATTATTTAGAACTTGTGTGGCCTTGCTTCACATTTTTTTTGCAGAGGATTCATGTAGCGTTTCTGGTGCAGAGGATTTGCAGAATTGTTTTGTGCTGCTGTCTTAATTAAGACTGGTGGCATAGAGATGTGTTGAACCAAGAGCAAATTATGTGAAGGGAAATACAATTCCAAAAATTCCTGTTCACTTGAGTGTTACGTACTGTGAGAGTGTCTAACAGAAGCTTCATGCCACTGTAAGGCTGGAGTAAATCCATGGCTAGATCAGGAGCCCAGACATGAACATTTAAATGCCCGTTTGCTTATTTTGCTTCTTTGGCTTGTGCCTCTGCAGAGGCACAGCTCATGTAGGGGCCAGGAGGAAAACACACAGCCATGAGGAAGGGGGCAAAACAAGATTGGTGAGCAACAGAAACCGTACAAGTTTATTGCTGTGGAAATGAATGTAGAGCTAAAAGGGATGTAAAGAAAATTGGAAGCTATTTTTTTATTCAAGCCATTTAACAGGTTTGCTTAAAGGAGTCATGAAAATACATTGCATTTTGTGTTTTTAGATGAGAGTAGATAGAAGCATATATTAAAAGTTCTTACTAATTTTGGAAAGTTTTGCAAGAAGAGGACTTCATGAGTGTGCACACAGCAAGAGGTCATAGAAGGGAGCCATGTGTGCCATAAGGGATGGGAAGGGAAATTAGCAACAGATGAGGCAGTTCTGGGAAAGGAAAGATTTCTTTGTCTCAGTATTCATCAGAGTGACAAGGAAACATGCCGGGAACAGAGGGAACCTTCCCAGAAGTGAAAAAACCCCCCCAACCTAAATTAAAATAAAGAGCGATGCTTGGTCAGGTAAAAATTAAATTAGTTCAATTAAAAACTGAAAAATCTGCCAATTAGGCACATTTTATTCTCACATCTATTTTTTGTCCCCAAGGGGTAAATCTGTCTTGAAATTAATTAAGAGACTTAAACAAAAACACAGAACAAGGGATTTTTCTCAACTGCTGAGTCACTGTCCTTTTATTTCCTGAAGTTTATTGCAAACCATAAATAAAAATTTCCAAAGAATATGAAAGTGAAAGGAAAAACCCCAGGATATGACCAGATAGTCAATACTGTGTGTTGGTTTTTTTCCTAGGAAGTCAGTTTTAGACTAAGGCATTTAGATTTAACATCTAAAGCAGAATATGAAAAAATAAACATTTCTAATTCTATTGATTTCTTCTGTGAGAGGTGCACTTTGACTTGGGTTTTGCCTCACTGATTGGCAAAGAAGGATATTCCTTGGGTTTTAATGCTGTGATTCGTATAAGCCCAAGTGTTATTCACATTGCAGTGTTCTGTGACTTTTGTGGTGATACACCCAAACCAGGAAACTACTTTCCTGGATGTCATTTGAGTCCTGGTAAGAGTTACAGGAAGGTAAAATACATTAGGCAAACCCAAGGAAAATTCTCCAGAGCATTTGAAGAATTGTGAAGAGGCAGAGGTTTTAAGGAGCTGAAGGAGGTGTGTGAGGAGCAGGAGGTGTAATGTCTGTGTGGAGACTGGAGTGTGAGCACCGTTCAAACCCTTGCAGACAGTTTGGATGATGTGGGAGTCAGGTTGAGAGATGCCAGGCCAGAGAAGAGAGAGTGTAGATTAGAGTAGAGCTGGAGCAGGGTGTGAGGTGCAGCAAAGCCTGGAACCCGAGTTTGAATTCAAATATATTCTTTACTGACCTTTTTCTGTGTTTTGGAGCCAAACCAGAGGGGACTGACCAGAGTGACCATCCCACCAAGCTCAACTTGGGAAATTCCAGCTGGAATTCTTGGATTCTTTTTTCTGCTTCAGAAAGCTTTCTTTCTCCACAATTAGTTATGTCTGTAAACAAAAATAAGTTATAATCTTATGATAATTTCAGTCACCCTTATTCGGGAAGAAATGGCTCATTCCTGAACAACATGATTCAGTTTTAAGAACAGACTTTTGGGCTTTGTTATGTTTATGTGTTGCAGCTTTCTGAAGATGCGTCTGGTTGACTTCCAGATTTAACATCACAGCCTCTTTTCTTTAATGTATTTTTAAGGATTATGGGCATTAAAACTTTAAAAAAACCTTTCAGCAGTTAGTTAATAGTGACAAAGTACCCTCCTAATAACAAACTGCGGGCACTTCTCAATAAAGTTACGATTTCAGCAGAAAAAAAATGTAGATTAAAAGGAAACACCTGCTCCTGTAAATTACTATGCTGCAGGTACCAACCCAGGAGACTCTGCAGATGGTTCTGTGTTTGCAAACCTGACCTCACCACCCCTTCATCAATCTCTCACCGATTGATTCTCTCCAGAGCAGAACACACCATATCCCAAGGTACTAGAAAACACCTTTGAATTAAATTAGTCCCAGACAGAACACCAGCTAATTGGTATTTCTGTTTCATTTTGGAAGTTCTTAACAAAGGATTTGATTGTCCTATCAAGCACTAGCACTGACTGAAGAATAGCACAGCCAGTTCCAGGAAGAGCTCCAAAGGGAACTGTACTTTAGGAGGTGTAATCTTTGCTACATTCCTGGCTGATTGGGAGTGTGGATTAAGTTGTGCTATGCTCTAGGATTTTGAGATGGACAATAAGAAAGTGGGATCTTGATCCTTAGAACAGTACAATATGAATTCATTGCTTCTGTTAGCTTTTCCTGTTAGCCAGCCAAGGAAAAATAGGCGATACCATAAGTTCTGTGTGTTTATTTCCTCTCCTCATTTGTTTTTCAGGCAACTTGTTCTTTTAGTGAGACCTGACACTGATTATGCCACTTTTCTTAAGTAGGAGAAATTTTCTTACATGCTTCTTCCAACTGGGCCTGTGCAAAGGCCTTGTGCAATGTATTGAGGCCTATTTGCTTTGGGGAAGAAAACATTAACACCCTGTCTGGGAAACAGCCTTGATGAAAAAGGTAGAGACGAGCTCGTGTCCCCTGTCCAGTCATACATACATATTCCTGTTTTGTCACCCATATTCCTCAAAAGTTTTCCTAGTGTTTGACTTTAAAAGCATCCCGAATTCTTCAAACCCATAGCACTTTTATCACAGGTATATTTTTCAGTGAGTCTGAATTACACATGTGAAATATTACTGTGCTCAGATTTTTCTAAATTTTAAGAAAAAAAAAGGTAATACATATCTTTTTGCTTCTCTAATTATATGTGAATAAGGCCAGCTGCAACAGAAATAGAGCTGCTTTCCTGCATTTTCTGCAGGAATTAAAATACATGAGTAGTTGATGACATAAACCATGATATATTCAATTAAATAAAAAATATTGTGTAATTTATTTTGTATGGAAAGGAAGAAACTTGTATAACAGCAGTGGCTGAAAATATTTCTGTAAAAGTTATTAGAACTCTTAATTTGAAATTTCCACTGTGATAATAATTGAGTTCCACTGTGGTAATAATTAACCTTCCCATCTTTGAGTTTGTAGAATTCAGAAGAAAACTCCACTGAAATTGACAGAATGCTGACTTTCAAGACTCTTGAAATCCTGAAATAATAAGGAATTAAAAGAAACAATTAGCTTCATGGGAGAAAAAAACCAAACATCAAGCTTGCTGATATCACATGTTCAGTCCTTTTGCTATGCCCATGGTGTGCAGTGAGATTCTTGCTCTCCTAGCCATGGCTTATCACTTTATTCTATTGTACCTGATGGGAAACGTTGTTCTTTGTGCATTCTGAGCCAGCATTATCTATTAGCAGGCACGACATTAAGTGTTACTTTATTCACAAACTGCCTTCCCTGGTAGCTTTTAGAATACACCCGTCACATCCAATTCGTTAGAGCTCGCAAATGTGACACTTGGGAGAGCTGAAAATCCGAAACATCAAATGTTACCATGTGCCTAACTAGAACATCTTAATCTTTTAGAATTGCCTTTCTTTTGATGGGGAAACCTTTGTGGCGTCCTGCTGTCCATCCAGACAAAAGAGCAGATGTGGAATATGAGTGTGTGCGTGGGCGCTCAGCTGTCTGGGCAGGGTGCAGACCAAGAGACCTACAAGAGTTCCTCCTTAATTTGGAAAGCAGTAATTGCAACATCAGCCCTTAGTATAAACTGTTACTTAAAATGGCTGAGGATTACTTAATTTGCATAACAGTTAATTTTTCAAGTAAAAATCTAGTGGTAAAGTACAATAAAAGTGAAGTGAGATCTATATTTATATTTTGTATATGTGTATGTGTGTATGTATATGTACACACACCAATTAGTTTTAAGGTTTCCTTTTCTTTTACTCATATACTTGATCCTTGCCATTTTTGAGTAAGTTTCAAATTTCAGCAGATAAAGATAACCTTACTGTAAAGGGTTTTTTTGAAAAAAGCAAGTAAAACTGGGCTTATGGCAAATATAAAGATTGAACATGTGCCATCCCAGATGAGGTGAACACTCTGCTTTCATTAACAAGGCACTTTCTAGTTCACAGCATTATGCACTGGGGTCCTGGACAACCAAACCTTGTGGCTGTTTTTACCTTTGGATACTGGATTAGTGCCATTAGCTACAGAAGGATCACAGAAACACATGAAGTTAAGCACGAATGAGAAATCAGTATACAGAACATCAAATTAGAATTCTCATTTTCTTTCATAATGGGATTTTTGTGAGACTTTTCATCACTTAACCTTCCAAAACATTGTCATGGAATATTTATGTGACAATTCTTACAGATTTCTAAAAGAAAAAAACCTGAGTCTGCAGCAGTGTATTTTAAAATACGGTAGGCCCTCATGAGCGTATTATATTTAAAAATGCCACGAAAGTGGATTTTTGATTTACACAACTGAACACATGAAATCTGAATTATATGCATCAAAAGCATTTGATCCATCAATTAAATAATTCAACTGCTTAAATAGATACTATTCTGCACTTAAATAATTCAATTATATATATTCTATATGTATTTTTTATATTATATTTAAATAGAAGTGCCTAGAAGAAGGCACTTAGCTGAGAAAATTGAATTGAAAAAAAATTTACTAGATCTGCTATTAACTGAGAGAATTCTTCTCTCTTATTTTTATGAAGCAACACTTGATATTTGAGATCCTTGAAAATGTTACTGAAAATGCTGTTACTTCTTATTTGAACCTATTTCCTTGGTGGTTATATTTACTTTCTGTATTTCTTCAGTGTAAAAGTGAAAGTTAAGAAAGCTTCTAAATAAATATCTGGACTGCATGGTCCTTAGCCCAGAAATGCTCGTGTGAAGTGCTCTAAACACTGATAGGAAGTACATTTATGTAACAGTTTTGCAAATATATGAAGTGAAGGATAATCGACAAAAGTCTCATTTGTGTAACAGCTTTGACCCATTAGGGGCTTTTAAATCATGCATCACTGACTTCAGGGTTGCTGTTGTCAAGCTACTTACAGATCCTAGTTAAATCAGGCATTTTGTATTTTTGCCCTCATTCGCTTTTGTTTACCAGCAGGAGACAAAATATTTAATTAGTTTTGGGACATTTATAATCTCCTCTGGGCCAGCTCCAGCCACAAAGCTGGACGCCACTCCTGAGTTAATTCCAGCCAGGCTGCCCCTTCCCTACAACATATGGGTAACCTCTGAGCCTTCCGCAAAAGTTGCAACTGAACTATTAGAGGGGTGGGACGGCCCTGCTGGGAAAATGCTGCACCACAAAGCAGAAAGGGGCCAGCATCACCAGTGGAGGTCAAGGCAACACTTAGACCAAACAGCATCTGGCAAACTGTGCCAAGTAGAAATCAATGAGAAGCAGGGCACTGGCTAGTAATTTTATGCCTGTTTACACAAGAAAATAACTCCTTCTGAAGTGAAAAATGATTTTATAAAAAGCTTACAGCATCCTTTGGCATCACTCCATTGTTCCTTCTTGTGTTTTGATTAGTCAATAAACTATAGCACAATCTATACATGATTTTGTTTTGAGCAAGCAACATTAACTGTAGCATTAATTATGTAATTGGGAGATAAGGAGTTTTGAGCGTCTTCTATCTAATTGGCTAAGAACCAGCTGTATGACTGTAATTCATTTCCAAGGTGCATTACATTCTCTTCTCCATGTTACAACAATCAGTCAGAGAAGAAATAAAACAGTTTGTAATCTTAGGAACTGTATGTTCCTGCCATTGTAAGCTGTTGCAGCTCAATCCACTTGAAACCTTCCCATGTTCTGTTATTATCACTTTCTATTCCTGCCTGTATCTCTGCTTATATCTCACCTTGTGGCCCTTGTTTTTCCCCACTGCCTTTCATCACTTTTCTCTTTGCCCTGAAATTCCAGGTGCTGGTGTCTAATATTGTAAGCAGACTGGTGTTCAATTCAGTGAGATTACTTAGGGCTGAATATTAAATATACTCAAGTCTTTAGAGGTTCATGGCTTTAGATACTATATTTTATCCCACACAGAGCTTCTTCCTTGTGTACTTTCCTGCTTCTCAAAAAGGGGACCGTTCTCTACTGGCTTTTGTTTTTTGTCTACTTGTAAAGAAATATTTCTGTTTTCAACATTTTCAACACTCATTTTCATCCTTAAACTACCTTGTATTGTTCTGCACATTTATTATTTCTGTCCTTGGAGTGAAGCAGGTTGCAGGTTGCAAAGTCTTTACGGTATAGAAACTACATGAGTCATAGTGTCCCATGAGTGGATTGCAGCACTCATTTCCATGTCTCCTTGGGTTTTGTGGTAACAGGGGCAGGGAATATGTCAGCTTCAGTCTGAGATCTTTATGCCTCTTGATAGAGAATGGACAGTAGACAGTGAGTTTTCACTGTAGGAAAGAATTGAGAAAATCAGTGTTCTTGGTGGAAGGAATAAAAAGCTAAATGTTCAGAGTGGCTGTCATTGGTCCTGTCCCATAGACAGTTGGCATGTGAGGGAAAAAAATTTCACTAGAAGTGAGATGGACTAGTTATTCATATCTGGGGAGAGAAATGTTGCTTTTACTCAGGGAGTGCATTTCTTTCACAGTTACAGATTATGCAAAAAAGTTTTAATAAAATAGGATGTAATTCAGTAATAAAATGCTGCAAATTTTTTCCCTACTTTTGAAGTACACCAAACTCCTTGTTTGATCAAAACTTGCATGTGCAAGCAGTTTTTTGTTTGCTTGATTGTAAATAAGATTTTTTCTGATGAGGTATTTGGGAAACTCAGTGGGTGCACATTTTTACACTCCTCTCCTTTGATACCATGACACACCTTTTATATCTCCCTTTCTCTGCTCCTCTTTGTCCCCTCAAGAGTAAACAGAAAGCTCCACTCCTGTTACAGCTCTCTCTTCCATAGCCTGTGATTAAGTCAATACTAAAGTCTGTAGATACTGTATGAACCAGTTTAGTTCTCCTGTGTATCAGGAATACAATCCCCAGATATTAAAAGAAAAAGGTTTATCAGAAAATAAAAAGGAGTTGTGTTTTCACACCTTGATATTTGATGATCCTCAACAGCTAGGGTGAGTCTTCTAGGGAAGAAATTTTGTTCCGTGATGAATTTCCATATTGTCTTTCAGCATAGCTACCCATTCAGTTTCTATTGCTAGGACTTTTTGTAGGCTTTCTACTCAATTCCAAAGGAAAAAAAATATCAAAGGCTAACTTGTGAATGGTCTTGGTATTTTTTTTGAATGTAGCGCAAATTAAATTGAGGGGGTTTTTTAGCAGTGATTGCAATAATGTTAATGTGTTTCTTGTGCGTCTGATTTCATAGCAAATAGGTAATTTAAGAGTAACTTACTGCAGGGTAAGAAAGATTGTTTTTTTCACAAGGTTGGTGTGGGGCACTGACTCAGTCTATGACTTCTGTGTTGCCTCCCATAATGGTGTTTGGGAGGAAGCAGCTCCTAGGGACAGGAAAGCCATAACACTACTTGATCCAGCAAAAAGGTGACCTGTCAGCAGGTAAAGTGTAATAACAAATCATACCCTCTGCTTGGGGCTGTCTGACCATGTCTGCTGATTAAGGAAGAACACAGCTGATTTCCTCTTAAAAGATTTTGGTTCATCCATTCCTTGCGGCAAGCTTGGGATTTTTGGTTTTGTTTCATTTGTAGTTGTTCATGGTGTTGCTTCAGTGTCAAGAATCTCATTAAATTTAGCTCCATTTATAAAGTTATAAAAACAAGTGCACACGTCCTAGTTCACACAGGCAGGTTCATAAACAGTTGGGCTTTGGTTGTTGCCATCTCTGCAGAATCATTTTGGAAGGAATGTCTCTGGTTCGAGGCTAAAAGGACCAATCAATTGTATTTGGAGGGCAGTGGGCACAGGGAGTAAACACGGGAGTTCCCATCCCTGTAACCCCAAAGATCCCCTTGTATGTTACAGAGGTGACTGTGATGCACAGATGTGAGGAATGGGCAGGGTGATAATGGGATAAGAGACACCTGAAATGTCAGAAAAAGGGGAGGGGCCACAAGAGAGAAGGATTAAGGTAAGATCCTCAGGACTAAGAGGTAAACAACCTCTGGAAAATTGCTTTTTCCAGAATCTGGCACTGAACCCAAGATTCCTGAGTTTATAATTCCTTCTGCTGTGAGGAAATGTGGTCATATCAGCTGATGAAGTATGTCCTGACCATCTACTTCATCTTTCTAATCTTGAGGTATCTGATCTGTGAAAAGATAATAGTTTATCACTTGTGCTGCTAATTACCTTGTTAGAGGTTTTATAGAACAGGTTAGGAAAACATCTATCTGAGATCATAAAAACAGTAATTCCTGGAGTCAGGAGGATAAAGGAGATGAAAGAGATTCCTTCCTTCATCTGTTTCATGGTGCAGAGCACATGTAGTGCTTTTAATAAGTCTTAAGCTATATAGTAATGGGAGGTCTTTTCTGGAAGACTTTTGTCTCATTGAAATCAAGTACATAGGAAAATAAAAGGTGCTTAAGGAAACAGGATTACAGTTTAAATAAATGGGGTTCTGCCCTTGCCTGTGTCAGAATGCCTAGGTAATTCTTAACAAGTATTTTAAACTTTTTTTAATTTGTGTTGCCTGGTGGTACTGGAGATAGTGCTGATCAGGTTAATTCACAGCTGAACGATGAACAGATGAGTATTTCACCCAGACTGGTTGGTTCAGCTGTGGAACAAAGCTCCCACAGCTGTAGTACTGCAGCAGCCAAAATTCCTTGCACAATTCTGCTGGAGCAGTGACCAGTGAACATTCTGCCAGGTCACTGTGTGTGCCCTGGTGTGTAAAAATACCAGGACAGCCTTTGCAAACTGCTGCGCAGGTGCAGTTGACCTTACAGATAACTGTATTTTTAAGCACATGAGATGTATATGATACTTGGAAAATTCACTAGCTCTGTAATACATCAGAGCTTTTTTGCTGCTCTAGTGGTGCAGTGAGTTGCAATATCATTCTAGGTGGAAACTTCTTTCATGATCTGTTGTGTATGTATACAAAGGTACATAATGTAACCAAATTCGATATGTAATGTAGGTGAGACACAGGTAAGTGTTCAAGACATGTTCCTCTAGTAATGTGGTAAAAGGACTCCTTTCTCCTTTTCGGTTTTTAGAGGTCTCTGATCTCCTGTTGTAAAACCATGCTTTCAAACAAAGTTATGTTGGAATGGTGTCCTCTGCAGGATCACTGGGGAAAGCTCTGCTTTTTGAGCCTCACCTGAGGGAGGTCAGAAGGATGATGTGGAACAGAAGTGAAATGGGTGAATTGAGAAGTGGAAACTGGAGGGCAGTATGGCAGGTGGAGCCTGAAGTATAGTTGAGACAGTTACTTGAGCTGCTAGAAAGAAGAGCTTGACCCCGAGAGACTGAAGAGGAAAGTGGAGTGTTTTAAGCCCTTTATGGGAAAGAGTGTCCAGTACCAGGGTGGGAAGCCTCAGGTGAAATGACTGCAAACTCTTCCTGCAGCTGTAGATTGTTATTCCATTTCCAGTATTAGTTACTAAGTGTCCCTTCAGGATACAACATTCTCTAGAGAATTGTTGGTTTTGGATAGTCCTATAGCTGTGACAGGGAAAACAATGCAAATGACCAAGGCAGAAAAAGAAGTGTTTCTGCACACCATGGATTTGTAGCCTGTCTTGTGAGCTGAGTCAAATGTTACAAGAAATTGGGCCCTTAAGGATGGTCATATCTGGATAGTTACCCACCTGCTCTTAATTAGGCAGTGTACAGCATGCCAGGCTTTCTGCTTTGCTCATGGTAAACGACAGTGGTGAGGAGTCTTGAGGCTTGTGGAAAGGATCTACCTGAGAGGAAATAGTTCTGGCTAGAAGGGAGAGGTAAGATGCTTGTTTTGATACATTGCTTGTATATGTTTTTATAAATACAGGTAGAGAAAGTAGGGACGAGTTAGACTTTAACCAGAAATATAGCTTTCATTTCATTTTAAATTTAGTAACTGGCCCCAGTCAATCCCCAATAAAAGTAATTAGATTGTGTTTTCCATAGTAGTACAGGTGAAAAACGTTCATCTCTTAGTGGGTGCTGCACTAACTGCATCTGAGTTTTTAACTGGGATACCTAGCAGACAATTTTGAATGGGTTTATGTATGGAGTCATGAATCCTGAAACTAGCTAATTTCTTTAATGGATTTAAACTCTCCTTTTTTCTCCTAATATTGGTGGTGACTTGAAGTTGCTAAAAGTTTTTGACTGAAATAGCATTCTTATCTGACTCTTGTTTTTTTCTGAGGGAAACATAATATTTTGGTTAATGATACTGATTTAGAATGAAAATATGACTCAGGAATAATGCTGCAAGGATCATGGAATAGCACTAAATTGGTACCTGTATGGTTAGAAAATCAAAGATTGAAATTTGAGCAACTGCGTAGGCACAGAACTTTTTTCCTGGTGATTCTTGTGTCTTTCTGGCTTGAGATTTTCTTATGAGATAAAAAAAGAGTAAAACCATTTTTTGAGAAATGGTTGATGTACAAGACCTATGAAACTACTAGAAGTTAGGATTTAAGAAAAGGTTTTAGCACCACAGCAGTTTATCGCATCAGAATATAATAATAGTTTTTACAAAATATATAATAAAATATTGATAATAATTTTAAAAAATATTTCAAATAGTAATATAGATGAGAAACTGTTAAAAGTGAAGGGAGGAGAGGATAAGATTATGTAAGCACTAAATGACACAAACTGAAGTATAGGGGAAATCAAACTGAGTAAAGGAAACCTGTGAAAATTCCAACCGATACCCTTTCTCTTATTCACTGAGCAATAAAGCAGATAATTTTTTTAGTTTGAGGTAACATTATCATAAGGCTATGCAAGGGGTCTGTGCAAATGAACTAAATTGATGTGGATAAGACCTTCATATGTTTTGTATTTCACTTTCATAAAGCAGGCACTTTACAAAATTTTAAGTAATGAAAAGCAGATATTTTGATCAGCCAGCATGTTTTAGCTTTGCCTATGAGCTATAAAATCCTGTTACTAATTTGTTATTAGTCTATATGGATCTGGGCTGTTGTCCTGTGGTTTGATAGTAAATCATTTAAGCTGAAGTTACAGTGTGTTCAGTAGGAGAGATAAATCACAGCTTTTCTCTTGAGATTACAGCAGTATGTTAGTCAAAGCATGATAATGGTGGTGAATCAATTAGGAAGGGAAAATTACCAGCACTGCTGTGTACCATGTTACTGTGCATTAGTGAAGTAAAATGCAGTTTCTGAAGTACTGTGATTTTCAATATATTTGAAGTCTTCATTGTAATTTATACTGGCAGGATATATTCAGTTAAAAAAAGAAAACTGCTGCCAAGTGAAAAAATACAGTACTCTGTTTTAAAGGCAAGCTTTTCAAATTTATGGCATGACGTTAGCAGCACTCTTAAGATGAAGAGTGATTAATCACCTGGATGGAGTTTAGCTATTTCATTAGAACACACAGTATTTATTAATTTACAGGACACCTTAATTCTCTGGTGTTCTTTTACATGACAAATCATTTGACATTCATTGTAAGAGACAAAGGGTTTAACTAACAAACTTATTTGGGATAGAAGGCTGCAGTAGCACTAAAATATGCTTTAGCAATAGTATGAAGATCAGATGTGGATTTTCTTTTCTACTGCACATGCAGCACTTCCCATGGAGCATCTTCAGGAACAGAGATCTCACCAGTTCTAATTGCTGATCCTTTTGAGAAAGACATATGTTTCTGTGGGGCTTTGAAGTGAGCTGTTCTCACACAGATAATCAGAAATTGTCTGTCAGAAAGTGGCGCTTTAGCGTGTGGTGGTAGCTCTTTATGTTCGGGAGAACAGGTCAGCGCACACAGATAGCCAAGTTGAACCTTCCTAATGAAACGTGATGAAGTCGCACTTCTTTAAAAATTGAAGAAGTGGCATACATTTTGATAATGGAATAATGGAGACTCCCTACCCCAACTATCATCTCTGTTCATGATCATTGGGATGCAGAATATTAAGAGCAGGGCAACTGGGCGTAACAGCCGACGCCCAACATCTGTCATGCTGGAGTCCATGAGTGTTCAATTGCATCCTATTGTTTCTGGATTATTCAACCTCATTTCATTGTCATTGCTTTTGCTAGGGATTAATCAGCTGTTTACAACTACACCAAGTTTTGGAGTCATAATGAAAACAATTGAGCTATAGTTCTAAATAAATATACAGTATTCAGTCTCTAATGAAAAAAGTTACTAATTTATGAATGCTGGTAACAATTTAATTAAGTTTGAAATCAATACAGATAATAAATCATTGTGTGGCAGGTTTTTTTTTTCCTTTTGTGTACATAATAAAAAAATCATACGATATTTCCTTGTAAGTTTATGTAGTTATGATTTTAGTAATACAAGTATAGTAAAAGAAAGATGTTTTAATTATGGGGCATGGGTGTATGTATATTGTGGCTCCTCTGTCATTACAGTTGGCAGCAGAATTGATCCCTTGCTGCCAGCAAGCAGATTTGTTTTTTTACATCCTCCAGTTCTTGTCACTTATTTAGAGATGCTACTAAAAAGACACCTTTATTTCACTTCAAATACACATATATACTTTATTAGAGTATATTAAAAAGAGCAGTTTTCAGGTGACTTGTATACTTACATGTTTTTATGGATAACTATCATAACCCATCTAAATATTTTTGCAATTATTAGATAAATCTATAGCTACATTTTAACTGTTTAAATATATTTAAATTATTTTAATGACTTTGAGTTTGCTGACAGGCAAATATATAATCCCCTTTTTTTCTCAAGATACTGCTCTCTGGTTGCAATGTCATGTACTTTATACAATATTAAAATTGTGAATGCTGGAGGATTTCTAATAATTTGACTTTACTTATTTTGGTACTACATGTGCAAAACAGTGGTATTCTTAGCCATGTACCTTTTAGCTCTTTCTCTTGTTTCATTAATGCAGTTATTTCTTCTGTCTTCAATACTTGGCTAGAATTTTCACGTGTTTTAATGTACAAATACTACAATGCACAAAGATTTCTTTTTCTCTGAGTTGCAACCGATTATCCATTGAAAGGATCTTTTGCTTAACTGCCCAGAGTCTTGTGGGGCCAGCCAGACACTACTCCAGATGGCAAGTTGTTAGGGCTGGACAGAATGGCTTTGGAAGACTTCTCACCAGATGAAGGCTGTAATGTTGGGATTTTACTGTTTGGCTTTTTTTTTCCCCTGTAGTTCCCAGGGTGGGAAGGTGCTGGGATGGCAGCAGCGTGCCGCCCGCCCACCTGCTACCACCTGTTTAGCTTTTGCAGTTTCTATAAAGCCTCGTCTTGTCCACTCGACACAATCGTTGCTGGCCGGCAGGAGCCAAGGAAAAAGAGATCTCTCTTAGGAAGTTACGCCTTCAGATCACAACCCTTCACCATCGCAAAATACTCGCCTAAACTGAATCAGAACTCCTCCCATTTGAAACAGCCTTTTGGAGTTGTTGTGCCTTTAGTCCAGTAAGATCCTTCTTGGATTAAACAGACCATTTTCTTCAGTAACATACATTTTGAGAATGGAGATTTCATTGTTTTCGCTCTCTCTTTGAGATTAAAGAAGTTAAAAGAATGAAAGCATAAGACATAAAAAATGCTTCATTCTTTCTTTCAACGATAAGAAAACATTTTCAGACGTTTCCAGAAGAATCAGAAGAACTTTTATTTTATTATATTAATTTTTTTAGAAAACAAGAAAAATACTCCGTAATTGATTTTGGGAAACAGATTCAAGAGGTATGAAGGCTACTCCATGAGTGCTTTCCTTGCCACTTTTTAGATACTGAATTTTTGCTAGGTGATCTTTGTGTGTGTGAAAGTGAAGCTGCATCAAGTATGAAAACCTGTAAATCCAGTCACCTGGACTCGGGTGTGGAGTCAGAGACGCAGTGCCGAAGCGGAGCAGGCTGTGTGGTGAAGTGCAGCTCGGAGAGGATGGAGAACGCTGCCAAGAGGAGACTGGCTGCCAACGCCCGCGAGAGGAGGCGGATGCAGGGGCTGAACACGGCCTTCGATCGCTTGAGAAAGGTGGTTCCGCAGTGGGGGCAGGATAAGAAACTGTCCAAGTACGAGACCCTGCAGATGGCTCTGAGCTACATCATGGCTCTGACCAGGATCCTGGCCGAAGCTGAAAGGTACAGTAGTGAGAGAGAGTGGATTAGCCTGCACTGTGAGCACTTCCATGCCGACAGCTACCACCACTACCCGGCACAGAAACCCGCGGCGGACAGCGATCCTTACGCACAGAGAGTGTTCCCCTACCACCCGGAGCACTTCCAAATAGCTAATTAGAACTTGTTGCCAGCTAAGAATATGCAGCAGGCCAGATGTGTAATTTAATAATTAGCAAGAGTTAATCTGCTTGACTAAGGTAATATTGGCATTATAATAGCTCATTCTTGTTTGCATCTTACAGTAATTTGACAAAATAAATTTGCTCTGAGAACGCAAAATCAAAAGGCATTTAAGATGATTGAATTTATTTAATGCTGGTTAAAATGATATTTTTAATTTGAAATATTTCTGACAATTGTTTCCTAGTTTATCTAGTGTATTTGGTGCTTTAATTAAATAAGTTTTTGGTGTTTTTTTAACTGTGATGAATCATGAGAGTACTTCTACAGATCCTGGGACAAGTTGACCCATGGTGTAACAGAATGGAATGGCACCAGAAATGAACTTCATTCCATGTTTTTATGTCAGCTTTAAAGTTGTTCTTTAGGGTTTTTTTTGCATAAATGGTTCACATGGAAAGGTTTTATAATGTATTGGAGTTCTAGTCCTCAGAGAACTAACTTTCTTAAACTTTGTAAGTTTGACATATGGGTTCCAAAGTTGTGTAGGTTTGCTTTAATCCAATTTATGGTGTCTCTTGTATGCTCGAAAAAGAGCTGGTTTCAAGTCATGGAAGGAATGTTTTATTTTCAGTGGTTGTAAAAGCACGTGTGACTATATACCATAAATGAGAATGCTTGCGTGAAAATAATCTAAGCTTCTAGATTTTTGTAGTCTTTAAATGATGGGATTTTATTTTTTAATCTTATGTTATCTGGAAACAGTAACAGATTTTGTAAATCATAAATAAAGTGTTTTCTATGCTATGTCCTCACTAAATATCTGGAATTCCTACCCTGGGAATTACTTACTAGTGGATTTTCTACCCCAAATGTTACACTATTTCTGTCACAACCCTGGCAGTTTAATGTACTGAACAGCCAAACAGCAAACGATATTTTCTTCCCAGCTACAATAAGGAGTCTATTTTATGTATGAGTTTGGGAAAAAATTACGGAGCATTCTTGCAGATTCATTTCAGCCCTGGTGATGTGCTGAATCGCCTTTTGTTTACTTGCTGTTTTCACTTATGGGGATAGAGGGGTCTGGGGAGAAAAGACAGAAGAGAAAAGGAGGTTGGGAAGATGAAAAACTAGGAGAGGATGACTGGGGAAGCACATGTGTTTGCAGCAGCGTGCCGGGCTGCAGGGGCTCGGCTGTCGGTGCCCGGTGTGGTGACAGCAGACTGTGGAGCTGAAGGGTGCTTCTGCTGGTGCTGCTGAGGGGAGATTCCAGAGAAAAGCCCTCCCTGGTGTTAGCCCAGAGAGGGAGGGAGGAAGGGAGCTGCTGTCCCACAACAGCTGGTGGTGGATTTCCTGCAGGGAAGACTTGCGGGTTCCCTGCTGGCTGCTGCCATGTCTTATATTTTAGGATTCTTTCAAATTACAAATGAATAGCTTTGATAGGAGTTATTTTCGACAATTAAGCAGCTTTCATAGAAGAACAAAGGCATTCATAGGAACTAAGCCGTGTTTGTGGGGAGGGGGACTGTGCTGCAGTTCCGTGCAGACCTGCCCTCCCTGTGTGTCTGTCCCCCGCTGACGTTTCACCCTCGGTCGGTGGTACAGCCTGCCGCCTCTCCTGGATGGTTCCTGGCCTGGAGGCTGGCCTTCAGGCTGCCTTAAACACACTGCATATCCTCGCAGCCCTCTCCTTTAAACACTGGCATTCAGGAATGGGCTTTTTAAACGTGTATTTAGCCTCTTTAAAGGTAATGAATAGTGTTAATTATTAAAATTCGTGTGAATTACCATTAGACCTTTATCAGCAAGCAGAAAGTCGATTCAACCGCAGAGATAGGAAGTCATGTTACTCAGACAGTAGAATTAATTGTTGTCCATCATATAGTCAAGTTAATATTGTGTGAACATTACTTACCATTAGGTGGCAAGTTTATGTATGTAATAACAATTCTTAATTAAATGATGTGCTATCTTACCCTAATGTATTGGCTGTAAACTTCAGACAGACACGGTTTCACCTGCACTGCTAACACAGGAGTGGGTTTTCCAAACTGACACAGGAATAGGATGCACTTAAATCATGTGATTATATGACATGGAAAGCTTGGATTAGTGAAAGATTGCCTAAAGCTGAGGTGCGAAGGCAAATACAGTTCAAAAGGATAAGTGCCAGAATAGGGTGCAAGAACACAACTGATGCTT
>VXBB01009352.1:0-11631 GCA_013399915.1 Illadopsis cleaveri
AAGGAAGGAAGGAAGGAACTTGTAGAATTCATTACAAATCCTGGACTTGAGTAAACTTGTATGATGCTGACCCAAGACAAACAACTGTGTAATTTTTCCTGAGTTTTCTTGAAGCCTAATGAAACTGTTCAAGCTCAAATTCTCTGAGGTATATCACAGGCAACAACAGCAAAAAAAAGAGAAACTTCTGAGGCCAACTCAAGTATTCCGTGGTTACTGTCAGGTTTTGTGGCCCATAGGTTGCAGTCAAGAGACGTTGATGGAATAAAAGCACCAGATGTGGCATTGCTGCAATATTTTATTGTTTGTAATTTAGCAAAGGGGGTGGGGAGCAAAGGCAGGCGTGATATCTGTGCTTTGCCTCCAGTGGAAATGTGAGGCTGTCCCCCAAAGGGAGAAACTAATAGGCTTAATTAAGATATAATTGAGCCTTTTTATGAATTTGCAAGAAATAATCTTTCCCTGCTTTCCCCCAGAAGAGTCAGGGCCCACGAGCAGCTGATGCTGTCATTAGTGATGCTGAGAGGCAGCTGCTTTCTCAGGGTGGCATTTTTATTGCATTTTTCATGCTATTAAGCACACAAAGGGCTGTGTAGCTAAAATGATTAAGAAATGATATTTAGGAGTTAGCACGTTTATTTTTAAAATGAAAGTGAGATCTTTCCACGTCAACTTGTCAGCAGCTTTTACCACCTTGATACACCACGGGAAAGCATTCTTACCCTAGAGTAGCTTCTAATTACATTTCTTTTGAGTCTGAAACTCCTCAAATCCTGCTTGTGATTAACCATGTCAGGCCTGTCAAAACACATGAAGGTTTGATGGGATTAAATCCAAAGCAGCATTGCACAGAAGAAAGTGTCACTGCCAGGAATTTATTCCTGCCTTGCCACCTCTTTTTGTGGTGGCACTCTCTGCATAAAGTTCACTCAAAACATTGCTGTGGTCAGCAATGTTCATAATCTTATTGTTTCTTTTTACTAAAAATCATTTCCATGTTGTAAATGTTGTTTTACACGCCTCCTGAGATTCTGTTGTGTTTTGTTTATGCTGCCGTGGAAATTCCTCTGCAAATAAAATGAAATTAAAAATTCTGCTTAACAGGAAGGAATTGGAGACTGAGAATTCCAGAAGGCTCAAGGAATGTTCATCCCTAGGTCTGAAGCAGAGAGGTGGAAAAGACTCATTGAATTCTCCATTTCAACTCGCGAGAAATTGTAGAGTAATGCAAAGATGGAGGAATAGGGTTGTTTAATTCAAAGGTTAAAAAAGAAAAACAAAATAAACATGCTTTATAAAAATCAGGTTAATCAAGCAAAATATGGGTCATATGGGTCTACAGAAATTGAGCCATTGAAGGAATTCAGATATTTAAATGCAAGTGTCTGTAGGTGAGTCTGGTCTGCAAAGCCCCACTTGCAGATGGTGGAGGTCTAAATGGTGTTATCAGCAAGAAATGAAAAATACCAGCTCAATCTAAAGCAAAAACTTAAAATTTAAGTTAAATTCTCTCATCGTCTGTCCAGCCTTGATGCTCATTGACTGCCAACAGCAGCCACTTGGCCACTGAGCTGAAACACAGGAACTTATAAAAATCACATCTTCAAGTGACTGAATCCAGGTCCAGGTGACCTTGATTCACTTTGATGTTGAAACTCTGGTCACTGAGAATTCTAGACTTTCTGTGCTGGCAGGCACTGACCCCCCAAGCAAACACTGCATTGACCTGAGGCCGTGGAAAAGGCTCCCAAAATTCAGTGACAGCACTGGGATTGTGGATGTGTAGTGTGAATAGAAGTGCGTGACATCACAGGGTGCAAAACTTAGAGTTTAAGGGTTTAGAATACAGTAATATATATAAAGCAAGATGGAGGATTTAGGGCAGAGGCTGAGTCCTTCTTTTTCACCTTCTTCTTCATGAGGCTGGGTGGTGTTTTGTAATTGGATAGAAAAGTCCACATTACAGACCACAGGGGGTTGGCTATTGGGTTAAAAGTGGAAATAATTTAGGTGTCATTTCTTAATTGGACAGTTTATCCTTAAAAAGCCTTGTAGGGAGAGAGATAGGGCTCCATTTTTAGTTTGTTAGCTTCAAGTACTGTAGGACTCACGACTTGTGAGACTGTAACATAGATAAGAATTAATAAATATCTAAGTCCAATAAAGAAACACCATCTTGCTCATTTAATCCTGACTCTGGCAGAAAAAGAAGATAAAATGCAACACTTCACCTTTCAACCTCACTTTGTTCTGCTTTGTCCACCTGCACTAAAATATCCTGAGGGCAGCCTTGGCCATGCTATGTTTGTGAAAGTCCTTGTCTGGGTCCAAGCTCACCCAGGCTACTCAGGTCTTACCAGACTATAAAAATTGCATAATCTGATTTTTTCAGAAAGCACATTAATTTCTCAGAAATGAAAATCACAAAATGTGGGTTTATTTGTTTGTTTTTTAATTGAACACAAATTAAGTAAAAGAAAATGTCTTGCAGAGCTGAGTCCCACTGAAATGGGGAGCAGCTTGTCGGAAATGGAGAGGCTTGAGCGATAAGAACTGGCTGCCCAAGGAAGGGGTGGAATCACCATCCTTGGGAGCGTGTGAAAAACTGAATGTGGTGATGCCTTGAGGAGGCTGAGCTGCAACAGAGACTGGACAGAGCTGGAGAATAAAGTAGATATTTATTAAAAGACCTTTAAGGGTACACCTTGGGCAGGACAAGAGCCTGGCCAGGGCTACACCCAAGGTGGACCCAAAATGGGCACAAAATGGACAAACAGTCATGACTTCTCACACTTTGATAAGTTTTGATCCATTTGCATCTTGGGGTTGAATTGTCCAATTCCAGCTGCAGGTGATGCAGTCCCATCCTTCTTGTTCTCTCCCTTCAGCCCCCGTTGTTTGTGCTTTTGGGCCTGAACACTTGTGCCAGTTGTCCTTGGTGTGCAGCAGGAAAAGGATTTGTTTTGTGTCCCTGGTGTGTGCAGAGAGCTGAGTGACACTGACTGTGAGCTCAGAGCTGCACCCTTGGGCAGCACAGAACATGAAATACATGAAAACTAAAACTTAAGGCATCAGTGGCACTGGGGACATGATTTAGTGGTGACCAGGGTGGTGCTGGGTGAAGGGATGGACTCGATGATCTTAGAGGTCTTTTCCAGCCCTGACAATTCTGTGATTATTTGCAAGAACTCCTCAGATGGTTTTTAACAGCGGGTGCTTTATGAATAAAACTGACAGACAAAGTTCCTTCATCTCTTCAGCACTCAGAGAATCTCAGGGCAGGGAAGGAATGTGGGTAAAGAACAACTTCCTACTTCAGATGCCTCAAAGACAGAGACTCCTTCATCCCATCTCCCAGGGAAAGCTCAGGTTGACATCAGCAGCCTTTATTTCCGCCTCATGTGAAGGGCAGACACCTGCACGTTTGTTCTGAACCCTTTTACAGGAACAGCCCCAAAATACCTCCTGATCCCCTCCCAGATTAGAAAGCTGGGAACAATTATCTTTTTTTCACCTTGGAGCCAAGGTGCATTTTCCCCCGTTTGAGGCTCCATCCCATTATTATTTATCAGCTGTGCTGCTGAAACACCGCGAAGCTCCAGGCTGAAGTCACTTGTGCTAAGTGCTCTATAACCATAAATTATGGCACAGATCTGGTCCCAAAGAACAAATTGTCTGAAATTTTGATGTTCCGAGGAAAAAAAGCCATGTAAAGATGTAGGGCCACAGGAGAACTCAATTTTTTTTTTTCCTCAAGGTGACTGAAGCAGAAAAAAAGCAAAGCCAGGGACAAAACAGAGGTGTCTCAATCTCTGAGACAGCTCTACACCTTTATCTAATAAAAAATTTATTATTTTAAACACTTAGGGTCAAATCACATGAGATTTTCATGGCTTTTGTGCATAATTAATAAGTAAAAAACAATTGTGAATCATCATCATCGTAATTATTGTCATCATTTTAACATTATTATTATTAGCATTGTCATAATTATTGTCATGATTTTTAACATCATTATTATCACTATTTTCTTCTCTAATATCAAAAGAAACAGTCCTCACATCAAAATGAAATAATTATAGGAGCCAAACCACCTCTCTCAGATATGTGTCCTGAGGTAAAATAAGATCAGATGAATAATTTCATAATAATGCAAATAAATAATAGTGAAAAACAAAAAAAGGCCAATGAAATAGCACCTAATTTATGGATTACATTGTCCCTTTATTTCAGAGGCATAATTGAAAATTTTGAAAATCAAGAACAAATTTGTTTGAAAAACAAATTATTAATATTTTTATGTACTCCCATGAATAGCTGATACATAATGAGAGAACTGCTTATCAATATAAAGTTATAATAAATATATAATAATAGTAAAATAGATATAATGCAAAACTTAATGCACATGAATCTAAAAAATATAAAAGAGATAAAAATAAACATCAAAATTTGAATTTTTTTCTTTTTCTTGCAAAAGTTTTTTTTTTTTTGTATTTTTATAGTTTAGTACTTTTTATTTTAGAATAAATTATCAAAGCAATTTTTTAATTCCATTTAGCTTTTTCCTCCGCTTCCTTTTTGCAAATCAGAGGAAAAAGGAGGTTTTTAACCATGGATTTACAGCTGCAATTTTAACTCGAAATGTGGAACAAGAGGTTGGGTTTGGATTTGGATTTGGATTTGGATTTGGATTTGGATTTGGATTTGGCTGGTGGCACTTTTCAGAGGGCTGTCAGATGTTTTCAATCTAATCATGTCCAACAAGGACACAAAGAGGTGTGAAACGGCCTTTGAGGATTTAAAAATAGCATTGATGCTCTGGTTTTCAGTTTCAATCTTTTACTATCAAATCCACACCATTCTCCAATGTAAACAACACTGCAAAAGCCAAATGATCATAAAACCTTTTACAAGCAGAACTAAAAATGATGGGGATTATGCTCTGTGAGCCTCATTTAAAAATTATTTGAGTTTGCCCCTGCATTTTTCAATACTTATTTGTGATTTGGCTATGACATCTAATCAATCACCAGAGCAACCCAGATGTGAGGACATAAAAATCCTGGGGGTTGAGTTATAGCCCCGAAGCCTTTAAACCAATTTGCTTTTTATTGGTGAAAGGGAAAAAAAAATCAAGATTTCCTTCACTGGGTCAGTGAGTTACAACGGGCTGATTTGAAGCAAAATATAAGCAGGCACATAAAATCAATCAAGCAGAATAAAGAGCCAACCTCTGGCTAAACTTACTCCTCTTCTATCCAGTTCATTTAGAATGGGATAACAGAGATATAATAAGGTTAAAAGAAATATGATCGTTAGGGCAGGGGAAATATTGACTCTTCTGAAGTATTCTTTTCCTGGTCGGAAAGGAGGCAATTTAGAGGTAATGTAATTCCTGAAGTTAACTGATGCGGCCCCAAATGATTCTCAGGGTAACGACAACAAATTTTTTTGAGCTGTAAGAAATGGATGCACGCTTTATTTGTCTTTCCCACTATGAATGGTAAATCAGAAGGTCAGAGTTTATTGCAAGAGAAAGCCAAAAAAGCAAAGAGAAGCTTAATCAGGCAGACACGCCAGGAGGATTCTGCTCTTATTCCTTCCAGGCTGCCCTTGGATTTCTGAAGGAAAAAACATCAAAAATGTTTCACATGTGGCACAGGGCGAGTTTTAATCCATTGCTGTGACTGCACAGGGCAGAAAAGTCCACACTGAATTTCCTCTCCGTGTCAGATGGATATTTAGGGGGAAAAGCTTTGTGTCATCACATCAGGCAACAAAGCCCACGTTAGTCAGAGGCTGGATGTAAAATTAGCCACTGAGACACCTGGAACTGAGACACCTTTGAATGTGACAGGACCAAAGCTGGGTGAAAATCTAAGGGGTTTATTTATTCCTGATTTCTTTTTCTTTCTTTCTCATTATGTCCTCTAAAGAAACCTGCATGAGGTTAGAAAGAATATGCTTTTTTAAAGTTTCTTCTTATTTTTTTTTTTTTTTTTCATTTTTTTTAAAGGCACTTTAGCCAGGGGAAAAAAAGAATTCTCTGGAAACTGATTAACTATTTCAAATAAAATTTCATGATCAGTAATACAGACAGGCAGCTTGTGAAATAGATGGAAAATATGTGATTTTTTTATTTCCAAGAGCCTGTCTGTCAGACTGGTTTGGACACGTGAAATGTTGGCTTGCCCCTCTGAGCTGGTGTTTGCCTCTCTGTGTACAGTGTTTAGTCTGGTTAGAATATTCCATCTGCCTTCTCTGGATTTTGGCTGAGCATTTTAATTGAAATCGTACAGGCTTGAATTATTTGCTCTGAATCCCCAAAGAAAAAGACAATTTAATCTTGAGGAGCCTCTGTGGAGAGTTGGTATGTCCAGGAAAATTGAAAAAACCTAATGAGCAAGATGTGTCCTGCAGATAATTTGTCGGTTTTATGGATTATATTTTGAATATCTCTGCAAAATGTACAAATAATGGGCTGCTTTATTATGCTCTAATCTGGCAGGCAGTGTTCAAATGGGAAAACTTTCAGTTTTCATTGCTCAGTTCAACACAGGCAAAGGCAGAGGTAAAAGAGATTTATCTTCTCTTGGGTGTGAAATCAGTCAAGGGTTCAATTCTTCACCAGCTGGACTCTACATTCTGTAAATTTTGCAGCTGGAAGACATGAAAATTAAAATATCTCTCCCAATAAAATACTGCATTTCTTTATCTGTTGCTTAGTTTGTTGACAATTATTGATTTTTCTAAAATGGATCTTCTCCTGAAAGAAAGTTCTGCTAATTATTAATCTCCATTGGTTAGTGGGAATTTTCTTTTCATTCTTTTTCTTCAAACAAGCTATTAATGGTTTATTTCTTTGTTTGTAAAATTTCATGAGGTCCCATTGGTAATCTCCAGTTAATTTCAAAACAGATCAGACAGGTGCCTCCAGGCACTGATTCCTCCTGAGCAATCCATTCTGAAGAAGGATGAATTATTATGGATTGATCAGAGAGAACTCTCAGAGGTTTGAGATCAGCTGACAGTGCCCACAGATCAGATAAGCCAGTTACAATCAGGGCTTTCCACAGAAAAACTGTTGCCATCAAGGTTTCAAAGCAGCTTATTGGCATTTTTAGTAATCTCAGAATTTCCCCAAACAGCTGTTTTTGGAACTGAAATTGCTTCTACATGATATCTGTCTGAAAGAAAGGCAACTTCCTTTTCTTTCTCTGTAGCAAAATCCCTTCAAACACTCTGAAGCTGAGGGTAGATGAAAAGCAAATACCAGTTTGCTATTCTTATATTTTAAAAAAAAAGAAGCAGAGAATCCCCTCCTGGGATTCTGGAGCAGTGACTGAATCTGTGCTTTGTGCCACTAAATTTTAACCTTCAAAAAAATGGTCTTTGATGTTCCTACCAGGAGAAAAGCGCAGCAGCCTGAAGAAGATGCTCCAACTCCCCTGGTGACTTGGCTCACATCCTCCCCTCTAAATAGAGTCCCAAACTTCTTCCCAAATTTTTGGTGCCCTGAGTTGTCCCAGGTGAATCATCCTGAGGGTGTGAGGTTCAAGATGTGGCCTTGCCCGTGCTTGATGAAAATGTGGGCAAAGCAAGGGGCTGAGAGAAGGAATATCAGGACACAAATTTCCTTGGGTGTGGGAGCAAACCACAGGATTCACATCTACCCCCTGCCTGTGAGGAAAGCCCCTCGTGCAGGAGCAGTAATTTAATTTTCTGAAATTTGCAGTTACAAATGAGGCATGAATAATGCAGACATGGGAAATTCTGTAAGGATTTATGGCTAATAAATACCAAGCTGCTAAAAAGATGATAAATAAATAATAAAAAATGGAGAATAAGCCAACTCAAAGTAACAAATAGTTGTGGTATGGTTTCCAAAAAGAGGAGGATTCAAATAAACCAAAGAGTCAAAAATCACCACTGCCTGCCTCTGTTCCCTTCTCTCTCTTTTGTTTCTCAGCAAAGAAAAGCACTAAATGTATTCCTTTCAAAGCCTCAGATTATTTTATGTAGTCTTCAATTTACTCTGGTGTCTTGCTTAGGAAGCTGTAATCTTCCTCCAGAAATCATTTTATCTATATGAGCAAGGGAAAAATCATTATTAAATCAGCACAGAGAAAATGACAGGTGTTGCATCCTTGGGGTTTTTTTGGGAAAAAAAACCCCTTAATTCTTACCTAATCTAATCTTGGTTGTTCACACAATCAGCTGCAAATTATTTCTTTCTGAGAGATGCTAGACGTTGCAGTAGAGTTGCTCTCCACACTCCCAGAATGCTGATACCCCTCAGTGCTCTCAATAAATCCACAGAACTTTGCAAAGTCTGAGTATTGCCCAGGCCAGCTCACTGATCAGTCTCCCTGTATTTCTAACCTGTTATGTGTGTCCAAACTACCTTTTAATCTTCATTTTCACCCCCCATTACACCATTCCATCTAGGGACTGGTGGAACAGAGGTTTTGTTGATCCAGGGAAAGATGCTAAAGATGCTCTCTTTATCTCAATCCCCCTCTCCATCTATTTTCCCTGGAGCAGATAAATGAACAGGAAAACAAAGAACCCCTGAGAAGGATGTTCAAATAACCAGTTTCCTTGACTGATGCCACCATTTCTCAGTTGCCTTGGCTCAGTTCTCACTTTGAAAGGTCTCATATGTCAGCCCTTCCAACTGATGTGCTTAGGGTTCATTAAATGAAACGACTCAGGAAAGGAAAGATGTCAACAGCCCCAAAACTGCATCTCAAGTTTTCATGGCAAATAAAGGGAAGAGTGGGAAATGGTTATTTGGAAATTCTCTGCTTTCCTCCCTTCAGTCTATATTTCTTTCTCTTGTGTTCCCAGATGTGATCCAGATATAACCACACCCAGCAGAGATATTGAGGAAGTTTTTTGGATTTTGTTTAATTGTGCAGGTATATAAATAGAGAATTTACTTCTAGGGATGAACAGGGCTATGGACACAAGTGTGAAGGACATTAAATGGGAATTGAGAAAAAATGTAGCTGAGTTAAGTAAAAGCATTAACTACTGCAGAATCGTGAAATATCCTGAGCTGGGAGGATTATCAAGTCCAGCTCCTACCCCTGCACAGGGCTATCAGTGATTGATAGAGAGATGGGAAGGCTGATTCGTCATCAGAATTCCTCTTTACTGTGATTTCCAAATGCTTATACACTATTCTAGGAAGGCTAGTAATATTTTACTATGCTGATTAAGTAAAGCATCACACAGACAAACTCACATATTTTACACCATCTCTTGCTCTCAGAAGTTTGATTCAATTTTCTTTTCCTGTTGCCAATCTTGATCCAATCTTCTTGTAATCTTCAAAGCTCTGCTTGTTCTCACCAAGGCATCTTGGTTATCAAACTGGCTGTGCTAACTAAATCCACATCCTATGTCCACACAACAGGACAACCTCAAAAATCCCACCCTGTCCCTCAGAGTTTTGTCCAGAACCTTCTGGAACTCTGCTGGGCTTGGTGGAGTAACCTCTTCCCTGGAGAGCCTGGGCAGTGCCCACCACCCTCCAGGGGAAGAACCTTCTCCTGACCTCCAACCCAAACCTCCCCTGACACAGCTCCAGCCATTCCCTCAGGCTGTGTCACTGGTCACCAGAGAGAAGAAATCAAAGCCTCCACCTCCCCTCATGAGGAAGCTGCAGGCTGAGAGTAGGACTTCAGTAGGACTTCCCTCCTCTCATCTGGACGACAAGATTTTCCACATTATTGGTCTGGAGACAAACATTTCCACAGATCAGGTGTGGCACATGTGGCCTACACCTCTTGCCCAGCTGTAACTCTGTGTAGGGCTGGGAATCCACCTGGAGTGTGGCTGCTCCTGGCTCTGGTGGCATCACCTGGCCCTGAAGGTCACCACCACACATTTTCCAGGTGGACACGCATTTTCCAGGTGTGAGCTTGAGAAGATCCATTGAGTCTTTCCAGTTTATTTTTCTCCTCCTGCTGGTTGCTGTCCCCTTTTGGAGGAAGAACCATTGCCCTGGAATGAGCTGTAGGACTGATTTCTCCACGGAATGTGACTCCTGCCCCACAGGAGATGGAAGCACTCTCTTATACAACATGCCACAGACTTGGATACCAGAGGTACCAGGGCAAGTGTCCCCAAAAATAAATAGCTGCAAATATCTTATTATTTTCCATGAGTGATCCCACATTTTAGAGCTGTACAGCAGTAGAGAACACATCAGGGTTGTAATAAAACAATATTTCTTTTCTAGTCCCTCAGGATAAGGTCTGATTGAATCACATTTGTCTGAAGCAAAAAGAAAAAAGGCTTCAATACTGGATGAATCATGGACAAATCTGTAAACCAGACTGGATAAATTGAACATTAAACTTCAAATTTAGACATTGATGTTTAGAGCCTTGCACTTTTTTACTGACCCCCCCCAAGACTGGAACTCCAATGAATTTGGGGACATGGGCAGTTTCTCTCTCTTTCATCCCTCATTCTTTCCTCTATCTCCATTTCTCTCCCTCAAGATCTCCAGCTCCAAATCCTTGCTGTAACAGAATTAGAGATTTTACTGAGTTAGAAATACTAAGGCAGAATCCATCATGCTTGAAAACAGAAAAAAAAAAAAAGAAATATTTTTTTTCATTTTCTTTTTTTCCCTAGGAGTTAAAATTCTCTTTAGATCTTTGTTTGTAACCATCTGTGCCAAACAGAAAATAATAAGGCAGAAAGTGGAAAAACAAAAGATATTCTTGTTTGTTGCTTGACATGGTTTTAGACTTTTAGGAGAGGCACAAAATAATCTATTTGGGTTTATTTCTTAAAGAGAAATAGGGATAGGTGATACAAGCTCAGACTTCTGAAATGATGTATACTGAGAAATTAGATAAAACTGAAGAAGTAAAAAAAATGACAGGTTGGTTTGGGTTTGTTCGGGTTTTGTTTTAGTTTTAGGGTGGATTTTTTGTTTTGTTTTGGGGTTGTTTGGTGGGGTTTTTTTGGTGGGTTGTTTTGGGGGTTTTTTTGGGGGGAGTGGGGTTTTTTGTTTGGTTGGTTATGGCTTGGGTTTTTTTTTTGTTGGTTTTTTTTTTTTTGGGGTTTTTTGGGGGGAGTGGGGTTTTTTGTTTGGTTGGTTTTCGCTTGGGTTTTTTTGTTTGGTTTTTTTTTAGTTGGGTTTTTTTAATTAGAGTTTGTTAACCTCACGTCCTACAAACACGTGTACAGGATTTCTGGTCAATTCTCTATTAAGGCAACTTTGGGGGTTGGGATTTGATTTCTGCCACTCCTGTGGACCCCAGAACACTGCATTTGTGCAGTATTTTCTCATATTTCTTTTTAGTTATGAAAAAAACTCCCTGAACTTGGATGTCTTCTTGTCTTCTTGCTCACAACTGCAGCTCCATCATCTCACCCCTAACATGATTATTGCCTGGAAAAGAATTTGTTCTAATAATTCTACTGGGTTTGGTGGCCAGGTTTTGGCAGTGGAGGGGTTACAGGGGTGGCTTTTGTGAGAAGCTCCCAGAAGATTCCTCCATGTCCAATGGAGCCAATTCCAGCCAGCTCCAGGATGGACCCAATATCTTTGGGATAACAGAGTTAAGAAGGGGCAAGAATTTCCTGTGCAGGAGCAATCACAGC
>VXBB01009355.1:707-14349 GCA_013399915.1 Illadopsis cleaveri
TATGGGGTCTGGGCTGGGGTCTGGGCTGGGCTCTGGGCTGGGCTCTGATCTGGGCTCTGGGCTGGGCTCTGAGCTGGGCTCTGGGCTGGGCTCTGAGCTGGGCTGGGCTTCAGTCCCAGTTCCCAGACTGGGAGATGGCAGAGGAACCCCAAACCTCATCCCTGTGCTCATAAGGAATTTGGGATGGATTTCCAGGCACAGCTACTCCTGGGAACACAGGAAAGCTCCAGGGAGCATCTTCCCAAATCCTGAACTCTTCCCTGGTTTGTGCCCTTCTCCTTTGGGATGGGATCCCTTTTCTGCTGGGAGGAGGAGGAAGGGCCAGAGCATCCTGTGATTCCAGGAACCCTGAGATTCAATCCCAAACCCCTGCCAGGGCTGCCACAATGGGATTTCCAACATGGAAACAAAACTTTCCTTTCCCAACCCCTAAAAAATGTGATTTGCTGAGCAGCTCAGGATCAACCCTGTTGGAATTCTGGAAACTTGGAATTTGGGATTTTAGTATATAGTAATACATATGAGTCAAGATGGAGGGTTTTGGGCATTGTCTAAGTCCTTCTTCTTCACCTTCTTCTTCCTTCTTCTTCATGGGTTTGGATGGTTTTCTGTAATTGGGTGAAAAATTCTGCATTGTGGGCCTTGGGTGGTCATTATTGGGTCAGAAATATAAATAATATAGGTGTCACCTCGTTATTGGGTGATTATCACTTAAACAACCTTGGAAAGAGTTAGCAGCTCTCCATTTTACCTCATTTCTCTAACTTGCCAGTTAGAGCTCACGGCTCGTGAGTCTGTAAATAGATAAAATATAATAAACATCCAAGTCTGAACTCGAAATCTACGTTCCCCATGTTATCCATCCTGACCTTGGCAGAGAAAAAAAACCCCCAGAACTGTCGCACAATCCCACTCATTTGGGATCTCCAGGCCTGGATTTATAAATCCAGGTGTGAAAATATCAGATTAAAACCCCTTCTGTGAGCCCTGTGGGATGGGAGAGGCCCCAGGAATATTCCTGTGGTTCCATCCCTTTCCCAGTGGGTCTGAGCAGCCTCTCCAGGCTGATTTGGGAATCCAGGAGCCACTAAAAGAATTTTGAGCCGTGCCCAGCTCATCAAGGATTCAAATGGAATTGCAGTGTTTCTAATGGATTTAAACGGGAAAAAAAAAACAAAAAACCCTTCCCTTCATGAATAATTTATTTACTCCACAAATTTATGGAGTGGGAAATGTGCTGTGTGAGCCAGGAAAAGTGCACAGCCAGCACAGGCAGGGGAGAAGTCCCAGATATTCCCTTCATCCCGAGGGTCAGAGACATTCCAGGTGCTGTTGGCTGGGAGGAAATGTCAGCCTGAGCTCAGGAACAGATCCCAGCTCTGATTTCCAGCCTGGTGCTCCGTGTGCCATCCCAAATCCCAGCCTGAATGGCAAACAATTCCCGGGAATGCAGAGCCTGGAGCCCTCCCTTGCCCTGGGTTGTTTTCATTGTGAGCTGAGCAATCCCTCCCCTGGAGGAGCCCCAGGCTGCAGTTTGGGATCTCAGCTCCTTACAGGAGATGGGAAGAGGCTCCAGGAGAGGCCTGGGAAGAGCCTCACATAAATCCTGGGAGATGCACATTCCATGGAAAGAGAAAAATCACCTCAGGTACCTCCCCAGGAGGAGTCTGGGGCTGCTCCCTGGGGTGTCAGAGAGGAAAACGCTCTGAGACAGGTCTGGGAGGAGCCTCAGGTGAGTCCAGGAGGACACAATTCCCTGCCAAGGCAAAAAATCCCCTGGAGCAGCTTCCCTGGAGGAGTCGGGGGTTGATACCTGGGGTAACAAGGGCCTAAATCCGAGAGGAAAAGACTCCAGGGGAGGCCTGGGAGGAGTCTCACATAAATCCTGGGAGATGCACATTCCATGGAAAGAGAAAAATCACCTCAGGTGCCTTCCCTGGAGGAGTCTGGGGTTGATACCTGGGGTAACAAGGGCCTAAATCCGAGAGGAAAAGACTCCAGGGGAGGCCTGGGAGGAGTCTCACATAAATCCTGGGAGATGCACATTCCATGGAAAGAGAAAAATGTCCTCAGGTGCCTCCCCTGGAGGAGTCTGGGGCTGCTCCCTGGGATATCAAGTGCCTAAATCAGAGAGCAAAAGGCTCTGGAAGGTGCAGATTCCATGAAAATTGAAAAAAACCACCTCTGGCATCTTCCCTGGAGGAGTCTGGGGCGGATACCTGCGGTAACAAGTGTCTAAATCAGGGAGGAAAAGGCTCTGGAAGATTCCTGGGAGGAATCTCAGGTGAATCCAGGCGGACACAATTCCCTGCCAAAGAAAAAAATCCCCTGCAGCAGCTTCCCTGGAGCAGTCTGGGGCTGCTTTTCCACACAGAGAGTTTGGGATGACCCCATGGGGGTGGATCCAGGAATGGGCCCCACAGACACAGAATTCCTGCTGGGAAGGATGGAATGCTGAGCTCCCCTGGCAGAGGGACATGGAATTGCTGCTCTTCCAGAGCCTCCTGGGTGCATTAATTAATTTTCTCCTCATTCCTGCTTTTCCTGAGGCTGAGTTCCATCCTCCCGGGTCTCAGTGACCTTTCCCTGCCCTGGGATCAGGGTTTCCACTAGCCCCAGGGCAAAGGGAATCCTCAATTTCCCATCACTCCCTAAAACAAATGACATGGAATTAATGACCCCTAATGAGCCAATTTGTCACTGCTGCTAGGCCTGGCTTTACCAGGGGGGATTTAAACCAGCACCAGGAATTCCTGTGGCTTTAAACCAGCACCAGGAATTCCTGTGGCTTTGCTCTTCCTTCTTAAAGGATGGATTTTTCCATGAAGGGATTTACTGGCAGAGCAGGGAGACAGTGGGGGATGGATCCAAGGAGAAGGATGAACACAAAGGAATGAGCCATTGCCCGTCGGCTTCGGGGACAGAACAGGAAATCAGGGATTTTCCTCCATCCAGGAATATCCAGACAGGAATTCTTAGAGCCTTTCACACAGTACCAGTGGCACAGCCTCTGACTGATTGGAAAAACTCCATTTCCGAAGGTTTTTGGGAACAGGAGATGGAAATACCTGCCAGTAAGGGGCTGTGCAGAGCTGGAGCTGGGATGAGATTAAATTTCCTCAGAGCTGCCACTGCCAGCCCAGGCTCAGATAGAAAATGTCATTTTTAATGTTAAAAATCCTGGGAAAATGCAGAGTGCTCCATGTTTATATATTTAAATTTGGGAAATATACACCTGAATATTAAACTTTCTATTCCCCAACCCTACAGAAATTTATATCTAAGGAATTCTAAAAAAAAAAAAAAAGAAGTTGTTGTNCGAAGTTTAGATCTAAGGAATTCTTAAAAAAAAAAAAAGAAGAAGTTTCCTGCAGGGTTTTTTTTTGTTTGTTTGTTTGTTTGGGTTTTTTGTTTTTGTTTTTATTTAATGAGAACCTTGGAGTTTTCAGCTTCTCCGGAAAACATCACTGAAATCAGGGAGGAAAGTTATTATTGGAATAAAAAAATGAAGCAACTTGTGTTTTGCAGTTGGGAAGGGATCACTTGGAAGTGCAGAGCCGCCCTGACTCCCAGAAATTCACTCTGATGGCCCCCAGAGGGTTTTCTGCTGGAAAGAGGAGTTAAAACATCAACTCAGGGCTGTCATTAATTATTATTGCATAATTGCTGTCATTAATCTGTCCTCGGCTTTGCAGGGATATCCATGGGATAGGGAAGAGGGAAGGGAAAAGTTCCCCCACATCACCAGAGGGGCTGGAAATCCATCCCCACCCTCACAAACGTTTGCTCCTGGTTTTACATGGAAAAACCCCAAACCCTGTGGAAGGACAGAGCCTCATTTAAATGTTCTCTCCCAATTTTTCAAGGAAAAAACCCAAATCCTGTGGAAAGGCAGAGCCTCATTGAAGGGTTTGCTCCCAGTTTTCTAAAGAAACCAAATCCTGTGGAAGGGCAGGGCCTCCCTGAAGGATTCCAGGAGGAAAAGCAGCTCAGACCCCAGAGCCACAGGAACTTGGGAATCTCCTTCCAAAGGCCAGGGATGTGGGACACTCCACATGAACTCCGGGAAACCTCTGAAGAAGTCTGGAAAAAGGTCAGAGCACAGTTAGGACTTCTCTCCCTCCACTGCAGCAAAGAAACAACTTCTGGCTCCTGTGAACATCCTCCCATCCCTGCAGCTTTCCTGGGAGCCCAATCCATCACTAGCCTTGGAAGCCCACCGTGTCCTGGAGTGACTTTACAATGCTTGTATCCCCAGTTGTCTGTTCTGTTTGTGTGGATATTGTGCTCTGTGCCTTTGGGCCTGGTTCTGACAGCAAAGCAGGGAGAAGCGCGGGGTTTGCTGTCAGAAACTGCACTCGCTCCTCCACATTCTGCTCCTGGACTGTGTTTGTAGCACGGACAGACAGCGGGACAGACATCTCCTGTGTTTTTCTAGAGAAGCTCTCTAGATTGTTTTTTCCTTTTTCTTGGGACTGTTTAAACCTGCTCTGGACTGACAAACCCAGAGGAGCACTGGGAGCTCACACCTGGGGCCCACCAGGGCCTGGACCTCTGGAGGGGCTGATAAGAGCCTGGGCCAGCTGAGCTTCCCACAGCAAGGACTTCCTCAATTTCTCTCTTCAGAACGATGAGAGGTTTTGTTGTTTCATATTATTCATTCTTTATGCTTATGGGCACTTTGTTTGTTAAATAAATCGTTTCTTCCACTTTTCTCTAAGGAGATTTTTTCCCGGACCAGTTGTGGGGAGGGGCTGTTTGGATTTGCTTCCCAGAGGGACCTTATTGGGGCTTTCCTCCCAAATTTGCCCTAAATGAGGACAAATACATTTATTGGCACCCAATGTGGGGCACGAGAAAGTGGAAGAAACCTGTACTGACTGCAGTTTGGTTGTACTCTGTGTGGGGACAAAGCAGTCAGTAGCCACGTTACTGCTGGAATTCCTGGTGTCTCTTGGAATGGAGTCCCTCCTGTGTTTCTGTCCCCTGGGCTTTTTTGAGGCTTTAATACCTTTCTGGTCCCAAGGTTTGTTTTCTTCTCTGGAAATAGCTCCAACAGCTCCCTAAACCAGGACAGCCGGAAGGCAGAGAGGGGGAATGGCCCTGCCAAAGGCAGTGGGTGAATTCGTGGAGGAGAATTCCTGGAGGTGGATTCCCAAGGCATCCAGGGATGGAATGCCAAGGACCCTGTGGCTGCTCCGGGCTCATCCTTGCACAGTTCAGAGGCAAAAGGCCAGGGATGAAGTTCAAAAGCAAAGAAGAAAAAGGAGGAAGTAGAATTAGGATTTATCAGGACATTTCCCCGCTCCTTGAGGGTTTTTTCCTGTTTACAGCAGGAAATTTTCCTTTCCTCAAGGCTCTGCCCAGTATTTCAATCTCCAGCGTGTCTAATTTATGTCTCCATCCCTCCTTCAACAGAAACCACCCAAACAAAACAAACCAAGACAAAAACCTCAAAAATCCCCCACCAAGAAAAAAAATTCCCCAAAACTCCCCAAATCAACCAAAAAACCCCAAGAAAAATCTCATTAAAACCAGAAATCCTGCAGTTTTTTACAGCCTTTGTTCTCCTTGCAGAAGACACCAAGGCACAGCCTGTGGAGGCAACAGGGAGATGATTCCCCTTCCCTGGGCACAGGGAGCAGCAGCATTCCCAAAGTCCTCCCATCATTTCCACCCCATTCCCTGGGCTGCTCCCAGGCAAGAAAACCCAGAAACCCATCCAGAACCTCCTAATTCCAGCCAGGATTTATGGATGCCAAGGGTATGATGTGTCCCAGAGCCATTAACATTCCAGGGAAGTGAAAACTTCCAGCCTAAATCCGCTGGAGCTGGGATGTCAGGAGCATTTCCACGGTTGTGAGCAGCAGAAGAGATTTCAGTCCTGAACACAACAACTTCCATGCAGTTTAAACCCAAAAGTATCCTGCTTTTCTCTCTCTCTCTTTTCTTTCTTTTCCCTTTTTTCTTTATTTTTGGCCTCTCGCTTTGAGGGAGAAGAAAGGAAGAAGGGAGAACATCGGCGCTGATCCCATCATCCCAATCCCAGGATAGAATTAGGGTCAGGATCCTTCTAATCATTTCAAAGGGAATTTAATCAGTCAATTAATACTCCAGGAGCGAGGAGAGAAATGTCAAGGAGAAGAAAACACATTCCAGAGGCAACATCAGGAATATTGGACCTCCTGCTCCGGTACTTTTAGCAAGGAGCAGAGATTATCCTCATCAGAGTTAATTAATTCCTAATGAGTTCCTGATGGGAGTCGCCAGGTCAGGGCAGGGTTTTCTGGGATTTATCTCTGGGTGAGAGCCATTCCTGCCTTCCTGAGGGGCTCATCCCAAATCCAGCACCCAACCCAATCCCATCCCACCTTCCTGCTGGGAGAACCAGCCTGGAAAAACAGGAACAATGCTCTGGCTGCTCTGGCTACAACACAACTGTCTTGGGTTATGTAATCAAATAAAAAAAATGTTTATTCTATTCCATCTGCTGAAACCCGGTTGGGGAGGTGTTTTTTCTTTATCTGTTGTAACTCCAGGAGGGAGGGGGCGGCTGCCTTCTGATAACAAGCCAGCTGTTAAATCCGGGTGGGGCATTGTTTCTTATCTCTGCTCACCCTCCCATTACCTCCNTGCTTCTTTGTTTTTTTTGGTTGGTTGGTTGGTTGGTTGTGGGGTTGGTTTTATTTTTTTTTTTCTTCTTTCTATTAAATTGTATTTCTCACTCTGACTTGGAGTCTCTCACTGGTTTTTGCTGTCAAACCACTACAACAACCTCATCCCAAAGATGGAATTATGGAGCTGACTGGAAAAGCCCAGGAGTCCTTGGGGAACTACCAAAGCCCCTGAACCACCAAATCCTTGGGAAACCACCCAAATCCTTGGATTCCTCCGTGTTTCAAAGTGTCCTCACACAATTTGTCATCCAAATGCCCAAAGAGCACAGGAACAGGCACCAACATTCCCACGGAATGCCAGCAGGATCCACCCATGGATAATCCCCCGGAAGGGCCCAGCTGAGGCTTTTTTTGGAGGAATAATTGCTGGCGTTTCACAGCCCACTGAGCTATTTATAAAAACCCATTTAAACAAATCCCAGCTCCTCACGCCTCGTTCTCCTTCCTCCCATTCCATTTGCTGCTGGGAGCAGCCGGAGCCCGGGGCCACCGGGACCTTATCCACAGCAAGGGGCTGGGTTAGGATCTAAAGGAGGCTCAAAGGGATAAAATCAGGCCCAAAATAGCACAGCCCCCACCTGGGATGAGGCCATGGGCACCAATTCCAGCACATCTCCCAACAGGAATTTAGGGAATTGTTACCTGTTCCTAAGCTCTGCCTCCTCTGGATTTACAACCTGCTCTTCAGTGCTAAATGTCACCAGGATTTTGGGATTATTGGAACTCTGGGAAGAGGGATTTAAGCACCTATGGGAGTGTAAGAGCAGGAATGAAGAGGTGATTTTGGATGAGGGTGTTATCCACATCCAATGCTTTGCCTGGGAATAGGGATGGGTTGGAAAACCGAGCCCTGTCTGACCCAAGAAGAAATTCCTCCCTGCTCCTCGTCAATCCCAGCTGGGAGCAGGAATCTCCCACTCATCCTGCAGCCTCTGGAAGTCCCTCTCAGCTCCTGCCTTTCCTCCAGGAAAATCCTGGGTGAATTTTCTGTGCCCTCAGCTCCTGCCTTTCCTCCAGGAAAATCCTGGGTGAATTTTCTGTGCCCTCAACTCTGGCCTTTCCTCCAGGAAAATCCTGGGTGAATTTTCTGTGTCCTCAGCTCATTCCCAGCCCCCGCTGTGGCTGTGCAGGGCTCAGGGCACTAGGCCAGGCTCAGCAAATCCTCTCCTCTCCTTGGAAATTCCCACCCCTCATTCCTCAAAGGTCTTTCCCCATCCCATCTTCTCCAGACCGGTTGGAAAGTGGAGAAATTCCTTACAGGAAACCCCGGCACAGAGGGATCCATGCTCTGAGCCCTCATTCCACCAAATTTCCAGGCATTTTGCACTTTTTGGGAGCCACCAGCCAGCAAGTCCATAAGGAATATCCCAGTGCCACCAGTGCCCTGGGTTTAATGGGATTCAGGATGTCCTGGTGTCCCTGGAGTGACACTCTGGGAGTTGTCACCATCTCCTGAACCCCACACATCCCTGAGCACACTCAGTGGACCCACAGCTGCCAGGGGCAGATCTGCAGCCTCACAATTCCAGATGTTCCACCCTGAGGAACCTCTGGAGTCCTTGGATATGAAAAGTTGCAGGCCTGGAGCCAAATCACCCCCCCAGGCCACAATTTCTGGGTTTTTTAAGGGAAATTGCAGTGGAATTGATCTCTGCAGATCTCCCCAGGAAACCCAGCTCTGTGCCAGGCTTATCTCAGCCCATTTACAGCACCTCCCATAATGGGGTTTATTTATGGCCTCCTCACAAATAAACCACATTTTAAAGCCATTTCCAGAGATCAGCTCCAGCAAATGGATAAATAACGATAACGCAGCTCCAAACACGGGTCAGATCCAGGGTTTTGGCAGCGCGGGGCTGCAGGAGCCTCTGCAGATGTTCCACCTCCATGGGCAGCACACGGAGCCTCTTCCCAGAGCACAAAAGCTCCTGAGAGCCCGGAGGAGGGGCTGGAATTCCAGCTCTGCCTGCCGGGAATGCTGCTCCCACCCCAGCACAAATCCCAGCATGGCTCTTTATCCCTCCTTATCAGCACCTGCCTCGGAGGAGGTGCCAAACGCTTCCAGAGCCTGTGGAAGCCGCACAAACCCATCCCGGCCTGCTCCTCATGGAGGGGATGGGGCAGAGCCTGGAAAACACAGGAATTCCACCCCTCCACATTCCCTGCAGAGCTGGGGTCACTCCCTGAGCAGCACAGTGGGGAGATGTTCCACTGTGGACTCTGACGCCTCCTCAGACACTTGGTTCTGGTCCCAATTCCAATCCCAGAGATCAGAAGAGCTGTGGACCTGACACCTCCTCAGCCATTCAATCCCAAACCTGATCCCAGTGCTCAGGGAGCGCTGTGGGCTCTGACACCTGATACATCCCCAGCCCTTCAATCCCAATCCCAGAGCTCAGGGATGCTGCTGACTCCGACACCTCCTCAGCCATCCCTGACAGGATCCGTGGTGTCAGCCAGCTGCTCTCCTCACTCCCAAACGGACTTTATTCCTACAAATTGCCTTCCCAGGAGGCTGCCATGAATATGCATTTTCCCTGCTCTCCCTTATTAACTCCAGGATATCTCTATCCATCCCTTCCCAGAGCTCCCTGAACACTTCCCTGATAACCCCACTGCTCGTGTGGGCTCTGTCTGGGCAGGGCAAAGCAGGAGGCAGTGGGAATTCTCATCCTCCTGGATTTCCCCCTGTGCTGGTGGGAAGCTGTTCCCCCCAGGGCTGTGCTCGTTCCCATGGATGGATGGGGACAGTGGGAATGTGCTCTATAACTCCCTGAAGGGTGGCTGTGGTCAGGTGAGTGATGGTCTCTTTCTCCAGGCAGCAACGGACAGAACAAGAGGACACAGCCTCAAGTTGCGTCAAGGGAAATATAGGCTGGATATTAGGAAGAAGTTTTTCACAGAAAGAGTGGTAAAGTACTGGAATGGTTTGCCCGGGGAGGTGGTGGAGTCACCATCCCTGGATGTGTTTAAAGCAGGCTGGATGTGGCACTGGGTGCCGTGATCTAGTTGAGGTGTTGGAGCATGGGTTGGACTCAATGATCTTGAAGGTCTCTTCCAACCTAGAAATTCTGTGATTCTGTGATTTTGTGATTCTGTGCCCCTGGATCTTCAGTGCTCTCCTGGGGACTGCGTGGTGTGAAGGCCAGAATCCAGGAGAAAAAATAAAAATATTGGATGGCATTTAAAGAAACCTAAAACCTAGTTTGGGATTTGGGGTTTAAATCTGCCTTTGCTGGAGAATTTTTGGGAATGTGGGTGGATCCTGGGATGTCTCTGCTTCCTTCCTCCCATCCCGCTGCCGCCTCATGGAAAGGATGGACAGGGCTGTGAGAAGGGTGGAGAGGGACTGGGGACAAGGCCTGCAGGGACAGGACACAGGGAATGGCTTCCCAGTGCCAGAGGGCAGGGCTGGGTGGGAGATTGGGCAGGAATTGGTCCCTGGCAGGGTGGGCAGGGGCTGGGCTGGAATTCCCAGAGCAGCTGTGGCTGCCCCTGGATCCCTGGCAGTGCCCAAGGCCAGGCTGGACATTGGGACAGTGGGAGGTGTCCCTGCCAGGGCAGGGGTGGCACTGGGTGGGATTTAAGATCCTTTCCAGCTCACACTAGTCTGGGATTCCATGAAATCACTGATTCCCTTAAAAATCCCTTTCTGCCCAGCTGAAGCTGCAGCTTTTGTGCAGTTTGAGGCTCTTTTATCCCACTTTTCCCTGATGTTGTTCCACATGGGACAAAGGCCTCACTCAAGGCTGTTCCTGTTGAGGACCCCGTGACCATCCCTGAGCTCCCACCGAGCATCATCAAATCCCCCCAATTAACAGCAGCAAATTGGGCCCTGCTGAGCATCGCGGGTGTGACAGCACCGGGACCAGCCCCGGGGCTGTGACAGTGACACCACACCCCTGGGGCTGTGACAGTGACACCTTTAGGAGGTGGCCAAACCCCTGTGGCAGAGCTGTTCAGTCTCAGTGCTGCCTCCAGCAGCAGCAGGAAGGGTTGGATTCATCCTCCTAAAATTATTGGGACATTTTTGTGACATTGTTCTCCTGTGTCTGTTCTTGTTCTGCTTTTTGTCCTTTTTTCCATTCCCCTCCACCTGATTTTCCCCTCTGTTGGCCGGGTCCTGTTCACAGATTTGTGGCTGTTGGGGTTGGGTGTCATGAATAAATCCTGCTGGGATTGATGTTTGAGGAGCCCTCAGTGATTTTATTTCATTCTCCATCACTGGGGCTCTCCCTGGGCTCAGCATTTCCCTGTTGGAATTGTTCAGGTGTCTGACTGTCACCCCACGAGGGCTCAGCAGCCTGAAATTCTCACTCAGGTGGAGTTTTGCTTTCTTTTCCTGATTAATTACTTAAAACCCCCAAAGCGATGTCGGCCATGGGCATGGTGGACATTCCATGGATTTATGGACATCCAGAAGCTGAGTTTCTGACCCAGGATAAGTGAAAACCTTTTGATCCTCAGCCCAGGTAAATTTACTTGAGGCTCACTGAGATCCCTCCTTGCTCTGCCCTGGTGGGTAAAGAACCCTCCAGGACACCAGCACTGATCCAGCCTGGACCTGCCAGGATTTTCAGGAAAATTTGGCTCCAAAATGATTTTTGCACTGCTGTGGTTCCCACCCCGTGGGAAGGGGCAGGGCTGTGACATTTCCCCCTGCACTCGGGAGGTGACAGCACAAAGCTCCAGCCTGGGCACAATTCAATTAAACACCAATTTCAACAGATTTTTTTTTTGGCTGGGCAAGGCAGAGCTGGCCGAAGATCGTTGGAGCTCTGCTCTGCCAGGTGAGTCCACAGCAGTGCCCGGTGCAGTTCCGGGCTCTCCATCCATTGAATTTTCACCTTTTCAGGATGTGTGGCACTCGTGGAACTGAGGGAGGTTTTTTCCCCTCCTGCAGGAAACCCTGAGCAGCAGCGAACGCCCCAGGAGCAATTTCTCCTTCCACCTCCTGAATATTTTGAAAGCAGAAAGGCAAAGGAGGTGAATTTAAATGAAGGGAAGGAAAATCATCCCCCCCTCAGTCAGCCCAGCCCCGCCCGGCTCTGCCTTCCCATCCCTCCTGAGCCGGCTGAACAACAGGTGCCCAATTTGGAAAATTGCAGCAGCCCCAACAAAAATAAATCCAGCAGGGGACGAGCAGAGCTCTGCTGCAATTCCCGAGGCTGCCACGGACAGAGCTGGGGTGGGGGGAGGAGGAAAAATCCATTATCCAGCTCCTCGCGTGTATTCCAGAGTCGGGGAAGACCTTGATTGCAGAGCCAGGGCGAATTTGTCCCTTCGCTCGGAGCGTTATCTGGATGGCTCCGATAATCTCTGCAGATAAACCAACAATTTTCCTCCGGCTGCGGCGTTGTGGTGGCTGAACACCCATTAGAGGTGACAATAATCCTTTCATTTTAACCTCGGGCAGCTCGGAGATCCGTGTTCCCGAGGAGGGCTCCAGGGGCAGATAACCTGATGGATATTCAATTATCAGCAAGGAACGCTGATAGGGAATATTTATTTCTCGGGGAGCGATTCTCCATCAAAAGGTGACTGGGGAAAGGAGGGGGAGTTTTGCTACTGAGAAAATCCAGTCCCTCAAGGCAGAAATCGCTTCTTTTTCTCTATTTAAAAAAACCACCAAAACAAACAGGACAACAACAAAGCAGGACTGGAAGTTTAGAGCAGATGGGTTTCAAAATTGCTCGGAATCTTTTGGGGAATCGTTCATTATCTGAGGAGAGGAACATTCAGCTCCAGCTCCAGGAGAAATTCATCATCCAATCCATGCCGGGTGTGGTTACAGCAGGAAAATTCCCGTCCTTGGGGTGGATGTGCTTCGTGCAGATCCCACCTGAGCCCACCCCGGGAAAGGCTGAACCTCTCCAGGGCTGCCGATTTCTCCATGGGCTGGAAAAGCATCCCACAGTTTGGAGAGTCCTTATAGGGAATTTCATTAATGGAATAGCCTGGTAAAAATCATGGAATCATCAAATCACTGAGGTGGGAAAAGAGCTCCAAGGCCATCGAGTCTGAGCTCTGCCATCCCCACCTTGTCCCCAGCCCAGAGCCCTGAGTGCCACCTCCAGGAATTCCTTGGACATGTTCAGCAATGGGACTCCAAACCTCCCTGGGCAGCTCCAAGCCCTGAGCACCCTTTCCATGGGGAAATTCCTGCTGCTGTCCCCCCTGAGCCTCCCCTGGCCCAGCCTGAGGCCGTTCCCTCTCCTCCTGTCCCTGTTCCCTGGGAGCAGAGCCCGACCCCCCCGGCTGTCCCCTCCTGTCAGGGAGTTGTGCAGAGCCACAAGGTCCCCCCTGAGCCTCCTTTTCTGCAGGCAGGGATGTGTCAGGCCATGAAATCCAAGGAATTGAGAATTCCCGAGCTCTGTGGGATGTCAGTGCTGCCCCAGCAGGACCTGCCCTCTGTCCCACCTGTCCCTGGGACTCCAGCACAGCCCTGGTGACTGGCACGAGCTTCTCGAGGGACACAAATCCATCCCAATCCTCATTTTGCCATTCCAGGTGTGAACTCCAGCAAGAAAATTCCCAAACAACCCCGGTTTTCCCTCAGGAGGTCACATCCCTTCGGGAATTGCTGTTTAAACACTGAGGAGTTTGTTCTGTTCACAAAAACAACCCAAAAATTGGAGGTGCCACTCCCAGTGCCACCCAAAAATTCACCTGGCTCTTGATTAATTAAACCTGATTAATTAAACCACACTGGGTCTCTTGGGTTGCAACATGTAACCAGCAGTGTGTATTTCTATTTGCCATCTCCTGAAACTGGCTGGGGAGGTGTTTTCTTTATCTCTTCTCTGACCCACCCCTCATCACTCCAGGAGGAGGGGGCAGTTCCTTCTGTTAGTGGGCAGCTGTTAAAGCAGCTGGGCCGTGCTCTTTATCCCTGCCAGGACCCATCCTCCCCCCAGGGGATATCTGCTGTCCATGGGCCATCCAGGCTCACTGCAGGGCTGAGA
>VXBB01009358.1:0-14257 GCA_013399915.1 Illadopsis cleaveri
CATATTTATTTCTGAGGGGGAAATATCATTGTATGGCTTGTAATTTGGGAGTAACAGATCCTCAGAAACTCCAGCTTTTATGGGTTTGGGAGCAAAGTCTCACTAGGCCGGTGCTTTGTGGTGTGTAGAGGACCAGTGGGTCAGGATGAGGGTTGGACAGGTGTGAGGAAGGTAACATGCCCAGAATATCAGCAGTAATATCCACCATAGCTCTCTTTGTTTGGACTCATTGCTTTGACTCTTTGCTGCCTGTGTTCAATTACTGATGATGGCCTGAGGGTCAGGGTTGGTTATAGAGCAAGGTTTGGGAATGGTTTGCTTTAGCAGTAATGTAATTTAGTACTAACAAATGGCGGTTACTTAGTTCCAGTTAATTGCTCTGGATACCAGGTGCTCTACCCCGGTAGTGGGTAAACAAAGTGAGATGTCAGGGAGCAATGAGGTCAGACTGTTCTGCAAGGGCAGGTGAGCTGGGAAGCCAAGGGTGATGCTGAGCCTGGAAGAGCAATGGTCTCCCAAACCCAGGGTGAGTGAGACCTCTCCTGTGTCTTTTCCCCATGTGGATTTTACCCTGAGATCTCGCTGCTGGGATCACTGTGCCAGGTTACAGCACGCCTTGAGTAGCCAAACCCTGCCAGGGAGATGTTGCAGAACATTTTGGTACTTTCCATTACTGCAGGAGGTGTGAATCTCTCTAACATCTGGAAGTTTGTAGGTGCTACTGAAGATTAACTGTAAGACTTGTTATTTTATCATGTGGAGTGTTTTCTTATGGTTGATAAAAGGAATTAAGACTTGAAATTTAGTGTGTTTTATCTAGTGACTTAATCAGCTGTGAGACTGGCTGTGCAAAACAGATCATAGGCTGTTAATAAAGATTTCTCTGATATGTGTAAGATCTGAGGTATGTTGACAGCAGACAGAAATCAAAGGAAAATTTGTGTGTTTCAGCTACAGACTTGACAGAAGGTGAATTTGAGAGCAGTGAACCCAGCTTGAGCATGATATCTAGACTATAGTATGGGAACTTTATTTCCAGATTAATATAATGCAAAAGAAAGGGGATAGGGTTTACACATCAAAAGACCAAGTCCATAGCCTGGTCTCTCTGACTCAGTACAGGACCATCTGTTTCTTGCCTGGTGTTGGCAAGTGTCAGCTATTATTGCATTCCATCTTCCTTGCTGCTCAGGGAAAATCACTTGCTAATTAACAAGAAAAATCTCCCAACGTGTAATAAACAGAGAGACCTTTCTTTACAACTCTTCAGATTTCCTGAGAGATCTCTAGTCTTCAGATATTTCCAAATGATGGTACATCTCATAAATAGCTGTCATGTCTACTGTGATCTGATCTACTCTGCTCAGGAAAATGGCAGCATATTTGGAAAACAGATGGCCTTAGTCATGGTTCTGCTACTCTTCTGGCCAAATGACAAGGCGTGTCTTGCCTTTATTGCTTTTGTGCTATTTTTCTTGCCATAATGTTTTCATGCTTGTTAAAATAGTATGGTTTTGTTGTACCATAAGTAGTTGTGTGATCATACTTCCAATTCCAACTGGCTTCTGTTTGTTCTATGCAGTTACTATTCAGAAATTTAATATGCTACTTGTTTGTTTTTCCAGATGCTCCAGTAGAAATGTTATATAAAATGGAGTCTAATGTTAATCTTTGTGGAAGTGCACTTATAAATGCCATTCTTGCTCAAAACACTGCTGCCCAATGTTGCTCACTGCTTATGATTTCCAGTTAACTTTCCAGCCATCTGACAATGCTTCTGTCCAAATCAATTTGATTCAAGAAGTTTGTGAGGCATTGCAGTGGATGTCTGATGAAAGTCAAGATATTGCATCTCCTGCATCCCCTTCAGCTGCTGTTGATTTTGTTTTTTGTAATTTGATCACAAAAAGCACTCAATCTTCCTTGTCCAAATTTGTTTTATTGACCACTGTGCCTCTGCAAGCAATGACGAGTGTGGGAACTTTTTCCTGGATTGAAGTAGGAAAGTTTCAGTGACATTTACCAAGGCTGCTGTAAATTTCTGCCTACACAGACAGGTGATGGAAATGGAAAAGACCCACAGATGACAGTGACTACAACTCAAGATGCAGCAACGCTGAAAAATGTAGTCAAGGGAGTTTGTACTTCCTGGTTGGAATACAGGCTGAATTATAACAAACATTGGGAAATTCTCTAGCGCTCCTGCATCTGGCCAGCAGAGTAACCTACTGCACTCAGTTCTGCACAGCAACAACTGACTGCCACTGCCTGTAGGCTTGTATCTTCCCAATGAGCCTGCCAGCCTCCTTTCAGAGGAACCTGTAGCTCTGAAAGTGCCTCTCAGACCTGCTATACTTGGTATCTGCATGCTGCAGTGTTAGCATGAGGGAATCAGACAAAATGGGTTTATAGTTAGAAAAGTGCTCAGTTATGAAGAGTCTTCATGTATGGAAATACCACAGGAGGAAAACTCCAAGGTTATCTGCAGCGCCTGAACTGAGAAAGGGTGAGAGGGGAATGGGGTTGAGCCCAGCAGCCTTCTGCTGTGCAGCTGGTGTGTGCAGGGTACAGCTAGTGTCCAGTTGGCACTGTGTTCCAGTGTGATTGCTGCTTTCTTGGCAGAAATCCTGTGCTGACCAGGCTTTCCTTAATGCCTCTTGCATTTGGAAATCTGTGTAAAAGCAGCTGCTGTTGCAGCTGTTCAATGTGCAGCCTTGCAGGAGGAACTACTTGCATGTGCCTGAAAGGTTTCTTGCTGGGGCACAGAGCTTTTAGTGGTGTAATGTCCTGATGTTGTGAGGAGTCACAGCACTGCTGAGGTGGTGTGCTAAAAGAGTATGCATGTATTTTTTTTCCCCAGTGTCTCTTGAAAGACAAGAATTCCTGCCCGTATGTTGAGTCTGTGCTACACAATGCTTGCAGCTGGCAATTTGCACAGGACCTATATCACATGCAGAATTTGTGACTGTAGTTGGGGAGAGTATTGATTTCATGTACTGCACGTGAAATATATGTCATCTCTTTGGGGGTCGGGATCACTATAACTGTGTTGAGAGCGTTTTATTTCTCCCCCCTGTACCTTAACTGGCTAAAACAACCCAATACGCGGATTTTTCTGGAAAACTTGGAAAGAATAGTGGAAAAAAAATTCAAATTAATAACATTTCAAATGAATGAAATGGGTAATGTTCCCCTGAGCAAACAGGATTTATAGTAATTTCAATATGTGTATGTGGGGGGAAAAATACCAACAAGTGTAATAAAAGAAACATTGGTGGTATTTTTAAGCAATCAGTGTGTAAAATACTGTGCTTGGGACAGAAAATTTACCTTGATGCTGAAATAATGCCTTGGGCCTCCTCCTGTCAGCATTATATCAAAGCCTCAGTACTTTTTCATTCCCCCAGGCATTATTTTCCAGCTATTGTTCCCAGTACCAAACTCCATTCATAACATATATTTATATCTGGAGATTTTTCATAATATATAAAAATGAGGAAGCTGCCACAAAATGGCTTTTGGTTTCCTCTGAGACTTGCAAAATGGATCTCAGGAAGTGATTTAAACCAGCAATTTTATTAAAAATGTATAATTGCCATTTGTAGTTTTCAGTTATTCTCCAGAACTATCTCAGGCTTCCAAGAATGAAGTACAAAGCTTTGACTCTGCAGCTTTGTTTATAGTTTATTTGAACTTTGAGACAACAAATCTGCTGGGCCAAGTTTATGCCAAATAAATGTGTATCAGACTTATGCCAACAGAGCTTCTAATTCATTCTGTGTCTCTCATTTTGGTGGGAGACAGTCAAGACAGGGAAATGAAGGACTTTCTGTTTTCAGACAGTTATACAGATCAATATACATGTGTATTTACAAATGTCTAAGGAGGTTGTGTTTCCTTGTCATGGGCATTGGGAGTGAGTGACCTGCCTGAAAGCTGCAATAAGTACCAAGTACTATTTGGGAAAATCATCTATGGGCCTGATGCATTTTTCCAAATCACACAGAAGGTGCAATGGAGCAGGAATTTCCACCTAGATTTCTGTGTTCTAGCTGGTGACTTCCTCCATTTGGAGGCAAGGCTGTGCCAGCTCTGGCTCGCTGATTTGGGGTCATTATTTGCCTATTGATCAAGGTCTTTTTTAGCCTTTTATTTGCTTCCAGATGATTAGCATGTGCCAGGCTTTATTTCACTGGTCAGTCTGTTAATGTGGTAGAAGTGAAAGTGTTTAATGAAGACTGATTACATAGGCCAAGTAATGCTGTTGGTGAGTATGATACATAATTCAATATGAAGATCACAAATACCTCAAAGAAGGAGAAATCACCCATTGTTATTGGCTAGAGGAGTGGTCAGTACTTGAACTGATAAATTTCTGAAGTGGCAGGACAAGACTGACTCTCAGGACAATACATTCCCATTTGTAGTGGGAGAAATTCAGTTTGAGTTAATGTTTATTCTGCACACCCTGCTTTGTGAGCCTATTTAGTGAGAGAAATAATTTCCTTATATCTCAAGAAAGATTTTCATACTACATTATGTCATCAAGAAATTGTATCTTAAATTGCTATTTTGTCATTAAATTTGTTCTGCATTTTTTTTTTTAGGAAACCAACACCATCATAAATGAAGCAAAACAGCAGCATTAAAGCAGACAGGATATACTTCAAGGTAGCAACTAGATCACTCCTTTTTCATCTCCTGTTTTTATTACTCTTTGCTTCCGCTGATAAGCTTCTTCAGGGGAGATTTTAAAAATGGATTGCCTGTGATGGTTTACAGTGTCAGATATAAATAAAGGAAAACTGCTGCATGTTATTTTGTTGGAAGCTTCTTGTAGAGCTGTGTAATCAGGGCAATTTGAACCTTTCCTATAGTTTGTCTTGTGGGTTTGCTGTGCATACCAATTTCATCAGTCAAGAACTGAACATAAGTACCTGGCCTCCTCAAACATCTGGAGAGTTGCTCAGAGAATAATGGTTTCTAAGCTGACTCCCCTGGATCCTACATGATTTGTGGTAACAGTTCTTATTATCCCCTCAAAACTATTTTGAGGGTGTTTTGCCTTTTTGCATTTTTTTGCATTTCTCACCTCAGTGTATGGATAGGAGTCTGTGGTGAATGATGTAAAAGGCCCAGAGCTATTGCTGTTACTGGAAGGAAATGAGAAGAAGGAGGCAGTAGAAGCTGGCTGGAAGAGAATAGCCCGTCTCAAAAAGCTATGATGCTTCCAGGATTTCCTGGAAAAGCCACTATTGCAGTAGAGTCACACTCCTGGGATGGGGCTTGTTGGATGGCAAGGAATGAGACTTGGTGTGTTCAGAGTAGTTTACTCTCTGCTTTTCTCTATCCAACCTGTTGACAGTGCTAATTTTCTGAGTGTTCTCACAATCCTCTAGATCTTGGCATAATGCTGTACTCTAGATCTTCCTTGGTGCGTACAATATTGGTTCTCCTTTGGAAACATTTCCTTTGCCTTTCTAAGATTATTAATAATCTTATAATTCTATTTAGAATTTGAGCATTAATAAGGTCATTTGTATGTTATGATGAGCTGTAGCCGTAGCACCTGGCAAAAAAAAACCACAAAAAACCCCCAAACCCCCCACAAAACCTGTGTCCCAGGATTAACCTCTTGTTCTCATAGGTGATGTAAACTAAAAATTGATGCAGCCTCAAAGATATCTTTTGAGTATACGTAGCAGTCACGATGAAAATCATAATAGAGGGTATTATTGCCAAATGTGCCTGATTTGTTCTCTTAAATACACATAAGAACCGGTAGATGAGCTTCCATTATGCCATTGGTTTACTGAAACTGTTTAATTGCGATAGAGAAGCTACACATGGGGATATACTAAAGAACAGGGTTTTTTATGGCACTGTTAAAAACAATTAGAGTTGGTTTGTTGTGGGTTTTTTTTGTTTGTTTGGTTTTGTTTTTGTTTTTTTTTTTTTTAAATACTAAGATAAGTTACTATTCCAATGTCAGCAGAAATTTGGAGATTTTTGCTGCTTTTGGTGAGGTGAACTCTGGCAGGTGTGGGGGCCCATGCTGGGCTGCTCTACTGACCAGCCTGGGACAGCTTTCCAGGGAGAATGGGAGGGACCTGGGCATCTTTAGAGCTCCAGTAATCTCAGTGTTTGTATCTTCAGGAATTTCAGAAAAGCAGCAAGAGATACATTTTGTTTAAAACAATTAAAAGTATGCTACAGCATGCAGCAAAGCTGTATATTTTATTTTTTTTTTTGTCATGGATGTTGAACTCTATATTTAATAAATGCTATTAAAATAACAGTGGGATGTGAAATATACTGTTGTGTCTTAATAGAAGTGCTATCCATTTGCTGGCAGATTATAGTGATGTGTTACTGTGGTGGCTGGAATAGTTTTTGTCACATCTGTTCCAGTTTTGGCTGCACTATTGTGGCTGATGTTGCCTTCCGGAATGACATCCTGACTGCTGATTAGACCCTTGTGCTGGATTTATGTGTTTCTAAGGTTAGGTATGGGTAGAGAATGTTTTTCAAGCAGCTATCTTGAGCAAGACCCTACCTGGTAACCCCTCTTAGGACTTGTTTTTTGGATCAAATTTAATGTGTTTCCCCTAAAGCATTCCCAGTGATAATAGCTTTCCTACGTGCTGTGTCTGACCATGTAACCCCCAAGAGGATGCTAAAGGAAACAATACAGAGAGGCTGATACAGAGGCTACAGCAATCATTGTCTGACAAATTACAGGAGATGCAAATACCTGGGCCAGGTAATATCAACTGCTGTGTGTGTAGCAAAGGTGAACACCTCCAAGCGTGTCCTGCATGTCAGCAGTCTGTGCTTTTGAAGTATGCCAGCAAGTAGCTTGTTTGGTATATGCTGAGATGCTTGACAATACAAGTCTTCAAATCAAATGGAAGTATTAGTATTAATTTTTTGTCAGTAATGCTGTGCCTCCTTTGTATGACCTGTGAAAGGATACTTCTGTTTCTGCTCCTTTGACTACTTTTTGAGGTGATAAGGGAGATGTCTCTAGAGGGACATGGTGCTGGGCAGGTTAAAAAACCTGGGGATAGGAGGAAGCCTTGTGAATGTTAAGAAATTAACAAACAATAAACAGAGCTAGAAAACAATTGAGAGGGAATATTTAGCTGTGATATAACACATGAAGGTCAAAAGCATGGACTTTGGTCAAGCTACAAATGCCACCCCCAATCAACTACTCTCACTCCCAAATCCTGACGTAATGGTCAAGTGAGTGGTGATGCCTGCAGAGCATCCTGGAGCATCTTAGGAATTTTTCTTTCTCAAATAACAAGGCCTCTAACATGATTTAATAAGGTAACGTCATGGATAGTCCTTTATCCAGCATTATTTTCTGGCTTTTAGAGATACTTAAAACAACTTTGTCAGCTACCAGAATTTAGCAGGACTGAGCTTCTGAGATGCTTCGGTGATCCTTCCACTGATGAGCTGGAGAAACAAAGCAAGGAATGATGAGCTGACAGTGGAGTGAAAATATGGCATGGGATGGATGCAGAGAGCCTGGGAATAACTGTTGCCCTGGACTTCTTAGCGCTTTATTTTTCTTTGGTATTTTAAAAAATTGAGACCTTTTTCTGTAGCAGTTAGAACAAAGGACATATATCTGGGAAGGATTTGTGTGGATCCAGGCGTTTGGTCTTACCTGAGGAAAATTCAAGGTCAAACTAGTGTTAGTTATGTAATTTAAAGACGCAGTCTAGCTGTGAATGTTGTTTTTTCTTTTTACAGCATGAAACATTATTAAACTTGTACCTCTCATCCACATCTGTTGGCAGTATGGTGTTCTGCCACTGTTTAATTTATCAAACTGACTATTTTTCCTTTTAATTGCAATTGCTGGTCTAACCAACAGTATGATTAAACCCCCCTCACACACACACTTTTGGAGCAGTAGAAACTGCAAGGTGTTTCCTCCTCTCGGTAGTGCCAGCACACAGTGAACATCAGTTGAAATGATGGAAGTTCAAGTACTGAAAAACCAAGCCATGGGCCTGGCTTTAAGTTCTGAGGGTTTTTCCTGCCTCTGTGTGGTGTTGTGCATGTCTGTCCTTCCACTGTTACTACAAACAACAATAGTGGCAGGGCTGATGTCACAGCATGACCTTACCCTGTGCAGCGAGTTTCACACCAGGTGGGTATGAATAAAAAGAAAAATCTTCTCTCTGGGAAGACCTTCTGGGTTATATCCAAGCTTTGGGCCACTGTAGGTCCTGTTCCCTGTAGGAAGAATGTGTCTAATTTTCCATGTTGAATTGAAATCTAATTTTAGCCTGAGGATCATGTGTACTTCAGTCCTTCACTCCTTATGGAATGACCTTTTCCTTTCGCAAAAACACTGCTGAGTTAACTGTATTCCTGGAAGAGGTATCTTGATGCCAAAACACTAATTGCATCCTGGTTGCATTGAAGAATTTGTTCTGTGTTTGTGAATCATCTATGAGAGCTGGTTGTGATCCAGTGCCTCCTACAATCACACCTGGTCAGTCTTTCATTTATACAATCTCCATGGCTGTGATTCAGCTGAAACAGGATCTCATCTGCTGGATTCTTTGGGTTGCTGTAACTTGGAAGAAATTTGTTAGGAGGGTCAAACCCTGTGAGTCCCAGGAGAACTTGGAGGCTCAGGAATCCATTACCTCTGTACTTTTTTTGCCTCTTGCAAGAATTGGTGTCCAAAGGGCAGGTATGCTGCATATTTTGAAAGGGTTTGCTGCAGGAGGGCAAATGTTCTCTCTACATTAGCATTTTAGCTTTAAGAGCAAATTTTTTAATTTTGTACCTAAACTGCCCTTGGTTAGAGTACCTTTGTTTCCATCATGGGACTGTCTAAGAGCTTATATTCTACTCTAGTTTTCTTTTGTATTCTGCAGTTCAGTTTCATCCAATCTAGGATTCCATTTAATGTGCTCTGATGACCAATGAGCCTTTTTGTCAGTGGGACCAACAAGATTTGAGCTGAAGTGTAATCTCTCAGAAATCTGTATAATGCAGTTATTTGGTCTTTAACACCATCCCTATATTCCATAGATCTGCTCCCATTGTGCTTTTCTACTCAAAATTAGTCAGAGTAGGCATATTACCTGAGCCCTTCAGAGCTGGTGACAAAGAACCTCTCTTAGGCAGGAATTCTTTCAGTGTCAGGAAGATAATCTAATGGGATATGTGAAGATTGTCAGTACACAACCTATTGTTTTAAATATGTCAACTTTGAAGCCTCTCTGTGGAAGGTTTGGTTGCACAGAACTTCTTCAGTGTTTCTTGAAAAAGGCTTTTCAGTGTCTGAAGTAAGTATTCAGCACACCTAGAAATAGAGCTTGCCCTCAGGAATTGAGAAGGTTAGCAGTAGGATATTTGGCAAAACTCAACACTTCATCTTACAGGGTACCCCCCAAGTGGAAATTGTAGGATCTAATTTTTCATTACTATGAACATCCTCGCAACTGTGGGCAATTTCTGCTCTCTGCTTCTGTTTTTATTCCTGTGTTTTCTGCTTTCAGTGTCAGCAGAGGGTGATTTCCTGGAGAGAATTATCTGTTTTGTGGGTTTTAGTAGCAAGAGAGTGCTCATGGTTTGCACCTCTGGATGCTTCTGAAATGGAAGTGAAAGTAAAAGCTTTCACAGGACAAGGTAATTATCTTTCTCATATACAGTTAGTTCTCAGTACATTCAAGACAACCCTCTGGAGCACCTGTCTGGAAATCTAGAAGAGTCAAAAAACACTAAGGGGATAACCAGTGTACAGGACATAGAGGGGAAGAAGACCTTTTTTTATGAATTAAATCAAGGAAAACCAGTGGTCTTTTCAGCTTATTTGTTGTGAATGGCAGATGGAATCCTTTTTTCAGCTTTACATGCTTTCTGGAGGCTATACACCCACTTCAAGTAAGGGCTAAATTTGGCCCTCTGTTACACAGAAAAATGTGATGATGGGTCTGCAAGTGAGTTGTGTGATGTTAATTCCTAGGAAGGAGTTTTTAGTTTGAGAGCTTTTCAGGGCTTCATAGCTTTCCTGCTGTGTTCCCTGGTAGTGATGGGCTTACCTTGTGGGGGCATTGGGATGCTCAATGGTTGTCAGGTTCTCCTCCACAAAAGATCCAAAAGGCAAAAGGCACTAAAGGCACTCTGAGTCTTCAGAATGGCTTCAACCTTTTACAGTTTGTATTGCGAGAACGCTGAATGAAAATCTGTGACTGACACTAGCAGAGTGCCCACAGGTAGTTATTTTTAGTTACAAGCATTTTGACTTTCCCAATCATCTGCTGGAGTACATAACCTGACTTATGTTGCTGGGTCAACTCCCTGGTAAGCAGGACAGTATGATGCAAATCAGTGTTGACTTGACCTTACATAATATTTTTGTCTTGGCTAAGCCTGGACAAGTACTCCAAAATACTCGCATACAATCTCATCACTTTTCTAAAAAATTGGAACAATAACTTTAAAAGTTAAGCTAGTGGATAACTTCAGAGATATGATGCTGATTTCCATTAAAAGAATGGTTAATTTCAGGAATAATGTGTTGGTTTTACCCTGTAGACACGTTAGCAATTTCTTGTAGCTTGCTCCTAGGTACTTCAGGCTTTTTTATTACTGTGTTGGGATGTATGTTTGATATAACATTATTAGACTTGCTTGCAGTAATCCTTCAGGATAGTCATTCTTTCCATCAGATCCATAACACTTTCTTACTAAAGTGCTTTTTTTGAAGGATAGTCATCCCAAATGTGGTATGCCCATTATAAAACCCTGTAATNAAAGGCAAAAGGCACTAAAGGCACTCTGAGTCTTCAGAATGGCTTCAACCTTTTACAGTTTGTATTGCGAGAACGCTGAATGAAAATCTGTGACTGACACTAGCAGAGTGCCCACAGGTAGTTATTTTTAGTTACAAGCATTTTGACTTTCCCAATCATCTGCTGGAGTACATAACCTGACTTATGTTGCTGGGTCAACTCCCTGGTAAGCAGGACAGTATGATGCAAATCAGTGTTGACTTGACCTTACATAATATTTTTGTCTTGGCTAAGCCTGGACAAGTACTCCAAAATACTCGCATACAATCTCATCACTTTTCTAAAAAATTGGAACAATAACTTTAAAAGTTAAGCTAGTGGATAACTTCAGAGATATGATGCTGATTTCCATTAAAAGAATGGTTAATTTCAGGAATAATGTGTTGGTTTTACCCTGTAGACACGTTAGCAATTTCTTGTAGCTTGCTCCTAGGTACTTCAGGCTTTTTTATTACTGTGTTGGGATGTATGTTTGATATAACATTATTAGACTTGCTTGCAGTAATCCTTCAGGATAGTCATTCTTTCCATCAGATCCATAACACTTTCTTACTAAAGTGCTTTTTTTGAAGGATAGTCATCCCAAATGTGGTATGCCCATTATAAAACCCTGTAATTGTTAATTAAAACAGATCAAGGTTTTCACCTTCTGTTATACAGTCACATTTGGAACGATATAAAATGGAAAGCTTTTTGCTCAGATATTGCAAGTGTTTCCACTTATTTCCAAAGAGTGACGATAATATCTGTTTTCCTCTGAAGTTGTACCTGGCAATAGCTATGGTATGTGTCAGAACACATTCATATTCCAATGACTGCTATCATGACTGAGAACAAATAGTGATATAATCAGGGTGCAGGATGAGGTGCGTGCAGACCAGTCCACTTTAGGCATGAATGAACTGTTAATCAACATGATGTGCAAGAGCGGGACTTATGAACTCACCAGGTTACCAGCAGAGTAATTCCCTCTAGAAATTCTCTGCTTTTTTTGCCAGCCAAAAAGAACAGGTTTTGGCAGTAGAGCATGAAGAATGGTTTGTTGGAGGCTTCGCCTTGGGAGAGGCAGCCTATACTGCCAGTCTCCAGCATAAGCACTGTGAGTTCTGGTGGCTTAACAGAAGTGTAGAATTGTTTCACGTTGTCCTGTGTAATGCAAGAGCTTTGTTCCACGCCAAAGTGAAAATCCTAAACAACTATCATTTTAATGGATTGTCCCTTCAGTTTTCAGCTTTTCTGAGAATTTTTTTGAGAGTTTAAATGTTTTGATGTATTTATTTTTGCTGGTAAGTGGGGTTTGAATCTCGGAGTTTACTGTGAAGCTGCAGAGAAGGAATAAATAATTTTTTCATGTAACTTTCATATCCATCCTTTGTCCTTGGAAACCATCCCCAGACCTCAGAAGGTCATATGTGGCATAGGCAATTGAAAGCAGCTCTGTTTGTGCTTAGCAGGTGCTAAAGTAAAAGCCTAATTTGTGGAGATTATGCACTTAAATATCAAAGGAATACATTACTAGTCTCAGCTGCCTGTATTTTTTAATGGTGAGCCCTTTCTTTTCAACCCTGCCTGTGTTGAAGGGTGGAAGGAGTTTGCAGTGTGGTGTTTATTGAGTGTCTGCCTGTTCAACCAGTCCTTCCCCACCTGCTACAGATCATATGTGAGACCTGTATGCAGCTCCCTCAGTTTTGACCTGCATTCAGAGCCTTCTTCAAGGCAGGTATTTCACCACTGGGCAAAAAATAAACATGCTGTCTACTGCACGTGCAGTTTGCCCAAAGTCATCTTTTACAGAACAATGTTGTTGGTATGTTTTCAAATGGTAAGAGCAGGGTTTATGTGACTGATGCCCTGACTTTGCTACCTGAATTCTGGAAAGGAAAATGAGGCAAAATGTTCTGATTTCTTCAGATACAACCACTTCAATCAACTGTTTCATGTCACAGATGCTGTTCAAAATAAGTGGACAGTGCCTAGTAATATTTTGGGTTGTAAAAGACAACTGTTACAGGGCTTTGAGAAACATGGGCACCTGGAAGCCACGGGAACTGTGGTGAGCTGTGCTGGAAGGGCTTCATTCTATGCCTCTTGTTAAGTAACTGGAAGTCCAGTGCAGACTTCCCCTTCTGGCACCCGGGGGCTGTGCATACTTATTTTAGAGCAGAAATACAACATGCAATGAGTTACATTTTCACTGTCCAGTATACCTCCCTAAACTTTTGGGACAAACTCTTCTCTGCTGCAAACCTTGCATGCTGGGAAGCTTATGTGGGAATGACTCTGTGTGGGCATAATAAAATGGTTTTAAAAAGGGTTAATATTGTGCACTGTGGCTTCAGCTCTCTTTTGACTTCAAGATATAGGGCTGCCTCATGAAACATCACCTCCATACTGGCTCCAGCATGCATCCTTGCACAGGGTTCCTGTGCCCCACACACACTGTATCAAATTTCTTCACAGTGTCCAATTCATTTATTTGTCTGCTTAGTGCTCTGCAAAGTGCAGTGCTGCTGCTGTCCCCAGGGGTGGGCCAGTGCTGCACAGAGGAACTCTTGTCTCTTCCAAGTGACATCATCAGTGACATAAGGACTTAAAATGGGGGCTCCCCGTGGGTTAGTGCTCAAACAGAGCTTCTTTTTCACCTTCCTGTGCCTTCAAATCCATATTTTATCACACCACAGGCATTTAATTATTTTTTGGTCACTGCTGACTTCAGTAATTGTCTGGAAAATTCTGAAAGAAAAACTGTATCTTTAAGCCTTTTAAAAAAAGTTCTTTGTTTAGTTATTTATCCGAGCCTTTGGGATTTTGCTACCTCTTTGTTAGCCTGCTGGGGGAGAAGGCCAGTTGTGAGTGTGGTTTTGGGACCATTTTAGCTTACAGCCCTCATGGATATCCTGCTTTTGCGTGTTGGCATGGGTAATGATGCAAATGCATAGTTTTTTGCATACAGTGCTATTTTTATGAAGAAAACACGGTATTGGAAGTTTCTGGACCCTTCTTGATTTGATGATAATGGAGAGTCATTTGATTTCAGGGTGGTAGTAAACAGTTAAATGCCTTTTAGTATAGCCATATGTCCCTAAATCTCACATATTTCTGTTGAGGGGTTTTTTGTCTGTAATGAATACTAAATATTGTACTCGCTTAATATGCTGTTTTCCTGACCAAGTAAGCTCATTGTCTTTTAAAACTCCTGATTTTAGCAGTGGGGAAATGTGTATGTATGTATACATTTTTTTTCCTCCTTTATGAAAGAGTTTGGTGTGAGGCAGCTGTGATATTAAAAGTGGTAGGAAATTTTTGATCGTGACTACAGTACTGCTTTAATCTTCTTCTGGGGGTGAATTTAGACAAGCAAACTGTTCCTTACGCTACAGTCAAGTTTCACTTAATATGGTGGGATTTTGACCTCTGATTGCTGT
>VXBB01009366.1:890-12907 GCA_013399915.1 Illadopsis cleaveri
CTTTTGGAGATTTTCCCCTAATTTGTCCTAAACCGGGACAGTAGTTCACTTGTTTTACCATTTCAGAATATTTGGCCAACAGTTTCAACTATCTTTCAATTACTTAACGCCCAGTCTGAAACAAATTATACGTCCTTCTTAAAGAAAAACTTTACTTCGTAAACACCTTGAAAAGAAGAACAGATCCAGGAGATACTTCCTTTTGTACTGTCATGCCTTTTCAAATCTTAGTTATCCATCAACCTTCCAGGCCAATAGAACTTCTGCTGGTCATCATAGAATCATAGAAGTGATTCTATGGGTTGGCAGAACCCTTAAAGATCAATTTGTTCCACCCCCTCTGCTGTGGGCAAGAACACCTATCACTAGACCAGGTTGCTCAGAGCTGCATCCAGCCTGGTCTTGAACACTTCCTGGCATGGAGCACCCATGGGAGGTTGCTTTGGCTTCTTGGGATGACTCACAACATATTAAGTCTAAATAATTTTTTTTGAAAATTATGGATCAGCACACTAAACCATTATGATAGGTGAACTGATGTTGAACAACACCAGCATCTAGAGGTAGTGAGAGTTATGATTCAATTCAATTCTGTCTCTAACTGCTTAATCAACCTCTACAACTATTTTTTGGATTGGCATTGGGATTTCATTCTCAAAATCATGTTTCCTCTGCCACTATTCTCCTAGCAAATTAACAACGTTTGTGAACAAGAAGTCGTTCTTGACAAGTATGTTAAAGCATATCCTTTAACATTCTGCTGAAATGCTTCCTAAAAATAATCTTTTACTTGTTTAAAGAGTATCTTCTCCTATATTACGTGAAAGTAGCAAACTGCTCACCACCCACTGTTTTCTTTGATTCCTATTCTTAAGTACAGCCTTTGGTGTGGGTTAAGTATAGTTTGTCTGTGATGCCTGTTATTATGGTCCACAGCAGCAACTTTCTTCTATTTTCCTTTTTTTGGCAAGACGCAGTATCATATGCTCCAGCAAATTGGTTTCAATAACATAATACTGGAAGTGATAGTAAAAGTAAGGGTACCATGTGGCAGTACCAGCCATGAGTACCTTGTCTTGTGCAGCTTCAGGATTTTAAATTCGTGTTTAAATAATACATGCATTTTTCCTAACAAAGAGTTATCCAAGAGAATAACTTTAATGATTACTTTTGAAGAAGCCAGAAAACTAAAACACTTAAGTCTAGTTATAGGGAACCCTTTATAAGTGCAATTTGTTTTGAACACCTTTCCAAACCTGTGTAGCTTAGATCCATAAAGATCTAAAACTTGGGTTTATTGCTGTGAACTTTGTACTTCAAATGGAACTGTATATATATTACATAAAACTTGTTTCAGAGTCATCAGCAGGCTTGCAGAGAAAATTCCACCTCTCTTCTGTTTGTCTTTTCCTAACCATCTTTTCAAAATACGCATTCCTTCATCTACCATTTCTTACACTGGAATTCAAATCTTGGGTATCAAATTGATAATCACCCAACAGTACATTTAAAGCTTACGAAGATGTGTCACAGGACTTTAATACCTTTAAAATAATATTTTATTATAAACTCATATGTATCTCAACACTAATTTAAACATTTTAAAAATACTTAACATATATTTTTAAGCGATTTTTGAAGAGTAGAAATGGTAGGAACCAATCATTCTTAATCTAGTTTCCGGGTTTTATTTTGTTGTTGTTGTTTGTTTGTTTGGCTGGTTTTGGTTTTTTGGGTTATTCTGATTTTGGTTTTGTGGCTTTGTGGTTTTTTTCTTTGGGTTTTATTTGTTTTGTTTGTTTGTTTGTGTGTTTGTGTGTTTGGGTTTTTTGGGTTTTTTTGCTTTGGGGGTTTTTGGTGGGTTGTTATTTTTTGTTAGAAGCATGCAAAGTCACTTAAAATAACACAGTGTTGATTGATTTTAAGAACAGAAAAAAATGGGTTTAGGGACTGTGTAAAAATGAGGGAAGTATGCTATATGGTTCAGAAGTGTTTTGTGGGTTTTTTTCTTGTTTGTTTGTTTGTTTGTTTTGCCATGGGATAGGAATTAAGGATGTTATTGGTCAACCTAAGTTTAAAAGAATATGTCTCAGACTTTAAAATTATTTAAGAATGACTTTACATGTACTGCATACAGCAATGTTTAAGTGAGAGAGAAGAGTGATAGTGAAAAGTTTATTTGCTGAGTAGTTATTAAAAAGTGAATTAATGCAAGGTCTACTAAACCCCAGAAAAAGTCAAACCTTTTTGAATAGCTTTAGATATAATTACAAAAATTTTGTCTTACAAAATGTTCAGTTATACTTGTTTGATAACTGTTCAGATTTCTTTTCTGTGTGATGTTTCAGACATTTATTTTTCAAGTAAGTGCAGACACCATTGCTGTCTTTCTTGTAGTTTACATTTTACTTGTCTTTTTGTTAGGGGCAAGGAAAGGCAACAGAAATATTAAAAACAGAATTTGTATGCTGGAATCATTAAAAATGTTAAGTGTGAGTTTTATTATACTAGAGGGGCTAATTTATATTTATAAATTAAATGTTTGTTTTATCTTGCATACTCTCAACCTGTCCTACCAATAGGAAGGAACACTATTGTTATTACTATGTTATTTAAACAACAATCATACGATGATCATGAAGGAAGGACACACATTTTTAACATCAAAATCAGCTAATTCAATTTCTAAGTCAACGAATATACTCCACTAAACTACTTCAGAACTTGGAAGCTGTATTTATATAATATATTTATATATTTATGTTTGTGGGGGCTTAATCAGCTACAAATATCTAATGGTGGATTCCTTTCAGCAAAGGCAAATGTATCTTAAATTATCTGTCCTTTTTCTTGACGTACCTAAGAGAAAAGGAGCCATGTTGGACTTACAAAGGAACACAGCAAAACCAAATTGATTTCTCAATAGAGTGCTTTGCTATTTTCTAAGTAGGTTTCTGTGCCTTGATGCTGCAGACTGGAGGTCCATTAATACAGGAGAATCTTTACTGAGTGACATTTACTAGTTACAACATAGTATGTCCTTCATAGTGTGTTGCAAACTTAAGAAGTAATTCCAGAAATGTATTTGAAAGAGCTTTTTATATAAATATCAGGTATCAAATAATTTTTTCTCTCACTTCAAAATCATTGTTGCCATTTTTTACTCCCTTGCATGGTTTCCCAAGCAATGGATTGTAAGGTCCAGGTGTCCTCTTTTGTACGTTCTAGAACAACAGCCTCTCAAAAGGCAGTATTTGACAGCAGTGTGGAGCAGAGGGGAAAGTACCTTAAGGGAGATGAGGCTTTTGAATCCACAGGCCATCTCAGTATGCTGTTCTTATTTAACAAATCTAAATATATATTCTGCGTATGGCTAGATCTGGGGCCCTTCATATCCTAGGATGTTTAAAAAGTGCTGGTCCCTGTCACCTCACAATCAATAACACACTGCACTGATGCTGTTCAGCATCAGTTTCTTTTATGTGTTTTCTGTATTCTTCACACATACATTTGTAGCTCTGTAGTCTATTGCTTTAGTAGCTAGTTTTCCCAGTACTTTTCCCTAGCCTTTCCTTAAGCAGAAAGACAAAACAAATCCCAGAGCTCCAAGCTCTGGGGGTACAAGGCTCCATGCTACTACCTTGGTTCTTCCTGGGAACCGAGGCTGAGAGCAGCTCTTCCAGATATGTTCTCATGAACAAAGTACAGCCAGTGCTGAAGAGGGGGCTCCAGAGAAGGGGCTTGACCTGAAGGGGAATTGCATCACCACTTGTCCTCCTAATTGGGGCTTTTTATCAATTATGCTAATTTCCTAAACCCTGTAAAAGGTGCTCACCCCTGGGGATGTGGGCTTTTTTGGACATCTTTCCATAACTGCCTCTGAAGGCCTTCAAATAAAGATCCCCTTCTATTTTACCTCCTTACTAAAATTGTCTTGAGTTTCATTTCCAGACTGGGAAAAAGGCAACAGCACAAACAACAGTATTTTGTATCCCTTAATATTTTTTGACCTGGACGAACTGTGTGTAGTACAGTAGAAGTAATTCTTGTTCCAATTATGTCATCAAGATATGGTTTTTAATTACCTTTCTATGCAATGTTTTCTTAAACAAGATGGCCTGTCAGGTTTACATTGTGTATTCATTTGTGAACAAGAGAGAAATTAGAATTTTCTGTGATATTTCTATAAAATATTCTATTTCTATGATTTTGTGATGTATATTTAATAACTAGAAACCAAGCAGGTGCAAGAGCAGGAAAAAACCCCAGAGGTCTTCAGGAGGATAAATGACTATGAAAGCCATAAATACCACATAGATAAGGCTACAGTAAAAGTAGAAAGCAGCAATGTAAAAAATGTTGTAGAGAAACAACATGTAGAGAAAAGAAAGACAGAGGGTAAAAGAGAAGAGCTCAAAAATCAAAAGTTTGAACAAGGGGAATGCTGAAACCAGTGACAGGAATCCCAAAATACAGCCTCTTTTCTCCCTTCATATACAATACCTAAATTTCAGTTAACTCTTCTAAAGTTACAGATAAGGGTAGTAGTGTGATATGGACTATAAGGTTACTTTTTTAAAATTTTCACTTCTTAAGTGAAATAAATCAATTAGAATAGAATTTTGTGAACACTTGGGGCATTTAGAGCCACCTGCTTTGTTGTGCAGTGACTGGAAGAAGATAGACCAAAAGACAGTGAAGTGTCAAGCAAGAAGTCAACTCTGTGCTTGATATTAACTTGTTTGATAAGCAGTGGGATGCATAGGATGAGTCTCATGTAAATTTGCTCTGTGCACCAAGATCCTGAAAATCCAACTAAAAGTGATGGCTCAGGAATGAACTTTCAGCAGTTCGGCACAAAAATAATGCAGGAAACGGACGGGTGAATAATTATATTATTTCTTCTTGAGAAATGCAGAATTAAGCCCATGATTACCTATGCGCTCTTCCAGACCGTGGGCCTACAACATCAATTCTCTCCTTACAGGCTAAGAATCATCAATTGCACAAAATAGGTTAATCACCTCTAGGGCCAGTTGTTGATACCTTCCAAGCTATTAGACCTATGTTTGCAGTTTTTGATAATTTTACAGACTTTTTAGTCCCTTAGTTTCATTGTTGCAAAGGCTTGACACTGACCTTTGCTTCAGTATGAAATTTGATTAATTAAATTCAGCAGAAAGCAGAAGGAAAGTTCTATTTCAGAAAAGAATCTTTTAACTACTTAATGGTAACATCACCTACAAAAATATTTACTCTGGCCTGTCTGTCCCAGTCCTGAGAAAGAAGGATAATCCTGAATAATGGAATAGGCAGTTTGGGACAACACTAGAGGAATTTGTATGCAGTAGCTTTCAGTACTCCTACCTGGAAAAAGGGGATTTTAATCCCAAACCAATTAAAATAAACTCTTACGCTGACCAGTGAAGAGTACAAGAAAAACAAGATTATCCAGTCTTAATGCATGTGAAGTGAAAGTGATATAATTCAATACACAATATGGTTCTGCATCTTAAAATACATTTTTTTAGTGGTGGCAGAAAACAGACCACAAATTAAAGTTTCCTTCATATGATATTTGCATTACTGTTCTCAAACCCCAATAATCTAATTAAACAAGCCATACACACTATGGCCCATATGATATTTGCATTACTGTTCTCAAACCCCAATAATCTAATTAAACAAGCCATACACACTATGGCCCATATGATATTTGCATTACTGTTCTCAAACCCCAATAATCTAATTAAACAAGCCATACACACTATGGCCCATATTNACGAGCCATACACACTATGGCCCATATGATATTTGCATTACTGTTCTCAAACCCCAATAATCTAATTAAACAAGCCATACACACTATGGCCCATATTCGGCCTTTTGCATCTCCACTGCATGGGCCATATTCTGTGAAACTACTAGAAGTTTCAGAGGGTGGTTAACAGCCAAGCTAGTTTTCAGATCTGACTGCTTCAGTTTTATCAAATCATTGCTGTTGGAGTGAGCGGTTGTGATGAATTTCACAGTGATTTGAAATAAGAGACAAAGGTTGGGAGAACAGAAGTCATCAGATCCAGATTTGACACTGCTACATGATTTCTCTTTCAGTGCTGCAATGAATTTAATTTGATGAGGGCATCAACACTGTAGATTTCCAGATGTTCTTTTACAGCATAGAGACATGATGTTGACTTCCTTGTTTTAGGATTTCTGGAATGCACATGCTTTGTAGTTGTAAATAACATTTTGAGCAAGATAGTTCAGTGAATTAAATATATGACCCATATATCTATATATTGACCAAAGTGTTTTTCAATGATGCCTCTATAGTTTAACTAAAATTTCATAAAGCTTCAGAAAAGTTCACATTCACATGATGTACTTGAAATTCTGTACTAATATAACACAGCTTTTCATTCCCTTCAGTACTACCAAATATGTGAAGTCTCTAATCTTCAAGTTAGCAGGAAAAAGAAAGCATTTTGATTTTCTGTGCTTCGAGCACTACCATGCAAAATGTTGGTGGTTTTTTTGGGTTTTTTTATTTCATATTTAAGCCAAGAATCAGAGCTTTCCCTTTTTTTTCTTTCTTGCCGCCTTTTTTTTTTAATTCTAGCTTTTACACTGGTATATTAACAAGGTTATGAAAGTGAAATTTAGATTGTGTCTGCCACTCAAATAGATTCCACTTTCTTAATAGGATAGAATTTTAATTATGGTGGTAAGCCCATTGCTTCTGTGTTGTCATGAAACTATTCTGTGTTGATGACTTAGTCCTTTGCAGCAGAAGTCACTTGAAGGTGACTGCCGCTGTGCATTCTGGAGTACAGTGATTTGTGATGCCACCACTGGGGCTGTGTTTTGCAAACACATTAGACTCACCATACTCTTCCACAGATTGCCCCTCCAGGAACCTGGGAGCACCAGTAGAGACTTCTGAATGAATATGGTTTTTCACAAAGAATTAGTGTGTGTAAACAAAGGAAAATACATTCTGATAACAATGACAGCAGGTTGAACTGTGTTTTCCTAGCAGTTGTCTCTGTCCGTAATCTGTCCCTTGCTGAAAAACTTTTTCATTTCTGTGTTCTCTGAGACACCAGGCACAAGTAAAGCCATAAAGATTTGATGTAACATGGTGTCCACAAGCATGGATTATTGCACTCCTTATAATGAAACATCTTTCAAAAGAAAACTCTAAGTCAAAGTAGTAGACTCCTTGAATATATTTTGGGGTTTTTCCCAGAAGTGTATTTTAACTATTTTTTCTCAAGTATTACTTAAAATACTTTGAATCAAGGTGCTGCTTGCAACATAAAGATCTCTCAACAAAAGCCACTAACAAAACACCATTTGGTATTTTTTGCCACTCTTTAACCACATGCAAAGAAAAGTAATATAAAATGGTTATCAAGAACTGTATAAGATTCACATAATTTATGTCTTTGTTTAGTAAAGTCATTCTATGACAGTATTATTTTTGTTGGCATTCAGTAATTAATGTATGATGGCTATTCTGGTTTAGAGTATTTTATTAAACCTGCCACCAAGTATAAATGAAAACAGAATTATTACCTTTCCATTATATGTAAATTGAAAAAATTTAATCAACCAGAATTGGTTGTTGATTTTCTATTCCCTTTCCTGCCTCTGAGACTAGAATTGCTATTACACTATTATCTTACCTTCTTCTACTCCTGGGCTATTTAAAAGGTTTTCAAGCAGACTTGATTGTTGGCAGATGTTTGGTATTCAATTATTCTGGCAGGAGCTAAAATCCTCTGGAGTTCTTAATATATAACTGTAAATATGCATACTGAATTAGACAGAAAACTATGTCTTTAAAGTGGAATACCCCAAAATTATCCTACTATTATTTATCAACTTTCTTGTTTGTATTATCAAAAGGGTTGGGACTATATTCTGGTAATGATAGATGACCTAAGAAATTAAAATTATATACAGCCAGTGTCTAATTATCTGCAGATAAATCTGTTTTGGAGGCAGATAACTAAGACAGTAACTAACAGTTTGGAACCCAGGCAGGTGCCCTGGGCAGATGTACTCTGATCCTCAGAGCTTACCATTTGATGTCCACAGTAGGTTTGGGAGACCAGGACATTCCATTGATCTTCACCCCAATTGTATCTTCAAGTTTTTTTAGGCTGACTTAATTTATGGGCATGGCCTAATTCATGTTTCTTCATCTACCCCTGGGTTACTTCCCTGTGTCCTGGTTAAATAGGAATTGAATGGCTTTTTGTCAAGATGAATTAAATGTGTATGCATATAAAAAAATGATTAACCCACAAAATATGCATCGAAAAGCCTACCTTATTTTAAATCATTTCATATATTATGTTTTACAGCTCTGTATACAAAACAGTGTGTCATATTGCTAATACAAACAGCTCTTAGGAAAAAAGGTGAACATTTTTATTTACAAGCACTTAATAAAAGGCAGTTTCAATTGCAGTTTCAGCAACAAAAATGATTCAAAGACTAAATAGAAAATTAGGATACATGTTTATTAGTTACCTTCTCATATGTGTATATGGAATATTGAAGACCGTTTTTCATTTCAGATTCTTTTATTTTCTTTTACTGGCCTCTCATCTTGAGAGAACATCTTTCTCAAGCTAAGTGTGACAAAGAAGAAAGCACCACTAAAGCAAATGACTTACATTTCTGTCCCAAACTCTAGGCTATTTCTCTCTAGATTTTGTATATTTTTCTTTTAATTAAGCCTATGAATTGTTACTTTTTGATAGATTTCAACTTATTTACAAGAGGAAAGTGTTGAATAAATATATTTTGGAGGAAAAAGGCAAATCCAATAAAGGCGACTCTGGAAATGGCAAAATATAATAAATGAATCTTCTGTTGATGTCGAATGCTCAATAGAGAAATACTTTACAGGGAAAAAAAATTAGATAAATCTTTCTTTAAAATAATAAAACTGCCTTTTGCTACCATAAGTTTAATATGTATCTACATGTTTTGCAATAGAGAAATTCTCAGTAATGCAGAGGGATCAGAATGGGGAGTTATGACAATCCTGTAAGTGGCTTGCAAGCAGGCTGTGGAGGGATAAGGCAAAAGGGAATGGCCTTAAATTAGGATGGGTAGATGTAGATTAGATATTAGGTAGATACTCTTTACTCTGAGGATGGTGGGCATTGGAATGGGTTTTCCAGAGATGTAGTGGATGTCTGTTTCCTGGAAGTGTTCAAGGCCAGGCTGGACGGGGCCATGAGCAACCTGGTCCAGTGAATGACATTCCTGTCCATGGCAGAGAGATGATGGTGATCACAAACTACTCCTTGATTCTGTGATTCTATCTTTTTAGAGGCTAGATCATTGTTCCACATGACAAACTAGAAAAAAAGTAGATGTGGGAAGAGAAGAACTAAATTTTTAGATAATTCTCTACAGTTTATCTCAATGTTACTCCATTACAACTGGGAATTAAATATAGTCCTCCATGTTTCTACATCTTCCCCATTTCCACACCTGTATCTCAAAGATCTTCAAGCACTTCACATTTCAGAAATTCAGCTCTACTCTGTAGTCAGTTCTTCTGTTCAGCAGTATGAAGATGATGCTTCTTTTGTCCTGTTTGGTAAACCATTCCACCCTAAATTTCTCCCTTTCACCAATAATGCTTTCAGATATTCTGATGCATGTAAGTTCAATATAGCCGTGTAAACATAGTTCTAGATAAACCATTAGTTTTTAATAAATTATATATTTATTAGCGTAGAGTATAATGTTTTAAGAATAGCACACATTTTTATGTATCTAAAATAGTCATATATTTAATTTTTTAAAAATTTGCATAAAAATAAAAATAGTTTAAATAGCCCGGTTAAATACTGTTTTTGTGCAAGCTGGGATTCTGTTGAGTGACTGTGTAGAACTCAAAGGGAAAGGAATCAAGTTTGGCATGGTTTTGTCCAAACTGCTTCTCATAATGATTCCTTGACTGCTTTTCCCCCTCAAAAACTATGGCATAGGAAAGAGCTAGCCAGGGTACTCCAAGAAGGAATGACAATTTTGTCATTAAGCTGGATTTTGATCTTCTTCCCCTTTTGCTCCTAAACATGGTTATATTCCTCAGTGAAAACTCTGGATGCTGCCCAAACAACTATTAAACCCATTTCTACTGACTGGCAGACCTTCTCAACAAACTCTTCTTCACCTCTTGTGTTTCAGGTAGGGCTGGTAGATCACAGAATTTTTGTTATCTGCAAGCTACAGCTATTTAAGCCTAATTAACTGGGCTTAGAGCTTGAAGTTGTGCAAATGTGTACAGATACAGAGTTAATTATTTCAGTTTCTCATAAATGGGGTTATCATGAGACAAGTAATATGCAATATATATATTCCAGCTAATACATCCATGGTGGTCTCTGCAGAGACCTGCCTTGGAGCCATTGTGAAGACTTAAGGCCCAAACCAGTTATGCAGCTGAGCACATGCTTACCCTTAAGGATGAAGGATGTGATGTCCTTGGGATTTGTGCACTTTCAAATCACTGGCAGTGTATAAGGAATGACAGAAAACTAATGACAGAAAACTATGTTAAAATATGGTGTGTATAACCAAATATTCTTTTAATTGTGATTATTAGGACAGTGAAAATATGTTGTAGGGAGAAATTACTGGCACTGGTAGACAGTAAGCAACCCCCCAGGTTATTGAAATTAGCATTTTTCTGTGTGAGACAGAATGGGTCATATAGGAGATCCATGACCAATATGATGATTCCTTCCCTTTCTTAAAAATATTTATCCTTCAGCACACCAGTGATTGAAATTCTAAAAATGACTGCCTGCAGACAAAATATTCTTATTTGCACATCTCACACTTGCTAAGCAGTGGAACATAGTAGCTGGTCTTGTTATGTTTTAATTCAATATAGCTTAATATTTTATATAAAGTGAGGTATTGCAATGCAGTATTCACAGGCAGTTTGATTAAAAATATTTTTCAATGTATTTGAAGAGGGTTATAGTGTACTCATCATCCATTACCCTATATATATGAACAAAATAATGGGCATTTATCTAGTCCTTGTTAACATGCTCAGAGTGAATGTTAGTTCTATACATTCTTCCAGCTTAAGACACACATGTTTTGTTGAAAATAATACAGAATCAAGGAATGGATGATGTTGGCAGGAACCTCTACTGATCACAGAATCAACTAGGTTGTTGAAGACCTTTGAGATCATCAACCCAACACCACCTTGTCAATTAGACCATGGCACAGATCGCCATGTCCAGTCTTTTCGTAAACACCTCCAGGGTCAGTGATTCCACCACCTGTGTGGGCAGCCCATTCCAGTGCCCAGTCACCCTTTCTGTGAAGAACTTCCTCCTAACACTCAACTGTTGTGGTTTGACACTGGCCCAACGCCAAGCATTCCTGAATGTTGCTCACTCACCCTCCCCTGCTACAGCTGGGCGCCGCAGAGAGAAAAAAATTAATGAAGGGTTCATGGGTTGAGATAAAGACTGGGAGAAAACACTCCAAGGGGAAACAGGCTCAACTTAGAAGAACAAAGTAAATTTATTACTAACAAAATCAGAGAATTATAATGAGATAAAATAAGCCCTTAAAAACACCTTTTCTTCCCCCAGCGCCTCCCTCCTTCCCACCAACAGCCCAGGGAGACAGGGCATGGAGTTTTGGTCAGTTCATCACTGAGACTTTCTTCCGCTCTTCAGAGAGAGGAGTCCTTTCCCTGTGAGACCATGGGGTCCCTTCCACGGGAGACAGTTCTCCATGAACTCCTCCAGCGTGGGTCCACTCTCAGGAGCAGCAGTCCTGCCAAAACTGCTGCAATTTGAGTCCCTCCCAAGGGCACACAGTCCTCCCAAAACTGCTGCAGTATGGGCCTCTACTACCATGGGGTGAAGCCCTCCAAGGACAGACTGCTCCAGCTTGGCAGCAAGGGACCCCTCTGTCTCCACCAGGTCTCCCACTGGATCACAGCCTCCTCCAGG
>VXBB01009366.1:53248-63878 GCA_013399915.1 Illadopsis cleaveri
TTCTTGCTTTAGATAGACAGCATTAGATATTTATCCTTGGATCATATATTTTTCTAATCTACAAGTGGCTACTGAGTATAAGATCTTGTGAAAAAAAATACGTGAAGAATGCTGATTAATAATGAAAGGGAGGAAAGGAGTTTTAAACTTCCTAGAAAAAAAAGGGGCATTTTTGAGAGATGAAATGCAAACAAGTACTCTTAATATGATAAATGTATAATGAACTATGGCAGATACACAATTTAATTAAAAAGAGAAAAAGCATCTCCTCTAACTATGGGGGAGGGGAAGAAGGTAAAATCTGAATTTTTGTCATGAATGATTGTCACTTTAGACCCTCTGTGGGATCTGTAGAGATCAGATCCAATTTCCATGAAGTGAAGATGCTGACACTCAAGTAGAAATCATGACTGACATTTTTTCAGGAAGGGAAGACTCCTGTTGTAACCTCAGTTAAGCTGGGGAATTTGTTTTGTTTCTTTGCTTAAGAATTTTATAAGTATTTTGAATGATGTATGGTTTAGATAATACCAAGAAATAGTTTATCTCTGACATTTGTCTTAATGTGGGATTATGTGCAATCTGAAGTAACTACATTACAAAATGGATCTTATAATTCAAGAATTTGATAACTTTAAAAAGCAGGACCTGGAGAAATAGAGTACATTTCCATTAGAAAACAAGCCAGAGATATACCATCACAAAAGCCTGAAGAATTAAGTCATCTCTTGGTGTTGGTGTATGATCTTGAAAGCTTCTGGTATATAGTATCATCAGATAAATACTTTAGCTCCAAGATCACAAAAAAAGAGTTCCAGCACCATTTTCTCAAGTTCCAGCTTTAGAACATTAGTTCTAAAAATTTTCAGAAATGCAGTGCTACAAACCCTTCAAAGTTCCAGGGATTTGAAAAGCTCATAAATTCTTATGGCTTATGATAATTTATACTGGTGTGGACATAAATAGCATAATTTTAAAAAGAACCAAAACCCTAGTTTTTAGAAGATCTATGGATAGTACTGTAATAAACACAATATTTTGCTGAAGTAGTGCATCATGCTTGATTTTAAGGGAATACATGAATGCTTTTGACCTCTTTCCGTCTGTGCAGTTTGGCAAGACTCAGACATAATTTTGAAGACAATATTAGCTAGTGTTGCTGCAAACTGATATTATCAAGAGTGCTAGCCAATGGGATACACATGTCAGAAATTGTTGTTGAGTAAATAAACTGATAGTGAATTAGTGTAAACCTAGAGCATGATGGCAGAACAGAGAAGGGCTAGCAGAGTTTTCAAAATTGCTGTGAGAATCACTGCTCAGTCTCTGCCTGTGAAAGAGCATCTCTCTTCTTTAACAAGATAATTCATCTACGACTCTGTACTCATGAAAGTCCATAGCCTGTTTAAATGCTTCCATAAGCAACTGTCTGGATGGAGCAATTTGAAGATGCATTCTGCAAATATGAAAAAGTCTGAACTGTGTAGCTGTGATTTAATCTCAGTTCTTAGGAAATATGCCAGCCCAGTTAGGCTGATGTAAGAGACAAGAGTAACCTACCACAAACCAGCCTTAAATTGAAAGGAAATAGTTGTTTACAATACACAGAAAGCAATTTTCTCAGTTATATTCTTAAAGTGACATCTTTGGATCCTGTTTAAATCTTCAAACATTGCTTTTCAAAATATTAATTGAAAACAAGACGACTCAGACTTCATTTGATCTACATTTTTATCCATTCTTAGTTCTGTTCTTAAACTTCGTTTTATTAATGGATGACAGGGGCACAGGTGTACTAACATAAAGGAGAAAGGGAAGCAGTTGTCTTTCTCTTTTATTGCTTACTGAATTTTAGATTGCTTATATACCAGTATGCAAAGCCAAAATAAAACTTGCTTGATATAACCTTCACTCTTTCTATTTTCTGTGCATAGAATCCATGAAATCTCAGATCTTATTTTATTAAAGTTTAATATCTTTCTAACCTTGAACAAGAAATTGCTGAAACAAAGATCGACTTTTAGTGAAATATAGATACCAGGCTTAGAATACACCTCCATTGCTCTATAAATACAGAAACAGGAACAGCAAGAAGCAGTGCTGGTACTTATTGAAGTTGAGCCAAACTTTCAGTTACTTAAGTGATGAGTTTAAAACTTGAAGTTTTGATCTGCAGATGAAACTTAAAGCCTTTAAGGAATTGCTATCCACTCACAAGATTTTTCTCATGGAAATCTTGTGAGAAGAAACAGCAGTCTGAAAACTTACAGTCGTATGAGTTTAGTGACTGCAGACTCCCAAACCCTCTGTGGGGGATATAGCCCAATAGGAAATCTTAACTCTGCTTTTATTTTTTAAATATCTTGGGTTTTGACAGAAAATGTGTCACAGTCCTAAGCTTAGAGAATTCCACAATTCCACCTACACATGCATCATGGTTTCATTGTCAAAACCCTTTTTAAGAAAAAATTCCACAACCTGCATATTAGCAACTGTATGTTTCTATTCTAATTGAATTCTGCTGGCCAGCAATCTAGTGTGAAGGAATTAATAAATTGTGATGTAGTTTTGGTCCTAGTACACATTTACTTTTGAGATACTGTTAACTCTTTCCACTCCTAGAAAATACATCAATTCCATGCATCCAGAAGAAACGGGTTCATGAAGAAAAACTATATGATCGCAGCATGAAAGGCTTTGCCACTCTTGTCACAATAGTAATTTTTGTGGGGGGTTTTCATAGAATATGAAAACTTTTTAAGTAAAGCTGTTCAAGATGTCCTTCTGAATATTCAGAATCTAGTAGAAAGACTCTTTTTATCCCAGAGTATAACAGCAAGTAATATCAGGATGCTGGTGGCATGAATTAATTGCTTTATCACCATGATAGAAAATATGTATTATTTATCAGTGGCAATGCAATATCTCCACTAGAAACAACCCTAATTATTTATTAACATGTTAATGCTGCAACTTTTCGCTTGGTAACTATGCAGTAAACCAGTGAATTCATGTCCTCATTACACTCAAGTAAATCAGTTTGTGTGTACATATTTTCCACCACTTTCAATGTTCTTTGTGAGAATATTTTTATGGACAGTTTCTTGGGGTATAAATAAACATTTTCACTAATATATTTCAGCTATATCAGCACTTGAGACCTACTTTATATTAAGTTCTGTAGGTGGTCTGAATTACTTTTGATTATTTTTAAATATTAATGCAGTACTACACTAACTGTAATGTGCAATATTATAAGGTATACTGAACTCTAGAGAGATTTACAAATCAGGTTAATATGAATCTTGCTTACTGGGAAATGTTTTCCACATTTAATAGTTAAGTGGAGAAATCTGCTATTCTGTGATATTAGTAATAACATTCCAAACAAGAAATATAGTTTTTGACTCTGCAAGGTCATAGTCATTAGCAGGGTTTATATATTGTCTTTCTCCATGGTAGAATGATACACTGCAAGTGAGTTATCAGATCTCATGAAAGTAAAGTCAGTGTATTTAAATACACACATCTGTATTATCTTTACATTTCACAAAGTTTCTGTTACTATTTGCTTTTGGTAAAAGTGTTAGAAAATGTATGAGGCTTTTATTGCAAGTCACTGCACTATAAAACAATGTTTTTGTGTGAAATCATACCCAAATATACATAAATCATGTTTCTACTGTTCATTGGTATTTCTAGGGGTAGACTTGGCAGTGCTAGGCTAACAGTTGGACTTGATCATAAAAGTTTTTTTAAATTTAAGCGATTCTATGATTCTGTGATACAGCAGTTGCTCAGAATTACAGATTAGTCAGCCATACAGCTCACATCAGTAGACATATTATATAGTATAATGCACAGAAAAGCAATCCTACTTTAAATAGCAATTTCTCTACTTAATTTCTTTGATAAACCAGCTCTACTTTTGGCACATTTTCTATGAATGTAAAATAATTGACATAAGAACAAGCACTCAATGGACAAAAAACCAGGTGGCATTGGGTACAATAGGGCTTTATGTAGTGAAATAAATCTTGTCATTGGGCACTTTCAAGTGAAAATGTGTAATTAACTGAATAATACTATACAGAATTAGTAGCACGACAATATTCCACTACTAACTAAGGCAGGTAAATAATTTCAATTATGTAGATCGACAAATAATAAAATATAACTGCACCTGAGATGGCCTTTATCACAAAATCATGGAATAACAGAATAATTTAGGTTGGAAAAGACATACATCATCATTGAGTCAAACCTTTGATTGATGAGCACTGTTTCAACCAGACCATGGCAGTAGGTGCCAGTTGTTTCTTGAACACCTCCAGGGATGGTGACTTCACCACCTCTCTAAGTAGCCCATTCCCAGAACTGGAAATCTTGTAAGGGAAGAAATTCTTCCTGATGTCCAACCTGGACCTCCAACCTGGTGCAGCTTGAGGCCATTTCCTTGTTGTTCCTTGTCATCTGGGAGAAGAGAAATGACCCCCCTCCTGCTATGCCCCCGCATGTACTCCCTCTTTTCTGGGTTGTAGAGAGCAATAAGTTCTCTCCTGAGTCTCTGTTTTTTCAGACTAAAGTCCAATTCCCTCAGTTGCTCCTCATACAACTTACTCTCTAGATCCTTGACCAGCTCTGTTTCCCTTCTCTGGACACCCTTCAGCACCCCAATGTCCTTGTTGAAATGTAAGGCTCAGAACTGGACACAGGACTCAGAGGTGTGGACTCACCAGTGCTGAGCACAAAGCAGTAATCACTTCCCTGGTCCTGCTGGCTACAATATTTTTGATACCGTATTTCTGACATTTTTAAGTCTTCTAGCTGGACGTCTAATGTTTCCAGGAAATGTTATATGTACATTCTAGATATTAATTAATGTCCTGTAAAAAAGGGTTTTGTCCAATAGCAGTGGATTTTGAACATATAAACTTACTTCTCTTTATGGGAAGAACAGAATGGAGTGAACGTTGGCTTTTATGTAATCATAAAGTATGGCAGCTATTGAAATTTTATTTATAGACCAGTCATTGAGATTCCTTGCAGACCTGATTCATATCATAGAGAAGCTACCCATGGTAAGAGACTCCACCAGGAGGACCCAGAGCATGGACTGTCAGCATGACCTGTGTCTATGGCAAATGGATGATGCACAAGTCTTCTGGACCTGCAGCGTGACAGCTGGTCAAAGGGTTTGGATAGCAGCAGAACTCAGAAGCAGGAGAACATGAAGGACATGTTGCAACACTTTAGATGAAATGAAATTAAAATTTGTACTTCAAACTTGTTGAAATTCTTTCACCCAAGGTACATTTTCTGTGCTACAGACTTCACCCCTGGTCTGGGATTTCCCACGTCCAGTCTTGTTTGTAAAGACCAAGACAACAACAATGTCCAATATTTCAGCCTTTTCCTGTATCTTGGGTCACTGGGCTTCATGCCTCATTCCTCAAGACCAACATTTTCTCCAGCCTTCTCTTTACCACTTCGGGGTTTAGAGAAGTCTTCCCAGTTGCCTTCATCATCCTGTTGCAGATTCATTCAAGGTAGATTTTGCTTTTCAAGCCATGCATTCATCTGCACATCCAGATAGTGTTTTCCTATTTCTATCAGGTTACCTGTCACTGCTCCACCTTCTTGCCTATTTATAGTTCAAAGAAAGACATAAACTTGCCTTTATTGAGAAATATGAGCCATTATCAATGACAAAAACCTCTTGTATTGTGACATTTTTCAAAAAGTGACTTAACAGTATAATATTGTAGTAGTCCAGCAAAAGCAAGTAATTATTAAAATGGTATTGTTCACTAAGTTGTATATACTATCAATGACAAAAGCTTTATTAATTTAATGACTAAATATTGATAAATATGACTCAGAGCATATACAAGTTTGACTCCACCATAGGTTTCTTTCCCATGGGATTATCAGGGGTTTGGAGTTCTTCAGTAAGACTGTTAAGCTACCTAATGCCAATCAAAGCACTGCTTTGACTATTAACATGGATAATGCTAGAGTTTCTTACCTACTTGTGCCTAGCAATACACCAATATATCCTGTTGACACAAGATGGGCTGAAGCCTTCCTCACTCAATATTCCTTGTTAAGCATCTCTGTAAAGAAGATGTGGGAATGTACCATATGAAAGGTCAATGACACACTGGTGATGCTTCACACTGTCTTTCTACGTAGATGGTCAGGGCTTCTACAGCATCTAGACAGACAAATCTATAGGTGGATTATGCCTAATGAGTTTAAGGCAAGACAATCAAATTAACCTTGTCACTGTGGGGAGGAAACTTTTCAGCATCTGAAACAAGTGAGGTCAGGAATATTTCCTTTTTCCAGCTGACAAAAGAATTACATAAACCTTCATGCTTATCTGTTCAAGCTGAACTTTCCTATGGTAGTTTCATCTCTTCCATTCCCATAATGAAATACTCAAAATATTTGGTGTCATTGGAAGTGGTAGGCTACATGTGTGGCTTCTCTGAGAAGCAGTCAGATTTCCCTGTGTCCTAAATCATCAGTACAAGTGATCTCCAAGACAGACACAGTGTTGGCCAATGCTGACCCCATCAGCAACAGTGGGAGCTCCTCTGTGAAAACATATTCAAGAAGGAAAAACAAAAAAGAACTTGCTGGGGAACAGTACTTTGAGAATGGAGGAGTGAGAACACATGCCCTTCAGATGCCAAGGTCAGTGAGAAAGGCGCAGGAGTTGTTCCAGGCAGCAGAACAGATGTTCCTCCACAGCCTGTAGTGCACACCACAGTGAGGCAGGCTGTCTGCCTGCTCCCCACGGGGATCCATAGTGGAGCAGATCCACTTGCATCTTCTGGAGGACCCCATACCAAAGCAGGTGGATGCACAATGGAGGATGTGACCCTATGGGAAGCCCATGCTGGAACAAGCTGCTGACAGGACCTTTGAGTTACAGAGAGAGGAGCTCACACTGCAGAGGTTCCTTGAAGCCTGTACCCCACAGACAGAACCCAGGCTGAACCATTTGATGTAAAACTGCAGCTTATGGGATGGACTGACATTACAGGAGTTTGCGGAGGAATATGTCCTGTAGGAGGGACCCCATGCTGAAGCAGAGGAAAAGTGTAATTAGTCGCCCCTCTCAGGAGGAAGGAGCAGCAGAAACAACATATGATGAATGGATCCCATTCTTTGTTCCCCTGGGCCACAGTGAGGAGGAGATATAGAAGTGGAACCCAGAGAAAGGGAGTGCTGAGGGGTATGTTTTTATATATTTTCATTTAATTTCTGTACTATCAGATTCTGATTTGATTAGTAATTTAAGTTCTCTAGGTTGATTGTCTTGCTCATGACAATTGCTGGTGACCAATCTCTCCTTGTCCTTACTTTGACACATGAGCCTTTCATTATATTTTCTCATCCCTGTGCAGCTGAAGGAGGGCCTGAGTCAACCCACCATAGTACGAAATGTATGAGTCATTTGGGGTGGATTTCCTGATACCATAGCAAAAACTGAGTGTGGAGATTAGGTAAATTGCAAAACCTTCAATTTTATTGCAAATAGATAGAAATCTTCTGAGGGCCAGTTGTATGTGGAATAACTTTGAATGAGGAAGGGTGTAAGTTTTCATTACACTCTTTAAAAATGCCTTGCCATATTGCCAGAAATTCGACTGACCTATAAAGAAGTGATAGTGCAGAAGTTGTCAGAAATTATAAAAGCTAGCTAGAAATTCTAAGCAAAATCTTTGTATGTTTTTAAGTTTGCAATCAATTTTTCTCAATTGGTGGAGCTGAGCAGTGAGGTGTAGTTGGAATGGAATGTCCTTGCACATTTATTTCTGTGCAGAACTAAAGCATATGTGCTGATGAGTACACTCTTAGCCAGCAAATGCAGCTGCGTTTACTGAAAATTTTGTCTAAAATCAAATTTAACACTTCCTAGTCACACTATCAGGAAACATGCAAAATGAATAATGAAAGCAAACATTAGATAAAAGTTTATTCCGAATAAAAAAAAATAGGTGATAGCTGCAGTTCAAGTTTACTTATCTGAGCTTAATTTCCAAAATTGGGAAATTTATCTCCCTACTTTTTAAAGGTCACTATGTCTTTTTCTCATGAATGGTAGCTAGCAGTGAACACATTACTTTTGACGAAGTAGTGCTCCAAAATGAAGTAAATATTAATTTACCTCAAAATATGAATCTTGGGGGAAATTGTAAGACTCTGTTATGTGCTCTAGAGGTTATGTTTTCTGGCATCAAATGTAGAAAAACGGTACTGCAGACATTTCATTCAGAGTTATTCTGGGTAGCAGTCTTTAAAAGGAAGTTCTTTCTCATTCTCTCTGAAAACATCTAATATTGTTTATCCAGGGACTGAAGCTCTTCCTCACCTATGTCCTCTGACTTTGGTGCCTTCAGGGCTCTTTCTCAGACTATTTTTTTTTTTTTTTCTTCATTCCTCACACTGATGGGCAGGGATTTGCTGATATTTTCATATGCACACACAAGCTTGGCTGAGGGTCCCAGCTGAGACTTGCAGTGCCTCTTTTGGAGCCAGCTGTAGTTGTCTGTGTCCAGCACTGAGTAGCACCAGTCACTCCTCACAGACACCATCCCTGCAGCCCTCCCACCCCACTGCCAACACTTTGGCAGCTAAACCCAATGCAACTTCTCTGGTTTGTCTTACCCCCTTCTTCATATTTTATGGTAAAGCATCAAAGTGAGTGTTGAATTATGAAAGATGTACATTCTACATTTCTCAACTCAATGCAAAGCAAGTCTGTCTCCTCTCAAATCACATGCAAGACAATGTACAATTTTGATGTAGTATGAAAAATAGCTAGGTTTGAACAGCATATGAGTTTTCTCTTATTTGATTCTCTGTTCAACATCAGTCATGGGTGATTTTTAAATTTTGAGCAATTGGTGTTAGATCTTCCTCTTTAGTTTATGTTTCAAATGTACTTCTTTGTAACATGTTAGAATCAGTAGGAGGAAAATACTGTTAGAGCTGGGAGAATTACCTTGAGGGAAGAGAGAAATGGAAGAGACATATTAACTGAGGTCCACTGCTCAGGGTCTTTCTCTGCATCAGAAGAAATATTATATAAATGTTCTCAAGACCAAACATTTATGCCAAAGACTGGAAACCACCAAATTTAAGCACAGCTCAATGCACTTTCATGCACTGTTTTAACAATTAACAGATTTCAACTATAATAAAGTTTTAGTATACATAGAGAATGATGAGGAGGAATAAGAGTTCTCATCCTTTTCAGTTTGGTCTTTGAATAAAAAAGTATCAGAGTCAGCCAGAGAAATACTTAAATTGAACTCCAGAAATTCTACTGGTGTAAGAGAAGCAGGTAAAATCAACAAAGTACAGCCAAGAGAGGAGAATTTTACCTTTCTCAGTATTAGAAAGAATTAACCAAATAGATTAAGATAATATCTAAATTATCTACAGTACAATTATCAGTACAAAGGAAACAATTAATTTACATGCCTTATGTTATTCTTTTTTAAGTATTTACTAGGATTATGACATTTTGATACTCACATATTGCAGTGTTTAGAAATTTTTTAGCCATGATTAGATTTTTTGTGTGTGTTTGTAATTTTAAATTATAATTGACAAGTGCTCTGTTTAGATTTTAAGGTTTTCCCAGCTTTTTTCTTCTTTTTGGTTCATAACTCTTTCTATATTTCTGTTACTTTAATTTCCTACTTTTACCACTTTTATGTTTAAAAAATAAGAGCAGAAAATATAATAAAGAAATAATTTTGAGAAATCAGGAACAAATATGGAACTGAGTTATGCATTAAAGTTAATCTTAAGTGCTAATTGTATTTAAAATATATAATACATCGACAGTATGACCACTTTGAAGAATTCATCATCATGGATTTTAGTACTTCCAATGCAATGCAGGTTGGATATTTAAGTTGTAAAGACTCCTTGTGTTTCTATTGCTTTCAAAAATCATTTTGCATTTTATTTCTGTTTTTCAAACAGTTGCTTCACCTCTAACATTTTAAGAAAGAACATGAAAGCAAGAATTTACAATAGTCTCTATTGTTCTTGAAGGTCAACATTTTCTTTGATCAGTGAAAGCGAGGTGGAAAGTGATCATTATGGTCTTTACTGTGCCTAAAGAATTATTTGATTTTGTTCAATATTTACCATTTTCCAGCCACTCAGATCAGAAGAGTACATAAGGATCTGCCATTCTAGACAGTTCCTCTGCATTAGCAACAGGTAATTTTACAGCTGCCACAAATGAGATCATCAATTTAGTCTGTGTCGTTAAGATAGTAATTGCTTGCTACCTATGCCTTTAATTGTTTGCATGCCCAGCTTCACAAAACCTATTTTTTAATCAGACACAGATATATTTTTATTCTGGAAGTATTTTTATGAGGCACTATCTTTTCTGACCTTTGGTTCACAGCATTGTGCTCTGGTCACTCTCTCATGAATAGTCTCTCTGTTAGCTTGTCCTCTTTACCTTTCCAGTTTTGCTAAGTCTGCTATTATATGAAGAATATAAGAAGCTTTTTTATCTTCCTACACATACACAAATGTCTACCTGTTCAACCGCCTTCAGAATTACAATTGCTGCAGACTTGCCCTT
>VXBB01009367.1:0-19140 GCA_013399915.1 Illadopsis cleaveri
AATATACAGTACATTTCACATCCTCTTCCATTTCTTCCACTTCCTTTGCTTCTTTTTTGTCCCATTGTTTTCCTCCACTATTTCTCTTGGAGTTGATACTTCACTTCTGTCACTCCATCAATCTTTCACTCCATCCATCTTTCAATTGACAGGCTGATGTGTTGACTTGAAAGGGTTCTCTGAAATGATTTCAGTACTGCAGGAACATTCAGATGTACACAAGGCAGGCCCATTTCCAATCCATTACATTGTCATTGCAACACTGAGGCTGCTGGGGTGCAGTGACAATGCTCCATTTTGCTTCCTCAGAGGTTGTAAGTTTGCCAGCCAGGCACAAATCATGAGTTTTTCCATGCCCATCAGAATTGTAGCCTGTTCTCTGCCCTGCTCAAACTAGGGTCTGCTGCCAGATTGCTTGAAAGGATGTACAGGAAGGCACACAGCTGTGGCAGTTTCTAACTAAATGAATAATGCAACATCAACATCTGTAGGATTTTTGAAATGCTAAACACCCAGCTACAAAGCCTCTGACGAGGACACAGATGGTAATGGTGTTGTTCTTGCAGTGGTTCCACTGGAAATGGCCAGAGTTTCACAATCAGACTGGACTCTTAAAGCCTGAAACAATCCCTTCCTTTAGCAGCACTAGCTCTCAGTGCGTCACAGAATGATAAATGCTCGCTTTGCAGGCTGCATTCAATCCATTTAATTCCAAGCTTTGTTAAGCTAAAGAAATCCAGTAATGAATATGGACATCTTCAAGCATGAATACAGATGCCGCCACCAGTTGATAGTACTTAGCAGGTGAATTTAAACTGACAATCCAAGCTAAGGTGGAATAATTAAAATAAATTCTCCATTCAATACAAAAAGCATAACAAAGTCCTATGTTTACCTCAGGAAACCACAAACAAGTAAGGGAACTTTTCCTAGATGCAAAACAGTATTATTTCACAGGATAACATGTATTTTCCTGCTCTTTAAGTCATATCAGTATGCATTGCCTACTGGAAGACTAGAAAGAAATAAAATGGACCTCTGAATACAAGCAAATAAATCTGTTCATCACCCACTGTTTTTAGGACATTAAAGGAGATCACAATTCCTTATAATTTATTCTTTGCCTTACTTTTTTCCATCAATAAAAATTGTGTTTCAGAGACATTGAGCAAATACAAAAAAAAAAAAAAAGCACCTTTGGTCAAATTAGAATTTGAAACAAGCTAAAAGAACTGACTGAAAAGTCAACCTAAAGTTAAGCAGTGCTGAGAGGCAGAGGAATTAAAAGGAGCTAATAAGGAAAGCCATGACTGTATAAAAGAAGCTTCTGAGAAAAGGCATGATGTCACCAATCAGCTCCTCTGGACAGTTGTAGTTTGAACTCTTGATCCCAGACACAACTTATCGTCTTAGCTGGGATAGGCTCTCCAGAAAGATGGAGGATTAGTTCCTTTATGTGTGGACACAGCTGAGACAAGTCTATTAGAAATGTTAAAAACTGTACCCAAACCATAGAATAATATTTGGAAAGATTAAAATACAGGGGAAAAGCTCAAGATGCAAACTCAGAAATTCCAGGAAGCCTGTCCAGACAAGGAAGGAAAAGGATGCATTGCTTTAACAAGGGAGCTTGAGTAACCCTATACATAACTTTATAAATAACAATAACCCTCTCTTCCCAGTTTGCTTTAAATTTAGGAAAAGATAAGAACTTTACAAAAGAAACCCAACAAAGAGCAACCTTTCCTCTTTTAAAGTTGGAAACAGGATATTCAGAGACAGCTGCTCACCTCTGCAAGACTTGGAGTTCATAACCAGTAGGCTCTTTAAGCAACCAGCATAATTTCTTGAGGAAGAGATTAAACATCCTTATTCCTGTGAGTACTCTGCAGCAAAATCTGAAAAGGATGAGGTCTTTAATCAGCCACATTGCTGTTCTCAGGATCTGCTTAGCAGCTTTGTGATCCCATGTCTTTGTCATGCCCAAACTACTTACCTTTTCCTCCACATCCTGGTAAGTAACAGAGTCATGTGCTTCTGCTGCCAGAGATGACAAGAAAAGTAGATTTCTGTTTTCTTTTTGGGTACTTCTCTTTGAGCCTGACTCCTTCAAATCTTGGAGTCATTGACAGAAGGCTGGCCTGGCTCTGAGACTGGTGGTGCCAGCTAAGCAGAGCCTGCAGACATCTCTGCCTTTAGTCTTTCAGCAGAGAAGGAATTTTGTTATACCTAAAATCATATTTGGGGAAAAAAAAGGAGAAAAAATTGCTACTAGAATCACTTGGCAGGGTGAGTAGGGGGAAGGGAACACTGAAAGAAACATAAACAAGAGCACTTGCTAAAGTCAACAAATCCTGCAGGGGGCTGGAGTGGGAGACTGGGGGACCATCAAATGGGCAGTAGTTCAGTGGTTGGATCTCCTCATAATACCACAAAGGGTGCAAAACTGTGCACAAAATCCTCAACTCTAGTTTTAAGAGTGAAAAATTTGCTATAAAAAGGAGTATCTCAGGTCATACCATTATTTTCCAGGGGGGGAAAAAAAGTGTACTCTTTCTCCCACAGGAGAAAGAAGCATTCACAGCCAAAGGAGAGGAAGGCTGTGAACTCTGGGGTTACAAAAGCTGTTGCAGCCAAGATTAAAACCCAGTAAGAGTTCTGCTTAAACAGAGAGACAAAACTCAGGACCTCTGTTCTGCAAACTGAATGACTTCTTCGACTAAAGTAGCAGATAGGAGCAAAACATCCAGATAGGGACTGGAAATATACATGGAGTATGTGTGTGTAGCGCTGGCCAAAAGAAAGAAAATAGGAAAAAAAAGTAAAAAAAAAAAAAAAAAAGACAGTCATCTCTAGGATTCATGTTCCTACACAGAGAAAAATACGTACAGCTTGATGCACAGGATATTAGCATTTTGCACATGCAAGAATCTGAGCTTCAAACCAAAACACAGAGGGCCTCAGTAACTTGCCCAAGGTCAAAATCTAAAATCCATGTAAGGCTCTTTGATTGTGATCTGCTTTCTAATGTAGAGAAAACTCACATGCTGAGGGATGTGCAGGCATACAAGAGTTCCTTCTACCTAATTTCCTATTCATATAAAATTTAAAGAATCTGATCTCAGTAGATATTTGCTCACATCACAAAGCTACCATGTATTTTGAAGTAGTCTGTTGGAGTCTGAAGACTCTGTAGAGGAAAGACCCAGAAACCCAGAACTGAAACAGAAGATATCTTACAAATCAGGATCAAAGGATATGCTGACAGATGCATTCAGGAACATGAGATAATGTTTCCATGCTCTGTGAATAGCTTGAATCCAGGCTATCTCTCCTTAATATTCATATGTGAGGCGTCTATCAAAAAGTTAATAATGGAATTATTACAGTAATACAACCTCTGCTCTCTTGTGAAGCTTTCACAATTGGTAAGGATTGTCCTTTTTTGTTTTTTTTTCTTTTCCCCGCCTTAGGAATCTTCTTCATTTCACCACATCTGTTGCTAAATTTCTTAAAACCTCCTGATAGCTACTCAAGCACATTACTGCAACAGCTGTACAATCTGCTGTGATGCACTCAGACCAGCAAGGGCCTCACTGCTGCAAAGCTTCCTGCAAACACCTGGGCCAAACCTAGAAAAGGTCTTAGACATTCTTATTTTTAGCTCTAAGTTGATTCCAGTTGAACACTCACCAGAACAAGATTCCAAATTGCACATATTGTGAAATACTTCGCTGCTGAACCAATGCTCCTTTGTAGTATGTGTCCTTAAACATGCAGAGAGTTCATACATGTTCTCTGTTTCCTGAGAACATAAACCCACAGGATCCTGTCTCTGATTCCTCTGCCAGTGGAGCAAACTCTGCTTTCTGCTGCATGTCTGCCAACCAAATTAATTAAATAATACTCTGGTGTGGGGAATACAAGCATTTTTCCATGACACTTTAATGCTCAACAGTCTAGTAATGGTGGTGTTCTGACCAGTGCAGTGTGCCTTTATCTATATATACACACCTACCTACATATCTCAGTGTATTTTTATTTTCCGTGAGAGAAGCATCACCCCAAATGAGCAAGCTGATCTGTAACAGGCACTGATACTACTGATTACCAATGCAAAGCCTCAGAACAAAGGATCTGTTTGGAAAGCTTATGATTTGTAGACTTAAGATCTTAGCAGTGTTTCAGTATGTTGAAGAACCTTACGGAGTGAGAACAAAATGTCTTATGAAAGTTTAAATTATGTAAAATACTGAGATGTATTATATGAGGCATTTTAAATAAGGGCAGAATAAAGGCTAAATACTTCTGAACTGTCTCAGAAAAATTAATCCTTCTAAATTCATGCACCATTACCAGACTCTGATATTAAAATGCCTCCTGCCTTTAGGCTGATGTGGTTATAATTATTCACTTGTTTAAATTCATATTTTATGTACTGTATGTATTTTTATGCAGCACCAATTGTGGTGGCATCCAACAATTAAAAACAGGCATAAATTAATCTCTCATTTACAGGGGAAACATCTTCCATTAATGAACTAAAGAACCTTCTACAATTTTTAATTAAAGTTCTGAATAAGCCAGTATGTATATAAATCTTAAGAAATGTGAACTTTTCAGGAGGATCTTTTTAACAACACCTTGAGGGCCATTTTATTCCTGTTGTAAAAACAAGAGCCTAAGCTTTTGGTCTCTTAACTACTCCTGGGTGCCCCAGGACCAGGCAATATCCTCCCAGCACCATTTGAGCAATAGTGAGTGTATTGACTTCTAGCCTTAGAAGAGTTATGCTCCATTTTTAGCACTCACTCCCTGAATGACCCTGGGAAAGAAAACTGTGCAGTTTCTTTGTCTCACAGAGGTGCCCCTGTGCTAAGTTGGGAAGTCAGGGGGAACACTGTGTGGAAATTGTAATGTCTTTTCTATAAATGTTATTACAATCATAAGGCAGCACTTTCCTTGGCAACATTCATTCTCTAACACAGTTCCTGATCTTGCATCCAAAGCTGATATTTTGGATATAGATCCACAGAACAAATAAGAATTTGGGGCAAAACCCCCAGGCTTCTTTCTGGGGTGGGATGACTATAAGAGCACCCTTCATGGTAATTAAGTTTTTGCAGTTCCTGAATAAGAAACAGGAATAGTGTGGTGACTATTGCCAAATAACCTAAAATGTCACTACACCCAGCAGCCCAGCAGGCTTTTTCCTGAAGCCACTAACATGATGGCAGCTGAAAGGAGACTCTAGAATATATAAATCTCCCAAGCAGTCATGCTCCCAGACTCAGCACAGAAGGCACTCAAACAAGAACACATAATGAAAATGTTGAAGTGGAAACAACAGAATTCAGAGCTCATGGCAACCATGCCCCAAAGGAGAGAGAAAAAAATTAGAAATAGAGATATATTCTATTTCTAATACATGTATTTTACAGAAAACTCTTTCTTTTAGACCCTATCAGCCCCAAGGCATCCTTCTGATAAGAATGTAAGAGATTGTGGCAAAGATCCAGCTCCCAAACCGTTGAGTGCTAAACGGACAAGTGGTTGAAAGTTAAAAATTGACATTGCTTTTAACTTGGTACTGACCACCAGTTTTCTGCCATTAAGTAAGCACCTGCTGTACAGAGAGAGACATCATCCTATGAATAGGTGAATATCAGAATTATCAATATTTAATGTGAATACTATTCCTGAGTATGTTGCACTGCATAAGCTGTATTACAGACTGAAGTCCAAAAACATATTCATAACTCAGTTACAGTGGAAATCTGTGCCCATAATAAAACAATATGTAATATTGGGTATTAATATTAAAATATACAGTTATAAAAACATATGTATATAGTATTGATATTTTTGAAAAATGTATTTCTTAAATCTCCTAGTGGACTCTGACAAAGCTGTTATACTTCTTTAGATGTAGAATGACATTTCTATTGTTACCTTTCATAGGTCAGGAATATTCATGTTGAAATGACTGAGAGCACTACTCATCAATATTTAGATTTGAAAGACACATAAGGAGGTTATCTATATTAAACTCCTTCTCAAAGGGCCTAATACCACATTTAAAATTTTAGAAAAAGAGCTAATGTTTGTAAACCTAAATATAGATTTATCCTATATATCATGAAATATGTAGTACCCATTCCAAATCATGAGTAGGAAGTCTAATCAAAGATTAACTATCTTTCTTGGGATAGCCAATTAGAATATTTTGAGTAATTAATTTGTATACTGCTTCTTGATTACCCCCTGCACAAATGCATATATGTGTATATTTCTATAGAGACAGTTTTTGTGCATAAGGGAAAAGTGTATTCTTTTAATCATAACCATCCTAAAACATAAGGGCAAAAATAAATTGCTCAGTAAAGAGCCGTGCATGTCTCTCTCCAGTGAAATTCTGTATCTCTGCTTCATCAAAAAGGAGCCACTACATGTAGGCAGAAGACTCCTGGAAATTAAATTAATTGTGCCATGCAGAGGGAATAAAACCAAGCAGTTCCATAGCACGACAAAGTGAAATGATGATAAAGGCAGATTTTACAGTGCTTCCACCTGTCATATCCTTGTCATATGTCCATTGTCATATACTTGCCATCCTGAATTATTTGATACCCTATAAATCTGCCTTCTACTTTAAAAGTTACAGACTGTTCTTCTTAAATTGTCTCAAACCAATACAGAGGCATATGTATAAGGATTTGTACAACCAGTGCTAAAGACAAAGGTTACATTGTAAACTTAAGCACTTAGATACTGATTAATGCCATAAATATTTCCATTTAGAATTCCTGACTATGTAACAGTGCTTAATTCCATTTACACTATATTTTCTAGAACCTCTTAAAACTTTACTCCCTGTTATCTTTAGCCCATTGTCCTGATAAACTAAGTTCCCTAGGTCCCAGATCTGGTTTATCTGATCTAAGATATCCTGCCCAATTAGCTCTCATCTATTTTGCAGTAGGATTTATTAGCTAAAGCATAATGACACACTGAATGCAATGCCTGGCCAACTTAGAAATGAGGCACAAAAACTTGTGGCTCACTCCAAAAGCTTATATGGGCTCACACTTTTGGTTTCCCAAATTCTTGCCACGATATTCTCTACCTTGGGTTCCCACTCCCCAGCTCTTCCGCACATTTGAAACTCCATTATCTTTCCTGGATGCTATCTTAATTTCATGCATAATGAACTAGATAGAGGGCTATCATTTAATTTCAGTGGACAAGCAATCACACCACAGATATCATTGCTGCAGTAAACTTCATTCAGAATTTCAGTAGGAGTAAACTCCCACGGGACGATGTTAGGCATTGTTCTGGAAATTGTTTGGGGACAGGCTACTCACACAGCAATGTGGTAACATTTTCTCCATGGAAGGAAAAAAAAAATGGCACATTATCAGTTAAAATAGGAGCTTGGTAACTCCAGCAGCACGAGGCACAAGCAGTCCAAGGTAGCGCTTCCATCTCGGTCTCTCCTGTGCTAACATTATCAGGATTTCTAGATGGTTCTTTTTATTTGAACTTTAAATGAAGTAGGCACAGATGAAGTGCTTAGTCATATATCTGGGACCTGATCTTGTAAAAAGCTGAAAATCCTGAACCAAAGTAGAGCTGAAGAGTTCAAAATCCATTGAAACCTTCTACTTAGTAGGCTTTTAATAACTCAAATATTTTTTGTTTGTTTGTTTCTATTCTGCAGGAGTCACTGCTTGGAAATGATGAAGGATGTTAAACAGAACTAGGTATTTTTTTAAGGCTTTTCATAAGGTGGTTTTCTTTACAGAAGTTGCTAGCTAGAGTTTGGCTGAACATGTCTGGTGTTACTGACTCCTGCAGCGAGGGTTAGATGCAAACCCTTTGTAAACAAGACCTGTAGATACAGAGACAAGATTCTCAGCTCTGAAATGTTGCATATCCTGTGTTTATCAAGTCTTAAACGTTTTTCTTTCCAGAAAACTCAATAGACAGGTTCTAAATAAAGAAAACTACACTTTACTGGAGTGTGGGCAAAGTTCCTCCCTTCTGACTGATGAGTGTTCTCATGCAAGGTAAACATTATCTAGAGGCTAAAATTGCATACCTGGACCACATATGAGAGGTATCTTTGAGTCTCAAAGGAGCCCTGCATGTTTTTGGAGATATGATCTGTGTGGTTATCAAGCAGCATTGGTACTTTCACACATCTTTAAGATTTCTGCCAGGAAAGGAAAACTTAAGATCACAGTTTGGGCTCCTTAGTATGCCCAGGATTTTAGTATGAAAAACAGCAGCTGTTTTTTTCCTATTATAACTTCCCAGTTGGCAGATTTTCTGCTTAGAGGGCCTACAACCTGGGCTTATGCCAACAGAAGTAGAAACAGTTGATTGCAGAATAAATTCCCCATCCTACAGATAAAAAGTCTGTATTTTATCAGGATGGATATTCACGGACAGGGGATGACAGAGACAGGTTCTCACGCTTGGGTGCACTGACAGCACTTTTGGAGGAGTCCACCTGGCAAATTGTGGATGGTGCACACAGTCCCAAGCACCAACATCACCCTGAGGCTGCTCTCAGCTGCCTGAGCAGTAACTCTCCTCAGCTCTGGGCTCCTGCCCCAGTTCCTGCTGCTCTGGGCTCTCATCACCCTAAGCCTAGTCCCTATATAGATCATGAAAGCCTCCAAACACACACTCAAGGCTGCTCTTTGGTGACAGATTTTGATGTTTTGGAACACTTTCAGTCATAAAAACCATTTTTCTAGCTACTGTAAGCTCTAACACTCATTACAGACATGAGCCAATTCCCATGGAAGCCACTGAGATTTTTTCAGTTGCCTTCCTTGTGGTTCAAATCAGGACCCTGAAACACTTATATTTCTAAAAATCACTGTTGTTTCCAGTGAGGTGCTGTTTTTTTCTATATGAAGTATTCATAAGAAAATCTTGAACTGTATTTCTCAATGACTCAATAAATAACTCATATCATGTTCAGTGCTTTTGAGTGGTAATTAAAGATTAAAGACATTCAACAAAAAATGCCGTTGCTTAATTAAAACCAATAAAAATCTTTCCACATTAAAATATTTGCCTGTTGCCTCTCAGACTTCTCTCTAGGTATATGATAGGATTTTTCCAGCTAATCTTACTTGAAGCAAGCAGGAAGCTCTTTTTTTCTGGATGAAAGCTTTAGAAAAAAACCATATTGTCTTAATCTTCACACTGTTAAGAATTTTACTGTGTATTTATACTTCAAACGTGTGGTCCCATTGCATTATTTAATTTCATTAGAGATAATGGACAAATGGATACAGAGTATACTTTCATACTGCTTGTGTTTCTTTGTTGGAACTCTGGAGTTATAATCTGTTAATTATCCAATAGAGCATTTTAGACTGCATCAGCCTCTCCAAGTGGCTTTCAGGTCCCTCTACTGCAGTTTCTTGGTCTGTAAAACGCAGGTGTACTCTTAATACCTTCAAAACAGAAAAGAATCCTGTCGTGACCCAAGTTCAAAGGAACTAAGTGACATTTTCAAGACCCTCAAACAGTGTGTTCCTGAGAATGGGTTGGAAGCTTAGTCTAGATAACCTAACAGAAAAAAAAAAATGTTACATTAACCGAACTTTATAAGCTAAAAAGTCTATCCCTTTGCTTTCTAATTTCTGGGTTTGGAGCTGTGGACACAGAAACAAATGGCAAATTGTGTTTAAAAGCAGCTTCTCAAGTAAATATCTGTATATCTTACTTATTTTCTGAACGAACAGTACTTAGGCCTATACTGAGGTAAGAAGCAGCAAGGGAAAATGGCAATTGTATTAAACAAAACTTTGTAAAATCACCTCGGTGAACCAAAACACAGAACAGATTGTTCCTAATGTAGATATCTTCACTACTATGATTACATCACAAAATATTCCTCTAGCCTAGTTTTGTTTGAGCTAGCTCTAGCACAGGCATAAATAAAAATTCTCCAGTAAAATGCTTAATTCCTGAATCCAACTCAGAGGCTTGTTCACTGTTTATCCTGTCCTTGATTTGACTTTCTCCATTACTTTTATTTTTACATTCAAGGAATTCTAATTACAAGTTAGTATTTTTATTCTAAATAACCATGATGGAAAATTCAATAATATAATAAATTTTCAGGTATTATGTATATTTTAATTTCACCTAATGGAAGATGAAAGGATTATTAATACTAAATATTTTGGCTTTCCTAGAACACTGTTTTTAATTTTCCACTTTAAATGGTGGTATGTACATTTTCACTAACTAATGTTTACTTCTTAGCATCTTCATTTCCTCATAGGCTTCACCATTTTGATGCCTTTAAAAGCCTTTGATTTGCCTTGCACCTTAAAATATTTAAACTCTTTGATTTGATGTAATCGTTCTTGTTGTGCTCTTTTGATGTCTTCATTGTATTCATTGCTTTGCTTTATCTATTTTTGCTTTCAAAGAGTCCTGTTTGTTCAGAGACAGATATTAATTTGCCAATGCTATTTTCCAGGCATGGTCAGCTACAAAAATATGCATTCTTTATTTTTAATTTGAGTGGCTTTCAGATTATGCCAATTCCTAATACTTACCTTCATTCTGTGACATCTACGATTGCTAAACACAATGAAAATGCATCCTCTTATATTTGGTGCTTCTCAAGACTGCTCTGACATTAATAAAGGTTAAATAAAGGATAGTCTGTTAGAGTAGTAGAGCAAGAACTTCTTGAAATATTAATAAAATATTTTGCTGGTTTTTTACACTGTGCTGTTGTCTGGTTGATATGCAGATACGTGAGCCTTTTATGTTTTGCCAGTTCTTTTTCTGCCTCTTAAAAATTAACTAAGAACTATGCAGTGCACTTCAGCTTTTTGAATAATGTGAGTGAAAATAGTGCAGAACACTGATGGCAGCAAGCTGGCCACCTGACCTCTCTGCGTACAGCAAACTTCGTGCTTAGACCAAAAAAATCAGTGGTGTGATACTCTTCTACCAGATTTTTAATTATAGGTGGTGGCATGATACAATCTTACATGAGGCCAGCGTGTAATGAGCCTCACGAAGGTGTATCACATTCTGAGGATGTCCAGCACTTCTCAGAATGGCTTAGAATAATTGCAAGATGGCTGATCAGGTGTGCTTTGAAAGTCAATAATAATGGATTGGTTTTAATAAAAAAGAACAAATATTGTTTAATTTAATAATTTAAATAATTTGATAATTTAATATAATAATAAGAAGAAATTATTTGTTTTAATAAATCAGAAAATAACAAATTATACAAAAACAAAAAGCAAAAGCCAAGCACAGTGCAAGGAAGTCCTTTTGTGTCTGCTAAGGCACCCCAAAAAGCCCTGAGCACCTCTGTGTTCCTTCTTAAGTATACAACGATCAAGGAGGGATAATTTGACTTGCTGCCCAAGAGAAATTAGCTATACTTCAGAGGAGCAGCTAAAAGGTCCAACAGGTTTCTCTGTGCTGGCACTGAGCCAATAACAATGATAGAAACACAGAAGATTCCAGTCCATTTTCCTTTTAAGTTCAGAGGTAAACCAAAACTCTTTTCCTTATTGGGAAACATTTGCTTGGTTGTGGGAAATGCACAGCAATAGTGGTGCACAGCCTTCCAGGAGCAGTATGATTTCCTGATTGCCTGGTCTTCTGCAGCTTGTAACCATGTGAAATTTACCATNGAAGGTGTATCACATTCTGAGGATGTCCAGCACTTCTCAGAATGGCTTAGAATAATTGCAAGATGGCTGATCAGGTGTGCTGTGAAATTCAATAATAATTGATTGGTTTTAATAAATAATAATAATAATANTTTCTAGGATGCTCGTTTCCAATCTCCTGTGTGTATGATAAAAACTTCTTACTGGACGCTCGGCGCGCTCGATTAGAGGAAGCGTGCCCCAAGTGCCCAGCGTGTTGCAAAAAGAATATCTGCTTTCTGCTACTCAAAACTGTGTTAGAAAGTTTCCATCTGACCAATTTTGGTATCAACATCCATCTGTGCTCTAGAGGAAAGAAATCCCCAGTTCGTTCTCTCATATAGCATTACAATCTATTGTTATGAGCAGATCAAAATGGATTTAGGACAACACAGAATGTATTCTCATGCACTGGTCATAATGCACCAGAACTATTTTCATCCTCACTGAAAATCCTGTAACAGAAGCAGCCATATCAGTTCTAGGGATCTGATTATTAAGTGTCTCCCTGTAGTTGATCAGATCTCCTAGAATCAAGTGACTGGATAAGAATTTCAGCTTTCATCTCAAAGAAACTGAAGGGTTTTATCCCCCATGACTGCCAACAACAGCTAGCAAATAAAACACCCTAACCTCATAAATAGAGACTTGAATAAGACGTAATTAATAATTTTATTTGTGTCCATTTTCAAGAACATTACACTTTTGGGAGACACTGAAGAAGTGATTTATGGCAATAAAATCTGCCAGGACACCAAAACCCCTGCACTTTCACCTCATTTTTGAAGTGATGCTGCAAGTCAAGATCGATGCATATTCCCCGTGTTTTACAGTGTAGAAGTTCAGTTTCCAGTACCTATCATTCATAATTCCCCAATGGATCACAGCACAACACAGACACTTTGCTTTCCCCAGGCAAAGGCATTATTTGCATTAGAGGGGTCACTCGCAGATTTTATCCCTCTGAAAGAGAGAAGACATTTCTTTTGTGACTTTTTTTTGACAATAAATAAATTAAATAAATGAAAATTGAGGGCTATCTTGAGTAAACTATTTGTGGACCTTTCAGTCATGTAACCCCTCCCTCATATCTTGTTCAATATTAGTTTTATCATAAAAAATAATATAAAGGACATTAGAATACTGTCCCTTGATAACAGTAAATGAAATTGGTAGAAATGCTTTGACAACATTGTTATGTGATTTATTTACATACAAAAACTAATCTTCACATTCTATATGTCAGCCAACCAACCTCTTTCATAAAGTCAAGGTCATTATTCCCATTTTAAAAGTACTATCTGTGAAATAAAGAATATGGCGGAAATTGGGCTGTACTTTTACAGCAGTGTGCAAAATGGAGGCTTTCAAGTTTTAATTATTTGTGTGACTGTATCTCTGCATAATCTTCTTAAATATTATTGAGAAAGGTTAACTACTGCATTAGCGCTGATTTTTAGAACAATGTCATTTTGGGAAGCTGAATAGAGGGGAGTAACGTCAAGATGAAATTACCAACAAAGAAATTGTCCTTTCACTGAAGTAAGCCCCACAGACATTGTAATGTAATTTCTTGTTAATGAAAGCATTAATAGAACTTTATCACAGAAGAACCCTCTGAATTTTAAACTATCATAGATCGTTGTTCAAACAGGGTATGACAAAACCATTTTATATTGATTATATATTTCATTTGCACAGCTGGATGCACTAATGAAAGATTCTGAGTATATTTCCCAGTAACTCAGAAACAGTAATTAAAATAATTAAAATTCTTCCCACAGCATAAAAATTCAACTAGTGTAATGCTGTTTGCAGATCCATCATGAAGACCTCGGTGGTTTAGTGGGGGGTTTTATATGGACATGTCTACTGAAATCAAAGCATTGAGGCAGTGAAAATATATAAAGTGAGAATATTCTTTTCCTCCCTTCTTGTTCATGTACCCAAGAGCTGAGCATGAAAGATGACCTAAAGGGGTTTCTAGTAGTCCTCCTCCGTTGCTGTTAAGCAAAGAACAGCCCAGGCTCGCATTGCCAGGCAGCCCACAGCTCCATGCATTTGTCTCAGCACTACCAAGGAGATTCCCTTCTGCAGTCTTGAAGTTTATACAGGTTCCAGTTTGCAAAGAAACATCAGACATTTATTATAAGTGTATATAGCCATCTCTGGCATGCAGATGGAAAATAGTGTATGGTGGTTCATTAGCAGCGCCAGCCAGCAGCTCTGCTGCTCTATCCCCATCCCTCAGACACAGGGAGAGGGCAGCTGGAGACCATATCATATGACTCAGCAGGTCCCATCTGGCCCTTGGGCTGCACATTACATGCCCCCACTCCGCTGCCTGATGTGCTGAACAATCTCTGATTTCCCGCTGGGGATGTAAACTGATAATGAGATTGCTTTGGTGCTCTAAATCTCAGCGGCATTTCCACAAAGGCTATTTTCTGGCTTTTGCAGTTGCCTGAAAGGGAAAGGGATATAAACACTAGAGGTGAAAACAGAATTGCTGGGTAAGTTACAAGACAAACACAAGCTGCTGATTCAAGAGACAGTGTAAACTGGTTAGAGTTAGATAACAATTTTGTTCTCCTCTGATACATGTCATGTCGAGTATTTATTTAAAATACTTTTCAGGTGGACAGGCTTAAAGTGGCATCATATTTTCACTGGAGACTTGAGAACAGCAGATAAACACCACAAATGCTTTGCAAACATTCAAACAGCACACTGTACCATGTGATCTTTTTGTGCACACAGTATGCCAAGAGATCTGCTTTACACCAGCCACAAAACCAACGATCTGTTAAATACACCATCAAGCAATCCACCACCACTTCTGTTTTCAGATGTTATGACAGTCCATATTTGCTTCTCTAATTCTCACCCAACACTTGGGCTACAGCATATTTTCTAGTTGCCAGGCATAGTGCAATTCTGTTTTAAATTTTGCCGAAGTGTAGTCTTGAGAAACTACAAACTGCAGGGGCCAGATTTTAACAAGTGTCTCTGTTACTGTCACTTCAGCAACACCATTCCCGTTACCGTAATCACAGGGGGTCTTTAACATGCCTTCAGGGACATAGAGTTAAAGCCAAGAAAAATGTCACAATTACTAACTGATTACAAAGAGAGAAAAGTAAGGAAGCTGTTTAAGCATTGCTAGAAAAGTACTCTCTTAATTAGAGTATTGGAATGTTGTAACAACATTTCTCTCTTCAGTACCAAGTTGTGGTGACATCTGTATTTATAGTGGGGTTAAACGACAAGATGCTGACCTTTATTAAAATTTGTGGGTGAGGATTCTCTTACAATGTCCAAGAACTCCCAAGACTTTTTCCAGCTGCTGTGCACGCCCCGCCCCGTCTCCTCCCCCACATCACACCTATGACATGTGAGGGCATGTCACAGCCCCCTTCTTTAAGCTGTGTGTGCACCCCTCTCCAGTGACATCCTGCAAGGCACTGGTGCTTTATCCTCTTCACTCTTTCTCTCCTAAGCTGTTTACCATCTTTGCCAGATATATCCAGCTGAGCTTGACCACCTAATTACAAACACACCCAGCACTTGTAAGGCTTTGACTGGCAGTAACAAGCGTAATCTTTTTTTCTAGAAGCCCTTAATAAACACAATAGTAAGCCACAAACAAAAATCCAGGAAAATTAAATTAATCTGCTTTGTGAGCTCAGTGGGTGCAGCTACATCACTAATTTAGTTTGTTATAGGGTTTCTTTTGGGAGGGAGGCTGTCTCATGTCCATACTTGGTGTCCCCTGATATTCCTTAGCCAGAGAACTATCATTCCAGGCCCTTTCCCTCCTGGTGGAAACAAAAAAAAAAATGGAGCACCCAGGTCTTTCTCCAAGGATGCCCTGTAAATCTCAGAAAGAAAACCAGTGTGAAATTCATGCTGAGAAAGTGCAGCATAGATGCAGGTTTAAGGGACATAACAACTAAAATAAAATCTAACCCCAAACACACCTCTTAGTACAGCAGATGGGCGCATTTAGCAAATTCCTCTTCCCCACCCATTCCTTACAGAATGAATTAAATTACTCCAGAAAACTGTATTGAAGTGGGAGAACAGAGTAGAACTAGGAAGTTAAACACAGTAATAGATTCTTTCTCAATTTTGTTGATAGTTCTATAAAGAACAAAAGTAATAGTCACGTCACAAAGTGGGGAGCAGGATGTAGCTCAGGGAGAAGGAATACAGTCACCTGAGTGAATCAACCAAATGTGCCTCAGGTTGAGTGGCTGCCCTAATCCAATGCAAAAGCACACAGCCCTTTGGGAAGGAAATACTGAAAAATGGAGCTCTCTGAGCACCCGTACAATTTAATTTTCACTGATTTCTGAGTGGTGTCTAAACCCAATATTTATTACTTTACTCTAGGAATTGAATTTGGTCCTGTTACTAGTAACCAAATCAATCCATTTTTCTTAACACAAAGTATAATAATAGTTTAAAGTCTTCACTGTTTCCTTGGTGAAGCAACTGTTGAGAGCACTCACTGATTTCCAGACTCCTCTTGGAATATCAACCTGAAAATTTTGGATATAAAACCACGGGGCTTCACTGCCTATCCAACCAGGCAGCACGGCTATATAGTATTCTGTCCAATGTCCCTCTTTATTTGCCCTTCTCTGCATGGACACTGTCAGTGTATTCCTTCCCTCTGAGCTGCCATTAGGCTGGAGAACTCTAGGAGGAGCCACTCCTTTATTTTCATCTTCCCATTGCACCTAGGGTGCCACCAAGGGCAGAATGGCATTTACACTAAAGGGTGTGCAAGGTCCAGAAAGCTGAAGAGACTCCAAGAGGAAAACAACTGTGGAAACGTGTAGTCTGGAAAATTAATTTCCTGGGAGACATGATCTGTGGATTAGAGCAAATTGTTCCAAATCTTGCTCTCAAGTAATTTGGACTTTATTTTCAGCATGCAAATAAAAAAAACCCTTATGAAATTTTATGTGTCTATACCAATCATGATTTCAAGGGCCTCTCACATATGGAAAGAATCAAGAAAATTAGAGGAACATTAAATTCACAGCTGTTATTTTTATGTAAATAAATATAGAATTTTATAGAAACATTTTCTATATCTTAGACTCATTCTTCTGTGTCAGAAGGTCAAAAGATTATCTAGGACTTCTCTCCTAGTAATAGGTGTTAAATATTCTAAAATGTATAATGATGAAAACATCTGTGACTACCTCTGAAATTCAGTAAAAGTATAGACAAGTTTTAATTAAATTTGTAATGAAAATATTACCATAATGAGCATATATATTAAAAATATATGTTGCAGCAGTACAGAAATTTCTGACCTACAGGAATTTAGATGAACATAAATAGTGGGAGTAGAGTACCCTCTTAAATCATTAGTCAGTTATCTGCCACGAGTTTTGGTCAACTCTGCTTTGCAACTTTCAGGCAATAAAGTTCTTGGGAAGACTGTCCCAGGCTAAACAGAACTTGTAAAACAAGGATTCAAAAGAAAAAAAAAAAAAGTCATAAAAATAACAAGAAAATTACCTTAGGAGCAAGTAGAAAGAAAATGGAGTCCATGTGAATTTCCATGCAAGGAAAGACTCAGAGAATTATACTGATTTAGAAGTCACAGTCAGGTACTGTAAATTCATACACAGGAGTGAACTTTGTGCAGGTGCTGAAGGAGAGCCAATATTGTAAAATATAGTGCAAGAGAAAAGGTATTTCTGAACCATCTGGAAAGGATAAGCTTTGCTCCCAGCCCCTGTGAGCACTGGTTACCTGACTGATGTGTATCCATGCTCCCTCGTTGCCTAAATAAGTATGGCATACTGGGCAGCACCCTTCCATCAGTCACTCAGGCCAGGAGATTTGGGAGAGAGGGAGTATTTTTCATGCATTTTGCACTGTGTGTGAAAGAGGGCAATGATCTGGCATATATTTCAATTCCTCACATCACAGATCATAAACAAAAATAGAATTCATCAATGTGGTTCTACAAAAGGCAAGACATTTTAGTAGAAAATGCTGTTCTATCTGATTACAGTACTAGTTTAATTAATGTAATATGTAGACAGGACAGTATCAGGATAAGTAAACAAGCTGCTACACTTAACAAGACTGTGTTTTGAAAGCGAAATACGCTTCTAGTGTGCTAATGATTTTTTGTTATTCTAAGAATAATGATGACACGTTCAAAAATGCTTCTCTGTGCAGAGTTTTGCTTTTCCTTCTTTATATAATTATCCTTACAAGTTCATCTAAGTTATTATTTAAGTAATTACATGGAGCACACCTTTCTGGAAGAAATCTAGGGCTGCGTAGATCAAATTAGATCTCAGCTGCATACATCATCCAGGAAATTTCAGCATTTGCGCAGCACATTTATTCAGGTGGAATTTAATTAAACTGAACAAATTAAAGCTGACTACTGACTCGTTTCAGAGCACTGGAGCAGAGACATAGACAGTGACACTGGAAAAAATTTGCAACCATCTAGGACATTGTCATCTCTCAGTAGCCCTCAATTAGCCATTAATAATTTTGTGAAATTTAAATTTGATTTGCACTGCGCAAAAACCAATTTGAGAAGAGAGACCTGCTAAGCTCTGCACTTCAACAAGTCTCTCAAAATATGCAAACACTTAAGTATACACTTTTTGAGCCCTACAAGCAAACTGTAAGCACACTGGCTACTGTGTATAAGTACATGTATACCTAATCCAAACTCCCTTGATGAAATTTCAGGCCATTATGTCTTTGTACCCCCATGGACATCAAAAATAATTCATTCCTTTCAACCTTAAAACAATCTATGTATTTCAAAAACTGTCCCTGTGCCTCTCTTTTATTTTCCTTTAGAAAAAACAACCCTACTTCCAGAAGTCTTTTCTCTCAACCCTCTTGTTCTTCTCTCTGGAGCTGCTCAGCTTTGCCCCAGGCCTGATTTTAGAAGCTGTGCAATTTCCAGAGTAGTTCACAAAGGCAAAAGAATTGTCTTACAAGACCAAATGGCCAGAAACCTTTCCTCATACAAATGAAGGTTAAAAGAGCTTAAGCTCTGGCCCATGACAGGGTATCACCAAAATGCAGAAACTGCATTAATGCTGTAGTATCCGAAGAGTAGAAATAGCTTAAAATTCCACATCTTTCCTAGAGAAATAGATTATACAAAATAGCCTTGATATGTTCCCTTAGGTTTAAACATTTAAGCATATTCAAAACAAAAATCTGTCTCAAAAATACACATTTTGAAAGCAGAGGGAAAACATAAATCACTATGACTGCTAAAACAAGTGAAAAATAAAGGATGAAACTAAAAATAAGTATCAAATAGCACAGAAAATTTCAGCAGAGTAAAATGATGCTCAGTAAATGCTCACAACATTTAAATAGCTGAGGATGATTTTCCCTTTACCAAAAAAAAAAA
>VXBB01009367.1:19151-30904 GCA_013399915.1 Illadopsis cleaveri
ATATTTTTCTCTTTAAAAAAAAAAAAAAAAAAAAAAAAAAAAAAAAAAAAAAAACCAAACGGTCCTCTATGGAAACGATTGCAGGAAGGAAAACTGGTAATTAAATTCTGATTATAAATTTAACCAGAAGGAAAGACTTAGAGTTGGCATCATCAAAAGCATATTAAAAAAGGAATGTTTGAATGATCTGCTTTTGAGGATCAGGAGCACTTAACTAAGGCAGATAACAAACAGACAACTCCCAGTGTTAAATTTTTCCTACATTCCAACAGCCACCTTCTGTGTGGTTTCACCACCTCATACAAAACCACAGAGGCTGTTCATACAAACACACAGGAAAAACACAAACATCCTTTGTTTTATGTGGTGGAGGCCTGTAGAAATGTTCTGTGTGCTTGGAAAGTCAGGGTTCAGCCTGGAGAAGGGAAAGCTCTTCTATAAGGAGACCTTCTTGCAGCCTTTCAGTATTCAAAGGGGGTTTATAAAGTAGTTGGGGGGAGACTTTTTAGCAGGGCCTGCTCTGACAGGACAAGGAAAAATGGTTTTAAGCTAAAAGATTCAGACTAGATATCAGAAGAAATTTTTCATTATGATGGTGATAAAACAGTGGCAACTCCTCATTCCCAGAGGGCTGGTGGATGGTCCATCCCTGGAAACGTTTGAGGCCCGGTTGGATGGGGTTCTGAGCAGCCTGTTCCAGTGGAAGATTGCTCTGCTCATTGCAGAAGGGTTGGACTAGATGGCCTTTGAAAGTCTCTTCCAACTTAAACCATTCTATGATTCTATTTCTAGTCCTATACTTCATGAAACCAAAAAATATTCATTAAGTGAAGGAGAGCCTAGGGCTACCCAGACAAGCTGTAAACCAGATTATTTCATTTCAGTTGTAATTTAATTGTGCAGAAACCAAATAAAGACAGAGTTGAAGAGGTGGGCAATATTCAAAATTTTCCATGTACCTTGCAGACTGGAAGGTAATAGAGCTATCACTTTCTTTTGCATGAATATTATTTGTTACCACCTTAGTTCTATGAGATTTATGAACTGTTCATAAGCAAAATCCCATTTTCTTTAATGCATTTGATATGTGTAAGCTCTCCTGGAACAGTTTGGAAAACTCATTTTCAGGCTGTTTTTGGTGAAATGTTTGGTTTATGTCTTCTGAGATTTGATAGTGGGTGCTTGCTGGACTGTTTCAATTATTATATTGGCTGACAATCTTTTTTGCAAATAATAACAAATCCTCCTCCCATCACACCCTCTCGCTGGCATGTCCAGGAGTAATTCTTGGAGGCATAATTACTCCATTTCAGACAATTAAAACATCTGAGCCTTGTGAACATTTGCACACTTAACCAGTAGTTGTTAGGGGATTCCTGACACATGGTTAGTAGCTCACTATGGAGCACAACTGTTCCAAATTTGACCCCTGGCCTCAGAAACATACTTGTACTTATGAATTTGATTTAAAACCTTTGCTTATTTTTGAACCAGCTATGGACACTAGCTTGGAAATTATTTTTACTGCTGCATCAAAGTACAAAAAACAGTCAGGGCAGATGCAGATGCTACGGGCATGATGTTTGGCTGGGATAAATCAGTAGATTTCACACAAAGCTGGGCTCTGAGAACTGCAGAGATTTGGCCAAAGTTGTTGATCAGACAGTTAATAGATCTGAAACTTTAGAATTAGGCAGGGTCTCCACCACTTTACTTTTAATATTAATACCATGAAGGCATACAAAAAAAAGGCTACAATTTTCTCAGACTATCACTAAGCAGAAAAAGGAGCAGAATGATACCTATCCATAGGCATAAAAAGGAGAATAGGCTGGACTGCTTGATTTGCTAACTGGGTCAGACCTTAAGAGCACAAGAATACTTTGTAAATGAAACATACACATCAAATTATTTACTCAGAGAAGAGGGCATTAAGGCCATCAATAAACGTAGAAGAGATTTAAGAGTTAAAACATTGTCAAATGACCACCTCTAAAGACTGCAGAGATTATGGAAATACAAGCTGTACAAAAGCTACTAATTTAAAATTCTGAGCCCCCCTTCCTAGATTCTAGAAATGTCCCTTTTCAACTGTGTATGCTCACTCATTAAAAAGTATAATTTATTCTATAGGGGAAAGTGCACTTACTTAACATTAAATAATGTAAAGATAATAAAATTCTAAATTTACATGGCACTATGCACCTTTTTTGCTTAAAAGCTTAAAATTTGAAGTCCTACATTTACAAACATTTCACAGAGTTTGTTACCAGGTGCCTTACAGTACAGTTAACTGAGCTACATAGAATAAATGGTGCCTGCTTGTAAGTATTTGTAAAATTATCCCTAAAAGAGACAAAATGGCAGGTTTTGAATTCAGTTAAATGTCACCTAATCAAACACTAAAAATTGTTGTAATTCATAATTCCAAGTAATGAAGGAGTAGATTATATTGTTCAAGATAAATTATATTCAGCATATAAAAATAAAATATTAACTTGAGTTATTCAGAACAATGCAAGTAACTGAGTGTAAAAATACCAATCAAGGCAATCATTCAGGATTCAAATCTAGAAAAATTTAAATTAAAGGACATTAAAATTATTTTGATAAAGATTTAGTTATTTGGACTGTTGAAGATATATACCATTTTCCCCACTACATGCTATGTCTACAATTCAGCACCCAGAAAGATTTTATTGAGATTTCTTTTCCAAGACCAACTCCAGTTATTATTTTTTGGGAGAGTGCAGACAGAGGTGTCTAACTGCCTAGACTTTCCATGGGTCAGATAAGGAATTTTTCCTTGTATCATGCACATTAACACCCTTGAAAGATAAACAGATTTGTTCAAGTGTCCTTACAAGGTGATACAGTTTAGTATTTAGTCAGTTATTCCCCAAAGTTTGAACATCAGAAATGACATCACTAACACAGTGACTGGTAATCCTTTCATGCCTATGGCCATTGACAAATTCAGATTTATCTACATATTTTTCAAAATCTACTACCATCTACATAGGGGTTTTTGGAAGACAATACTTTTTTCAGTAGATTATCCTGGAAAAATTGAAAGTGATAAAGCCAACCTATTACATTCCCTGTGTTTAGAGGTACAGCATTTAGAGATGCATCAAGGAAATCATTTCTCTATTCTTTGTTTGTTAAAATGTCTATTTATTTTTTCCTGTTGAAAAACTATGTGTGGCTATTTCCCTTCCCAGTGTCACAGTCTTGTGTTCTTCCCTGCAACAGTAGAAAGAAAAAAATAAGTAAAGTGTAACTGTAATTCCACAAAAACTGTCTGACAAGACCCTCTAAGAGGCCAGCTGCTTCTAAAATTTCTGAGAATTAGATTTCAAGTTCATGGTTTTCTCCTAATGCTGGTAAAAGATGTAGCTTTAGAGCCTGCAAAGCTCAAATCTTTTCTCATTACTTCTGCAGAACAAACGTAGCTGCAGTGCAAGACCTTCCAACTTTACAGACAAACACCTCATCCGTTTTCAAAGGATCAGTTCTTCAAGAGTGAAGCAGTAGTAAATTGTGGCATTATCTCCCAGGATGACCCTGCCAAGCTGCAGTGCTAAGTGGCAGTCTCTTGGCTAGCTAGAGAATCATCACGTTGGTCTGGAGAGACAGAATGCACACCTCAACATCTTCAGGAGCTGGGAAAATGGTTAAGGGACCACTGTAGAGATTATTTCACCTTGAAATAGGTCTGCCTTAGATCTTATTTCTCTAACTCTTTTCAGGCTCAATGGGAAAAAAAAGACACTTACTGAAAAGGAAAATTGATTATATTGAATTTTCAACACTGAGCAGCTATTCCCAGCTGCTGAGAGCTCCAGTAGCTTGCATGCAAGAGAGACAAACACATTGGCAGCTCCTTATAAAGTGGCAGCAAAACTTCTGCCCTTTCACATCAGTATTTTGGAGGTAAGAGAGAGATTGACAAGGTTCCCTGGAAAACAGTAACTAATAAATTATCAATGTAAGTCTGCTTTAGCAATGCTTTCTTACTGCTGCTGTCAACAGCTATGAGGAGTGCAAATTTCTTTTCTTTAAATATGTTGTTGATGGGTAAGATAGCCATAAATAATCAATACAAATTTTAAGTTGCTTTAGCAGTGACAGAAAGTTGTTTTATTTTTAGTTTCTAGTGAGGGGAAAAATCTCTATCTATAGATTCTGAATCTTTAGCATAACATGACAACCATTTTTTATTAACAGCAAATCTAGAACAGGAAATACAGCTGAACATTTTCTTTACCAATTATTGCATTATCTCAGGACAGTACCAGGTTAAAAGATGGAATAGCATTTTCATTAAAAAGAAGCTGCTGTGCATTGATCTCATTGACATGTCAGTCACTGATTCTTTTTGTGAGTCCAGACAATTAATTAACTCTCTGTTTAACTCAGTGTCTCTGTTGTGAAATGAGTCCTTAACAACATTCAGGTATTGGTTATAGTAGGACTCTGTGAAAAGGGGGCTGGAAACTGGTTTGTTTCCATCAAATAAATATGATAGGATGGTATTTTTATGCATTTAAATGCATAACAATTCTCAGAGCTCTTTACAAGGAACCAAGGGAAAAAAAGGCTTCTAATGTTCAGTCCTTTCTAAAGTTTACTCAGCAGGGTCCATAACATATTTAATTGAATAAATCACCAATCAGAAATAAATATTAAAAAGTACAGAATTCCAGTAGAAATATTTCATTGTGTGTTTTGTCATTTTTCAGGTAAACCTCTGAATTTATTCACCCTCTGTTAATCATAACTCCTCTGTTTATCCAGTCCTTTACATTTTCAGACAGCAACTTTTTCACTGACCATGCAAGCTGTGATGAGGTATCAGGTTTGGGGTTTTTTTAATTTTATGGCTCACAAAGCAAAATTTCACTGGCCTTGCTAACTAACATTTGGGAAGGGAAAAAAAGAAGAAGAGAGGGAAACAAAAGAGCATTTACTTGTAATCGGAAACTTGTGACCTACAATCTTTGGTTATACTGATCTGCACACAAATCTACACTGTAGGGGAGATCTGAAGTCCTGGTCCATAATCAAACACTCCTCATTTATTTCTAAAGGAATGGACAGTATAAAACAGGAAAGAGTCTAAAACTTGTCTAGGCATGGATACAGACTGGGCTTGCATTTATTGCCTGGAGTTAAGTAGCTCAAAGCTCACAGACAGATATGTGCCGTGGCAAACATTTTCCTGCTCTCTGATGCAAAAGAATTTGGAACATAATAAATGTAACTTAATTCAATGTTCACAAGCTCACAAGACTGTGTCCTCTTGAGGAGTTTCTAGCCCTCTGACCTAGATCCTTGGAAATCACGAACAACCTGTTTGTTTTCAGGCAGTGGGTAATACCACTGAAGCAAAATATTCAAACCAGGGAAAAGTGCACAATCTAAATAGGAAAAGGTCTGTTAAGGTGTTTTTGGTGGGTTTTTTGGGTTTTTTTTTTTATTCCTTTGCCCAGTGTACCTACAAAGAAAGCCCTATAAAGTGCATTGCAAACCCCAGCTCTTTGTCTGGTATTCACCTCTTTCAGATATGACAGGGCAAGGACTTCAAGGGATACAACTAAGCAGGAGCAAGCCGTGGTGAAGACACAAGGCAGGCCCAACCTGTGGTTACAGACACGGCTGTACAAGCATGCAGAAACACCACCAAGCTCTTTCCTGCAGCAGACAGCATCCTTGTCCCTGCAGATATGACTAAAATAGGCTAGTATAATTCCCAAAGAGGAATATATCTCATGGATAAAGACTGGAACTGATGCTGTCATACATTATATTGTCCAGAAGGCAGATTATAAAGCATGAGTGTCAGACAGTACACGTGCAGCGTGGTGTAAAAGCTGACAGTGACCCAGCTACGTATAAGCAACATTAAAATCAACAGCAGTTTCAGCACCATTTGGGATTACAGCCTTCAGTCAAACAGCTGAGGTCCTTCATATTGTCACAAACCTGTGGCTGAATTATACTACAAATTTATCTACAATAATTTGCAACATTGCATATCTACAACAAATGCTGAATTTACCTTATGTTCACCATATTCCTGCTTCCAGATTCACTGCCTTCTATACTTTCAGGTTCTTTGGAGTAAATGCATAGCAGGTTTAATTCTGCAGTTTCTCAACGAAGATATTATTTTTGATCTCTTCCTTCTCTGGAAATCTATCAGTGAGGCCTGGCAATGTAAAGAAAAAAATGCAAATAAATCCATTAATACCAAATTTTTGGTGAATATGACCTCAAAATGTTAAAAAGTAGTGGCTTGATCAACAAACAAATGCCAGTTGAGAATTTTACAAGGAAACAATCCAGTTTATTAACAAATGGAGAAGTAACCAGGATATTTTACTGAATGTAAAGGAGTGAACTTTAAATATCTGTTATTTATGTATTTATCTGGATTTTCATGCTACCACATATAATGCAACATTACACCATAACAACCCAGAACCCAGGTGTTTAAGGTCTCCATCAGACAGAAGATGGGGAACATGGGAATGACAAATGAACATTTTCCTTGCTTGTCCTGCCTGCCTTGGAGACACAAATGGGATCTAACACCCAGTGTTAGTCACCCAGTGACTCCCAGGCATTTCTAAGTTCCCAGAATACGGAATGATGGATCCAAATTTTCTTCTGGTAAGCACATCCCATGTACATCACCAGCCTGCTATCAAAGTTACATTTCCTACTGGTCTGCAGAGATGTGGATATTATTGCCATGTCTCTCAGCAACTGTGCAAACAATCCTTTGCACCCCACAGATGTGAGAGGGGTTCAACCTTGCCTTGATTGTATCTTTGAAAAAAAAATTTCTAAGTACCAAAAATACAAATTGACAACACAGGAATGTTTGCATTCACACTGATTCTAGCACCCCTACACAACAGCATGCTCAAATAGTACAATAAAAACTTTCTTTGAGCAAATTCAATCTTTGCTGAATTCTCCTTCCTCTTCCTTTCAGAAGCCCATAAAGTCAACAATGAATGGAGCCAACTAAACCAAATAAAAAGAAAATCTTATTTCAGTTTTATTAGCAGATAGGAAATACAGCTGTTGCTTTTTGGAATTAAGTAGACATCCAAAGCTTCTTGTGTTGTGAAGCAAAATCATGAAAATGCTTGCTCTACAAATACATCTCCTCATGGGGACAGACATATCCACCACAGACACCTACCTTTGGGAGCTGGCTGAGCATCTTTTGTCTTTTAAACCTAGCCAAAACTGATAATGCAGGGAACGAGGTGGATGTCAGGGAGGAGTTTCATTTACATCTGTTCTTGCCCAGTACTGAGTCCAACAGAGACAATATGTCACCAACCTAGATTTGACAACCTCTCTGGATTTTCCATTTCTGCCTGCAAGTGATTTGGACTACTACACAGGGCTAGAAAGCTGTAACTCAGTTTCCTCCAGCCACAGGATGAAAGGTTGCTTTGGATGGTAATTTATATTGAGATTAATCACAATCATGGCCATGGCAAATGGTTATCCTGCTGTATATTCCAGTGATTTAATTTACCACATGGAACAAATTGAAGACAACTGAGTTTATATTCTTGGTACCCTTTAGAAGTGTCCTTATCACTTCTATTACACATTGGCTGCCCGAGTTAAACAATTTTATGGTTATTTAACATAGCTGGGTGGTAAGCCTCATGCCATCATGATGAGCTGGAGTACTAAATAAAAGTGGACAGTTTGGACCAGGAGCCTGAACATCTGAGGAGCCGTGTGGTGCCTGGATACAGGGGTGTGTTTTGACATGGGATACACGTGTGGGCAGCTGCACCACTTAGCTGTGGATCCAGGCTCGGGCTGAAACACCCCAGGCTGGTTTGAATGCTTCCTTCCAAAGTCCACTGGGTCTCAGCCTGATGGTTTTCAGTTGGGCCCATTTTGTAACAAAAGCAAATGCAAATGATGAGCTACCCAGAAATAGCGCTGCATAGCAATTTTGTATATAAATTTATATTGCAATGGAAACAGATGGTACATTCAGCACTGTCAGAGAAAGCCATTTGGGTTTTGGTGACTATTTCTTTTTTTTATTTTTGATGGTATATTTACTCTGTTTTCATTGCTGAGTTGTTTCAACACCTATATGAAATAGAAACCTACCCTAAGTGAGAGCCTTGTAAACTAATCTTGGTAACAGATGCAGCTTTGTCAGTCCTGATGCAATTTTCTGGCCAGTGATGTAAATTGTACAGCACACCACTTTTTGATGGCAATCAACAATGTTCACTTGGTTTCTACTTCCAGAAAGAGGGATTAATTTATGAGGGATCATTAGAAGCCATTTCCAAAAGCATGAAAGCCTCCTTCAATTTTTATGAGGCAAGTTTGGTGTTAAAGATGAGGCAACAGATCATTTATTTTGATGCTGCATTTCACACAGAATTTGTATTCTACATTTTCTACAATATTTACAGGAAAGGCCAGTATGGTGATCTAAATTCAGGACACACAGCTCAGAGAAGATTAATTTAGACCAGGCTTGGGGCAACACATAGCTTATGCAATTTACTGTCACCATTTCCACTGAATCTTAGCTGATTAATTCAGCTGCAGAAAAAAAAAAAAATGACCACAGTTCTTTTAAGGGAGAAGCATGATCAAGGTTTTTGGGTTGTACACTGATATTGTACAGCTCTGAAGTAACCCCCTTTAGTGTGTTCAGCTAGTAAGAAGCTCTCCAGTTTAATGTTTTCATCAGAAATTGTTCATTCATGGAGAGACTCAACCACTAAGATCCACCAAACGTCTCATGCCCAGAAGAAAATTTATGACCATGATGAACAAAAGCAATGCAAAAGCCCAGCTGTCTATTGTTGGCACACAAAGAAGCTGATTTAATTTTGAAGAATGAACCTCAGTTTTCTATTTTCCAGTGCCCCCCACTCACTGTTTTCTCTCACATTCTGCAAGTCCTATTCTACCTTGCATGTAGTGATTACTTCCCAGAACAAACTACTACTTGAATACCAATCTCAGGAAAATAATAATATTGCCAAGCTACAAAGAATTTAATCTGCTTGGTCTTCTTTTTCCTACCTTCAAGCCCACTGTGTTGAGTCTTTTAAACAGAAAATTCTCTCAGAATAATAAAACCATTTTCCTTCAAGCAGAGTTTCTCTTTGGACTGTACGAGTAAATAAATATGCATCTTTTTGAGAGAGCACTGAACACCAATTTTTACAGTATTTCTCTGTGTTCTCTCCACGTACTGCAAACACCTACACTGGATAGATGGATACAAGGTTTTTATCATAAAACAGTTTCCCTGTATCCGTCAAAGGTAAATTAAGACTAATGGGAAGTATTGTGACAGTTCTCACACCAGCTCAGACATATGATAACTTTGTTTACTCAAAGAAAGGGTTACTGGGTTGTGAATAACATCCTTAAAGGTAAATCCTGAAAACTGGGGGAGGGTGGAGAAAGAAAAGGGGGAAAGAAGAGCAAAAGAACAAGAACTCGTGCTCTATGCCCCTTGAAGACAAGAGGAAAATGATTTAAATTCAATGTAGGGCATGAAGGAGGGAAAATATCTGAATTAACTGAAACAGTGTAGTTAAAAATCAAGAAATGTTCTTCACTGGGATGTAGGACAAATTATTTGAATTTTATAGTACTCTCATAAAATGTGGAGCAGAAATTCTTGTTTTGTTTGATCTGCTTATAATGTGATATCTCCTCAGCAGGATCTATGGGACCTGCCCCAGTCTGATCAGATCACAATTTCAGTCCTTCCGTTCTACAATAATTATCAACTAACCTTTTTTTTTTTTTCTGTATTTATGGATAGCACAGCCTTCTGGAGTGGTGCTGTTAACATTGTAATAACATTGAAATTAGGAGCAATACATTTCAATTTGGTTGCTGTTGGGTGTCAGTATGGAGAGCTCCATATCAGCCATGGGAGACAGGAAATCCCACTGGAATTTCATCGCACAACCACTGTTCAAGACAAAAATAGAAAACTACAAAGTACTTACTTGCCAGTGAAGGATGTGATTAAAATTAGATTTCCATTGAAAAGCAAATAAGCACATCATGTTATTTTCATGTATCAAAAAACTGGATGACTGTAAAAAGACTTTGTTTGCACACTGAAATCTGTTTACCTGATATTTACAGGTAAACAAAATAGACAAGAATCCAAAATATATCAGTGCAAATCATATGTTTGTCTTCATCCATTGAACATTATTTTTTGTGAGATTGTTGATAACCTATTATTTCAATAATGAAAAACAAGTAAAAACTTCCCCCAAATGAACAAATTCCTTTCCTACTTACTATGTAAATAGGAACAAACTGTATTTTTCATTTCTAATTAAACCTCTACCTGTTCCTCAATCAGGTAAATTGCTAATAACTTCTTGCTATGTTATTTTTGGGACTATTTTGAGCAGAACTATTCTGGTTGCTATAATTAAGACTTCTAAAATTAATATTTAAATTTTATAAATGCCGGACTACGACATCCTGAGAAATAATAAATACAAGTCTGATTGCAGAGCTAAAGTGAGCTGTTATATGCATTTGACTTTCTTTTATCCTGCAGCCTGCATCTCTCTTCACCTGAGTGCTATTAAGTTCTGAAGCTGATTACATGGGTTGGCTCGTGACTCAGACAGCCAACCCTTCAGGCGCCTAAAAATAATGTTTTGCATTCTTTGTTGAGGGAAAAGATGTGCCTGAACCACTTAAAGCAACTTGAGCTAGTCCTGAGAGTAAAAGCCCAGCCTGGCCCAACCAATTCAAAACCCTCTACATCAAAACTAAAGCACTACTTTTGCAGTGCTAAAGGCAGGGAAGAGAAAATTTGTGATCTCACCAGCTGACCATTCAGCTGAGATGGATGTCAGTATCTTGTCAAGTCTGTCTGCAGTTCCAGTCTTCAGGTCTAAGACTCTCTAGGCTTTGATACCAGCAGGGAATTTGAAGTAGGAAAGGCAAGAAATGAGTACATTGCTCAAAAATAGCAAATGAAACCATCACAGGTCATTATCTGCACTGAAGCTATGTTTGGGAATGGGAGAGAGAATTCAGTATGCACATAAAACCCAGAATGATAAGATTCCTAGAAAAACAAGGAGAAATACACATTACTTTAAGGAATATTATGAGGAAGCTCAGTTCAAGACAGAGAGTAGGCATCCATTACCTTTCATGCCACCGTTGAAAGATCTTCAAGAAAAGACTGGACTTCTTCAGACGTTTGAAAGGACTGTAACATTTTTTTTACATTCTTTTTCTTCCTCCTTGGAAATCATGTTCTGAATCAGAGTTTTGATTCCTGTATATTCACCCAAACATTAAGAGCAGGTCAACGTAAAGAATGGTAGAAAAGGCAGACAGAGGAATAAAAAAATTCTGTTACGGCATGAAAATAAAAAATGAACCATTTTAAGAGTCTGGTTTTCAAAACTAAGTGTCTACCCTCACCCCTATAATGTGAAACAAGATAACAACCATTTGTTAGTGAAAAGATGATTAAGACTTAGTGGAGAAAGGCTGCTTATCCTGAAGCGGCTGAGTTAATGGGAGGCCTGAATTGCCCTCCAGAAGCTTCTCTCTATTGATTTATAAAAAAACCTAGGACAACTACACTGCTAATTAGGATCTTTAATTAAGTACTCAAAATTTGGTGGGATCGATGCCAAGCGAAGCAATTACTCTCACTTTTTTTTTTTTTTGTA
>VXBB01009367.1:35082-58151 GCA_013399915.1 Illadopsis cleaveri
AAAATTTTTGGGTGGTTGTTTTTTTTTTTTTTTTTTTTTTTTTTTTTTTTTTTTTTGTGGTGGTGGTTTGATTTTTGTTGTTTGTTTGTTGCTTGGTTTTTTGGGGGGATATTTTTGTTTGGTTCTTTGGGGTTTTTTTGGTTTGTATGGTTGGCTGGTTGGTTGGTTTGGTTTTTTGGATGGATAGAAAGTGAATTTACAGTGAAAAACAAAAGTGAAAATACAATTTATATTTGCTTTAATAATAACTCATAGCAGCAGTACAAATTGAGTTATACTGTACTATGGTTTCAATATTGCTACTGGCCCAAACAACTGTCCTTTTTATTCAAGTAGGAAGATGTTTTCCATAAGGGTTCTTATCCTTTCTGCAGCATCTATAGCTTAGTAATACTTTCCATCTCCCTGGAGGGGTACTAGCCAAGTCCTTACTTTGATAAGCTCTTGGTCTTTGGTTTCACTTATTTTTTCCATCCTAATCCTAACTTGGCAAAGTATCAGCTGGTTATACAGTAAATAGGCCATAAGGATACGTTAAAAAGAAAGGAAAAGCCAGAATTTTACGTTCTCCAAGCTGGTTTTCTGCCTAGACCAATGCCATATATCTAACAGATATGGAAGGTTTCTCTAGCAGCAATAAAAATTGTAAAGAAGAGGTCAAATATTTTTTGTCTTTTTAAACCCAAGGGCTGCAAAAGCAAGGAATGCTGTATGCTGATGTTTCCTTTTAGCTGCTCTGCAAAATGCTGCTTGCAACCTAATGTCTAAAAAAGCAAATTCTAGCTTTAAAAATGGTATTTTGAACACTTTGTTTAGTGCTGTAGAGGCTATAGGGACGCAGGGCTGAAGATAAGTTTGCAGATACCTGTCCAATCTCATTTCTGCAGCAGTTAAATCTGGGCATGGATACCAAGTGATTTTGAAACATGTTTTTTTCTGGACTGGAATCTTGGTCTTACTTGTCTTGGAATATGTCTATTAATGTACCACATTCAGTTAAAGTTACTGGATATGTAAACAATTCTTTACTTGTTAAACTGGCATCATGCTACCATTCACCCCAGGAGCTGAATGACAACTTGTCAATGCAATCAAAAACAAGTTTTTTCCATCTCTGACCCGAATGGAGCACCTGAAGAAATAGGACACAGGAGTGTGATGAGCTAGAGGAATATGGTGTTGGGATAGCATTTTTGGCTTAGTTACCAAGAAAGGGAAAGAATTAATTTCTGGTTAGATAGAAATAATGAAAAATATGTGTGTGTATGTGTGTAAAATGCCTTCTTTATGTTGTACACTTATTCTTTGGTTCAGGGAATTAATTTAAATCCCAGTTTTCCTCTAGTGGCTACTTCAAATGCCTCCTTTTACGTTACTCTGCTTCAAAGGTTTGAAGTCTGGTTTTCTAAAGATCTAAAGGCCAATAGCTAGAACTAAGTTAAAAACACTTGTATCCTGAGTGCATGAAAGTCAGAATACTGACTTTGCTAAAACAGTGTTTGCCGAGCTCAGTAGGCAGTTGTTTGGATCTGAGGACCTGACATCAACCACTCCCCTCCTTGGGGGAGCAGGGAACTTCTCACCAAAAGAGATGAAAAAGAGAGGACTCCTCCACAGCCTTATGTACAGTAGATTATTTTCTGACTGCTTGCACAAGCAACAGGGAGCTGATATGGAGCCAAAGTTATGCTGTTGTGTGGGTCACAGGGTGAAGGGCAGCCTTTGTAACTGGGAATTCTGCATGTGCTCAGCAGATGGATCACGATCAGATGTAGAAGGAGGCTGCCTATATTGCATTTTGTACTCAAAGAAATGCAGTCTGTATCTCAAACAGAAAAGAGAGGAGTCCTACTTGTCCAGAAAACCAGATGTAGCTGAAAGCTCATTAGCAGGGCATGGCATGCCCAAATATTCAGATCCTGTGTGTCTCAGGCCAGATATTTATATTTAATGGGAACATCATAGTTCCAGCCCCAATCACTTTGAGCCTCCTTTAAGAAATGGAATAGCAATATAATAATGAATAAAAAAGAATTGTGCAAGTATAGCAAAGGAAGCCATTCAAGATGATGAACCTCAACACTCCTGTGATCGTTGTCTTACGCAATGCACTACACAACAAAACAAATTTGTGGGAAATTGGCGAAGATTTAGTGTAACTAAAGCGCATACCACGTAGCTTTGACACCAGGAATGGTGCAGCTGGAGATCAGCCTTAATTCTTCATTATGATAATTCGTACACTTCAGTGGTAGAATGTATTCATGTAACAGAAATTTCGGGAATAACTCTGAGAAGAGAGAAAAGTGTTTTAATAATTCACACTGACATAGATGCACTCATGAGGGGTTTTTTTTACCTCATTTTCTTAGTGTATTCCTCTCTATTTCACTTCATTTCTTCCCTATTTCTTGCCTGTATTTTTCCCAGCTCCTTCTTTTCTTTCCAGGCTTCCAAACTTTTAAGTCTCAGTAATCTGTATTGAACACAAAATAACCAAGGGTTTAATAACTTCTAAAATAAACAACAATGACCTTCTTCCCCCAGTTCCCTTTCCCCAGGAAAAAAGAGATTGAGAGGGTTCATCTCATGGTACCAACTCTTTTTATCTACTTTTTATTTCAGCCTGTAAAGAAGTACTATGGATGGAAGGAGATAACTTATATGACAGAGTGTTTCTGGTATAAAGGGTTTTTGCTTCCTTTTGTAGCAACCCCTCAGAGAAACAATAAGTGAATAAAAGAGATAGATATTCTACTGTATTAAGTCTCTAAAGTACAACCTAAAAAATTTACTTGTACAGTTGAGTAATACAGCCTCCTCCAAAAAAAGCAGCAACAAGAGGCAGATTCTAGTTTACAATGTCACTGAAAATAGAAAATTTTTTGTAACTTTTCCCTCTCTGGGTTTTTATCCAAATGTCTCTGACCCCGAATTTCATTTTAGATGTGCACTGCATTTCTCACCTTTCTCCTTTTCCCTCCCTTGACAAGCACTAATTATTTGTATGCCACACATTCCTGAAGGGCACGCACTTTTTCACAGGCCAACAGAGACAAATATTTAAAGCTGGGGTGAAAACAGGAAAACATTTATTAGCCCCCAAAGTCAATGCTGTGCAGGGCAGAGTTAGTAGTGCAATCATGCCTGCAATAAGCAGAGATCATGGCAGAAGGAGGAGCAGAGGACAGGAAGGTTCTTCCAACATCCCCAGCTCCAGTCGTTGAGCAGTTGTTTTGGAAACCCATTAGAACAACTTTATAGCCATTCCTGTAGGTGCCAAATGCTACCTAATAAATATAAGTAAGTCTAATAAAGGAAAAGTTTAGCTAAAACCGGAAGATTTTCAGTCATATTTTCTGTCAGCTCAGTCTGATATCACTTCAGAAAATTCTCTGATTCTGCTCCACAGAGTAGACTTCTCCATAATTTAAGCTTGTAATTATCCTTTACAGAACCATCTTGAGACAATGGAATTAACTAAATTGAGAATTAAACCATGAGAAAGATAAAATAAGGTTAGAATAATATTCTTGAAATATAGATAATTGAAATTCTTTATTTAATTTCAGATTAAAATGAAAAAATATTTTTCCTGTGTGCTTATGGGTGTTGGCACCTGAGACATTGGTTTAACAACAAAGAAAGGAAGTGGTAAATTGTGACTGGATTGCAAGAAAGCCAAAATTTGTTTTATACTGGAGTCCTTATGAGGTAGTGAATTCAAGCAAAAGCTTCACATCAATCAGGCCAAGTCCTAAAGGACTCACACTATTTGGGAACTGTGGAATATCACCGTGGTCCCACTTTGGTGGTTTTCTCTCCTTCTTTGGGTCCAGGTGTCCCCAGTTCCAGGTGAGGCATCCAGCTGAAGATGCACAGGAGCAGCACTGGAATCTCCTAAAGCTGCTTCAAAAGCCACATTCACTGAATGAGCTGAACCTTCACTACAATAATAACAAAATATTTGCTCTTTATCTTATGTCTGTGTTCAGTTAATTTTTCCTATATCAGCTGTCCATAATAATCCTGTATGGCCTACAATAGATAAAGCTGTAGATAGATATACAATTGTAAGCATCTATAGATTTGCAGATTGTTTGAACTACAGTAACAACTCCTTATGTTCACTACAATAACATTTAATTAGCTCTAATAAGTGTAAGTTTTAATGTTTAAACCAATGCCTCTCTAAGGATACACTTGCAAGGAGATGTAGCTATTAGCTGGTAAAATATAATACCATCTGATTAGGACAAATTATTTTCAAAAACATAACTGCCATAAAAAGGTAGAATGAAAGATAAATTGACAGGACAACTGCTGCTATATTCTATTTTCAGCATTGTAAATGGGGTATTATACCATAATTTATTTTAATGAGTAACAATTAAGAAATGGTTTCTCAAGTTGCATGTAATTTCTTTCAGTTATTAGTTATTAGTTGTTCGTGCATAAATGTGTTTTAATATTGGCTTATCTGAGCTCTAGTAGGTGATTAAAATCTTTCAGTATATCAATTTTTTTGTTTGTTTTAGAGTTGTGCTTTGTAGAGACAATTCTAGCACAAGGCATTTATAAGGAAGAGATCAGTAAAAATTGGAGAGATATTCCTTAAGTATTACAAAAGAATATGTAAAGCAATATGAGAAAGATGTCAGAGGAAATCCTGATATGCTTAACACTGAGTTTTGTTTTATCTAACTGCAGGTACAGTTTAATAGCCTCTGTCTTAATGAAAAATTTAAGTCAACCTGGCTGTAGAGTGACTTACTATACTACATATTCTTTCACTTTATTAGGATAAAGAAATATTATCATGGGAGGCTACGCTAACAAGCCTAGACATTGCTTGTATTGTTAAAGAATAAGTTCACATCTCAGAGGAGCATAAAGACCTAGAGAAACTGGCACCTCTTTAACTGAAAAGGCATTCTACTTATCTCACAGAAAGCAGCCTATTTTGTGCTAAGAATGGCTTAGAACAGCCTCTCTGCTATCAGTCACTCTGACATAACACAACATTTGTTGTGCTTGCTCCTACCCGAGCTGTGGGGGTCACAGGGGGGAAGGAAGCAAATGCTGAACAATTCTCTTCAGAAAGCAAACACCAACCTGACCTAATGTAGTGCATTGTAACCCCATCAGCACGAATCTCATGGGAATCAGTGCCTATTCTTACAAACTCATCCATGGAAATGTTTTTAACCAGGATATAATGAATTATCTCAGTGTAGAGAATTATCTTTTTTTAAACTTACAGTATTCTGTCAGGTTATGTTTATGTTCTTTAGGCCTCAATGCATCCAGAGACTTAAGAATAATGAATAAACCTTTGAAGATTATTTTGGTAGTTGAACTGTAGGTCATTAAAAAGTTATATTAAATTGCTTCAATAAATGTGGATATTCCTAACCACTGTGGATATGTTGTTTTTGCTGTATTTTAAAATATATTTCTTATTCCAGCTATGTTTAGCTGTCTCAAAAGAACATCTCATTGTAATTTTCTACTGCAACAACCTTTCAGAGCAGTAAGTAGAGCACCGTGATTTACGAACCACTCTTAATTGCAAAGAGTCTTTGTGGCAGTCGGATAATAAATAAATGTCAATTAGGATCACATTTCAGTGTCCTATAGACCTGAATTTCAGTAGAAACCAACAACTTTGCTTGTTTGAGCTATGCAGAGAGGCTTGGTACTTGGGTAATTTTAAACTATTAAAAGAATTGAAGAAAAAATAAGAAGCTATTTAATTTTACTGTTTCTAAACAAAGTAAGTGTTGTCTGGGTAAGACTGCTGTGATCAGCACGAAGGTTTCCTGCATGCCATTTCTCAGGATGTCAGGGCTGCGTTTGTGAGGATTCTTTACTTGTTTTTCCATTGCAATGAAGCAAAGCCTGTTTTGTGCAGATACAAGGTTGTCTAAATCCTTCTTAAGGCAGAAGCACAGAGTACATGAGCAATGCAACACAAGGAGTATTACAGTCTGCATAACAAATTTATTGAAGCCCTTATTTTCCTGTACATTTAAAATCTTTTCTTTTCCTGCTGAAGATTATATTCATCCTGAAACATTACCCTTCAAGTGTTAAAATGACAAGTGCTGATGAAGGTAAAGCTGATCAGCTGCGAGACTCCCGCTGCTGAACATTATAAAGTTTCTGTTGTTCAAACAGCTCAGTTAATTATCCAAATGTGAAGGATATCAGAAGGGGACCTGCTGAGCTTTACAGCTGACTTCCAGGGAATTATCCATAATAGAGCCGTTATAAGAAAATGATGACAGACACAACGTACAGGGGCCTCTGCTTACCTCCCCTGAGGATTTGTGCAGGACCTCATAATCAAACAGAGTTAGGACTTTCCTCAGAATCAAAGGGAAGCTACACTTTGCAAGGGAAAAGCAGTCCAATCAACTTCATGGTGCTTTATCACACAAGCCCAGAGAGGATTCCAGACTCATGCATATTAATTGCCCGCTGCAAGAAATGACTGGCATTCCTCTGGTGCCAGGGACTACTTGCTCAAATTCAGGTTCTCAAAATTACTATCATGCCTTGCTCACAGTTAAAAAGGTAGTCCCTGCTGCTTCTGTGTGAGGTTTTTTGAGAAGCCATAACGCCCCTTTACAACAAGCACTCATAATGAGTCATGATGTAACAACAGTTTTGGCTTTTTAAGCTGTTACAGTCAACATTTAGTGAATCTGGGACAGTTCACAGCAAAATAGTTCAGGTAGAGGAAGCTTCAGTGGCTACTAAAGAGTGCGGAAGAATGAGCAGTTTTTAGGTGAATTGAGTAAAACATGGAATCTGTTCAAATCAGAAAAGCCAGAACTTGAACAAATCTGCAAAGCACTGGCTGATATTGCAGCAGCTAAAACTCTGTGACATCTTTATTTCATGATCACAGTGACTTGGGCTAAACCAAAAGACATCAAACTCCTTCTTACCCTCCCAGTAACCATAATTTTTGTGCACACCACAGTGCTGCACTAGCACAATGCTGCTTAGTAGTTGTTATTTTCTACTGTTTCCAGGAATCACTCTCCAGTACAATGGCAAAGAATTTAATTCACCTGCGTGGGCATGCCCTGGCTGAGGAAAATTGCATGGACTTGTGTTCAAGCTATGAAAGGGAAAACTGAAGGCACTGATGGAGTTTTAACTGAGGAGTATGAAATCATGTGCAGCAGAATGAGCAATCTGGGGTGTGATAATATCAGTGAAAATTATACTCTGCAATTATTACCATAAAGTCATAAATAGGATGGTATAATAATAGAAGAGTAATGGAAACCACATTTCCATAATTAAGATAATCCACATTCTGTAGTACCACAGGTTAATTTGCAAAATTAATTTGATTCGATAAATGGTCATAAAATTGTCATGGTATTAACCAAAACCAAAATCAGTGAAAAAATTCTCTGATACAAGCGTTCATTTTATTCTTTTCTTTCTTTCTTTCTTGCTTGCTTGCTTTCTTGCTTTCTTTCTGCTTTTGGAGACTTAGACACTGAAAACTACATAAATTTCTTTTCCACCAAAGACTTCAACATCGAGATTGGAAAATCCAAGATGCTTTTTCAGATTTTATGCTACAAGTTCCAGAAAAAATGTTTTAATAATATTGTTCACTATCCATGAAAACTAAATATTCTGTTATTGGGAATATCTCAGTTGTTTTGTCTGAGTGTCTAATTATAGTTTATGTCCATTTAACCATCAGTTTACCTTAAGGAAATATGTTTAGATGTTTGTTCCCTGAGCTCTGTACCTGATCTGCTTCTCCTCTGAGTTAGAATTGTCTTGTCAAACTTCTTTAAAGTAAGTTGTAAAAACAAACATCATGAGATATGTGTACATTAATGTCCTGCCAAACACTGACTAGGAAGCTGTTGTAATTTGCAATGTGAAACTCCTCAGATGTCACTGTAGGCCAAAGTTCCAGGCAGCATTCTGAAATAAGAAAATGGCTCACAGCAGGAAACTTTTTGTTTATGAAAGAAACAATTACACTCTGCTGTTACTGGGAAACCATCTAGCGAAATAAAAATGAAATTTGTCTTAAATGCAAAGAACATGTTTTAAATATTTGGACTATAATGCCACAAATGAAACCTCTCCATTCCATGTTCTCTCCAGATCAGTGTCTTGGCAGCCCATTGGATTTAGAGGATTAACTGATTATTCCATTCAGCACTTGAGTCAAAACCCCAAACCAAGCTACACCCACCCCTCAAGCCTACTCTTTGTATAAAGAAGGGGGGTGTGTGTGCATGGATGTCAGGACAACTGATTTTAATAAAATGCTATGTATTGTTCCCTAAACATAAGCCATTGCCAGGAAAAATAAGTGTTATAAAAAATACTCATATTACTTTAAAATTTATTTTCACTTCAAACACTTTGGCAAGGAGGAAAAAAAAAAGCCTCTTCCAAAGAATTTCTTGAGTTTCTGGGAATGAATCCTTGGTATTTCTAATCAACAGCCCAGCAACACAAGTATTCATTCACTCAGAACAAGAGGCCTTAATTTCCTTCATCACTACTGAAATAGAGCAAAATTTTCCAGTGGTTCATGGAAGTGCTTTAACCACTGAGCTGTTGGTTACACACAGATCAGAACACTGGGAAGTATTGTTTTAAAAGGTGGAACACAGGGTGTCTCTGCATAATAAAGCTGCTTTGCAGTTCTGAGAGAAAAAAGAAAATTTTGACTCCATTACCTGCAGTATGGCAGATTGCACATTCCCTAAGCAGTATCTGTTACTAAGATCACTGAAGACCAGAGCAACAAAGCTAAAGAAAAAAAAAAAAAAATCACAGCAAATATTGCTGTTAATCTAGACAAGCCCTGATAAAGATCAGCCTTCCCTGTCCTATGAAATTATGATACCATTATTTTAAGAGAACCCCCTCCTGACTTCCATGTGATATGCATACCTTACTACTTTACTCTTCGCAACCCGCTGATTTTATGTAACTCAAGATGAGTGTTATTTCTGGGAGGATAGAATTAATCCTATTCTAACAGGAAGATGTGCAAACTCATTAACATTTTCAGTGAATGCACCTTTTTTCCCCTGTTTTTCTAGAAGTATCAGTCTGTGTTGTAATCTTCCCTTCACACTGAAATGTCTCATTTAAAGAATCAGTGTAAGTAAACAGTGCCTTCTGAAGCAACAGACAAGGCTTTCATGAGAAATAATTGTTTGACTGGTATATTTCCCAAGAGACTACAAAAATTATTTCCAAACTACACCATCCAGAAGAATAAAAATCCAGCCATTTCTCATTAAACAAGGTCTCTTGAGGGCCATCTCCCAGGGCTGCTTCTGTGCTCTCTAGATACCTTTTCACACTAAATTCACAAACCCCAAATTGATTTTAATCAACTTTTTTTTTTTTTTCCCAACTCATTCCACATGTACTCGCTCTCTATTTTTATTTATTTATATTTTAAAGTCCAGTGATTTTGAGATATTGTCTTTCACATTTATAACCTCAAGGGCATTTGAAGTTCTGATGGCATTGAGATCACTAGACTCTACATGACTCTCAACTTTTGTCTTATTTATCATCCTTGTCTTGTTTTCCAGCAATATGAGGAGCAAGAACAAAATAGCCTGCACTTTTACTGAGTAGCCTGCAAAATCTCTCAGAATGGAGTCCTGTCCTTCAGGAAGAGGTACCCCTTATCAAGTCCATAATTTCCAGCCAGTCAATATAAACTAATTGAATTTCCAATGATTAATGATCTATCCTTTTTATAGACTTTCCTTATCTTTCTTTTCTTTTTAAATCTTGCCTGGGAGGTCTATACCAATTTTCAGTGATTTTGGGGTTTTAATTTGCCTATCTTTCTTCTTCATCTAAACTGTCCCCACTCAGGTGTTCAGACTACATATGCCATTTATTTCTTTTGTCAAGAAAGCTTCTTCCTCCACATTGCCATATGTCTTTATGTCCTGCTGTGTCTATGCCTTTTACTATATATATTTATCAAGGCGTTTCAACCTTGATTCTTGGGACATATTTACAAAATGAGTATTAAGAAAAAGCTATATTTTTGTACCTAATTAATATCCTACTGAGAGATCTGTTTTTATAAGAAAGCTGGCAGCTCTGCCTGCATGGCATAAGAAGTATTCTGAAAATGCACAGAGTCCTGAAGAAATGAGGCATTTCAAAGAGTGAAATACCTTTTCTGGATAGTGCCAGTCAAATCCAGACATATTGCTATTCAGCAGAAGCTGCAGATATTCACCTCACCTGAAAAATCTGACCCTTAACTGCTGAATATTAGTCAGTCATATCCAAAAATCATTGTTTCAAAAATCTGTGCTGCAGTATCCATGTGTGCTTGATGGGATTAAGAATGCTTATGAATCACCTGCAAAGTTATGTTTACAATTGTTACAGAACATTGAAGACTCTTTCTAGAAGAGGGCAGTGCCATTTATTGAACCAAACACCTACATAAATAAAGAAGTAGATGTTGCCACCAAGAATGATTACACTGTAATCAGACATAGACTGAGCTGGGATGCTCTGCCCCTTCTGTGTGTTTACACTGTTTGGTGCTAACTCCACTCTAATGGCATGAAGCAGGATTAGGTCAAAGACAGAGATTTCTCACTATCAAAACTCCATTTCATTCAGAAGGTCAAAAGATAATGGAAAACAGAGATCAAGTCTGTGCTGCTGTACGTGCATCAAGCAGCCTGGGGCAGTCAGCACTGCTCAGCACTGTAACTTCTGCTTTAGTGCAGTGTCTGTGCTGTCCTCAGTGATTTTAACTTGTAGAGCTCAAGCAGAGCAGAAACCTGAACTTCTGAGACTGCAGACTTACCCCTTACAGAATTTTTTTGAATGTCATGAAAAGGGTTAGGGTTAATTACCGAAACCACTTACCTAGCATAGCACAAGAATACCTTGATTTGTTTAGTGGAAGTCTTTGATACTTTTTACATCCATCACCTTGGAAACAAAATGTGAGTATATAGTTGTTCCCTTTACAAGGTGAAAAGTGCTGGATTTATAGCCTTGACAGCTGATGTGCTGTTCATAGCCACAGACATGCACAGTTCAGCAGTAAAAGGTTGGAGCTTTTACTGTCCTGCCAAGATGCCTCAGTCCTGATTGGGAAAGAAACTGCAGGTAAGGACACACACTTAGCTCCCACCTCCCCACAATTTCTTCCTAAATAGTGTTATCTGTCATTCTTCTTGTCACTTTCGTGACTTAGGGAGAAGACTCCTAGTCCATACTTATTAAAATGGTTGAAACACAAGTTTAAGAGTTTCAATATAAAGATTTTCTCTATTTTTTTAATTAATATATTTCTTATATATTAAATGAACCAAAAGTAATCTTCTGATGCTGGCTAGTTATAATGTCTTTCATGATATCATTCATGGTCTTGGTTTCACCAGGTAATATGATGCTAATGGAGAAAAGCACCTACTGATTTTGCACATCATCAAACTGTAAACTGTATAATATTTAAACTGACAACTAGAATTTAAGAAATGCTTAGCCTATACTCAGGCCTCAAAACTTACTTTCTTTTTAAGCAATTGCTTTAATTGCAGATAATATTCAAAGGGAAGATATCTTCAGTGTTTGCTACTTTATATGCTGTGCAATAGACCCCGGAGAGATAAATACATCCATGGAGAAAAGGATGGAGTCATCTCAGTGATTATTTTGTGCTGCATGGTTATTCTTGCTAAATCTCTTGGGATGCCTCACCTTAGAGCTTTTACTGGAGGTTTGTCACTTCTTCCTTCTGTTGATGTAGTAAGGCGCACAAAGTACAGCCACATCGCTCCTTTGCCAGCCATGGATACATTTTCAGTTTCAATTAGTTTTGATTGCTATGTAAAAAAAAATAACTGACTTGACTTTCAGGAGCAGCTGCAAAAGAGTATAGAATAATAATCAGGATCCCCTTGAGCATAAACACAGATTTATTTGGGCACAGGTACTCACTCCACTGCAGAACACTTGTTGCCACGTTTTTTGATTATTTTTATTGATACATATGTGAGGCTAGTTAAGTAGCAGAAGAGGTTCTAGTAATCCAGCTGCTCTACAGTAAAACAAAAAAAAAATGGATTAGACTAGATATAGGCCAAAAGTTTTGAGTGACTTGAAAATGTATTCAGTTCCTTTAGCAGAAAAAGAATCTGTTATATGTGAAAAATGACTCAAATATTACACATGTAAGTACTCACTGCAGTACCCAGACCAACAACCTGTTTTTCCAAGGTTCAGCTGTTGTTTTCCTTCCCTTAAACCCATCAGAAAAATAAAATTAATGCAAAACTACTTGCTACTAAATGGGTTATATTTGCAGACATCAATCCTTGCAGTTTTAGAGGCCTGGCAACAAGTTAATGAGGTTTGAGTATTCAGCAACTGAGATAAAACTGACCCAGAGAAACAACAGAGCTGTCAGGCTGTCATTTCTAGCTGGCAGCATAATGAAACCTACAACAGAGGGCAGTTAAGAATAAATGCACAATAATAATCTGGTAGGAAATAGCACTCTAACAATCATTTTCCTTATTTAGGGATAACCCATCTTAACTCAGTAAACTGTGTATTTTTTTTATTTGACAGATATGCAGCAAAGGCAGTAACCACATGGACTACATGTGTATTATTTAGCAATTTTTTTTTTTTTTTTTTTTTGCAAGGCATAGGCATTATTTAACTTTAAAGACAATTCTCCAGGAGAATAATTAAACCCATGTAACTCGAGTATTACTGCAAAAATATCTCTCATGGTGTTGAGCAGCATGTAAATATATACTGTTTGAATCCTGATGTCAGTGCTCCCAATTGTAAGATGACAAAAACTGAAAACATATTATTGCTGAATATTAAATACATGGTTTGGATATACTCAGAACCCATGAAAAGTATAGACATTCATTATAAATACCTCTGTCAGAAATTAATTTCTCCTCCACAATCTGAGTCGAGGAGAAGAAATTAACTGAAATTTCTCCTCTCCCTAAAAAGAAAATTTGTCTCTCTTTCCTCAGGTGTGCTCAGCACTCACCGAACCTCCCAGTGGTTCAGCTCACTTGCATGGTCTGGGGTTTCTGATGCACCCAGCACCCAGCCTGTCTGGAACAAAGGAAAATAAATGGAAGCTGTTCCAGCATTCATCTCATAGTTTCTTGCTGTAAACAGATTTTACTGATTTCAGACTGTGAATAACTCACATCTGTGGCATCCTGGACACTGTGCCTTACACAAATGCACTGATAGAGGGAACCTTGCATCAACTGCTTAGATAGCAATTGTGTCACACACCAAAAGTAAAAAATAACTGCAATGTGGAGCCAAGGACATTTGCCTGGTAGGGGAAACATGATGAGTAAAAGCTCCTGAAAAGGGAACTCATAGGAGAGTACCATAACCTATGGGATATTGAGAGAAATGAAGAAAAAAATACCATTTTCATTCTATGCCAGTTTTTTGAATGTGGTGCTTCATTTCTCTGGCTTTTATTGCAATCACTGAAACACTTCTGTGTTTCAGAACTACTGCTCATTCCAGCACTTCTGAAAATGCCTTTTTGAGAAACAAGTAGTGTAAAAGGAAGATATAATTCAGCTCTAATTTCTGAGTGATCTGACTGCCTTGTATCTCTCCGTGGTCTGGTCAGCACCTAAAAAATATTTTTAAAGTTATATAGCTTGGTGTGCATTGCAAAAAGTAAGCAAATGTATTCTTTCTTGTATTTATAACAGAAGTGAAACTTAAAAAATATCCTGAAATATTGTGGAAACGGCCTCTTCCTCCTAAGATTAATAAAACCAACCAACCAACCTTCCACTCTTTTCCAGCTTGAAAAGGGTTGCTTAATAAGACAACATAAAAGAGATATGTGGTCCCTTTTCTGTCTTAGAAGTCTTTTATTTATGAAATGTCAATTTGAAATTTAAGTTTAACCTCACTGAAGCTATATTTACACTGTAAATGTTTAGAAATATAGGGAACTCTTTAGTTCTAGGCCAGAAAATGTGGGTGATGCTCCAATACAAATGGTAGGAACATAAGAATTTTAATTTACTTTTCCTTGTTTTTCCCACTTCTTTTTGATTTTCTATCTGTCTATGATTGTTTTCCTCTGTCATCTATTAACTTATTTTTTTTTCAAGTTTTATTCCATCTTTTCTTTGCTATATTTTGTGTTAAATTCTCCTTTTTTAAAAAAAATAGATTGGAATTACATTTTAGCTCAAGCTCAGGAAATAGTAAATTTTCATGTCATGAACCTGGCAATAAAAACCTGTGCATCACTGTCATAAATATGGCATGTTGTAGACAATAGAAAATGTTCCAGGATGCATTTATTTTTTTCTTTCTGTTGAACGATATTGGTAATCCAGCATGAAAAATCACACTATTTAGGATTTCCACAGCAGCAGATGATACAATTTCAGGGAAAAATACAGGTACTTTTAAAGTCTATAACTATTTCCTCCTCATTGACCCAAATATGTTAAGTGTCACTTAACACTCTGGGTCAGTGATATTCAGGTGGCATAATGGAAAGAGTCAAAAAGTGAAGAACTGTTCTGCTACAATCTTGGTACAAAAAGGAGAATTAATTTTGCTTTAAGGGCCTTTTACCCTGTTTTGACAAAATCATTCTTACAACACGATCATCAATTCTATTTTAAAAATACCTTACTGCTGGAATGGTAAAGGAAAATAAGTAATTGCAATGATCTGAGTGCTGGAAATTAGCATGAGTTCTGAATGACAGCCTGAGAAATCCCAATCAATTAAAAAAGGGAACTTTGGAGACCATTTAATTGAAGCAGAGTAAGTGGAAACTTAAATAATGTCAACGCAAAAGTTGCCGTTTTCAGCTCAGTACACATGATAAGACTTTGAGAGCTGTAAGCACCTAATACCATTTCAGGAATTTAGTAGTGGGTAAAGATTAAAGCTTACTGTCTCCACAGGGTGCTGAGCTCTTGATTCATGTTTTTTATAACATCAAGTCTGGATTATTGTAATACCCTGTTTGTACGCCTCTTTGATACAGTGGTTTGTCGTTCACAAGCTTCAACATGCACAGCTTAAAACAACTCGGATCCTCAGTGGAATTGAACTGTATCAACATCCTACCAGACTTGATTCCCTCTTTGTCAGATTTAAAATGATTTTTAAAATATGTGTGTTACACACTTTTTTCACCTTTTTTTTTCCCCCAGACTAACCTAATGATTTCTCATTTTCTCTGCTTGCTGCATATTATGGTGATAACTGCATAATTGGCTACAGACTCTCAGAGCAGCTGAGACATAACAAGAAATACAGTGAGAGAAAGCACTCAGACTAAGATAGATATTAGAAACTCTACAGAACAGATTTCTTAATGCATTTTTTGTTGTTCTCTTGTTTCATGTTTTAGAGCCTGTCTGGCTGTGGAGAAGCGACACTGAAAACTTGAGAAGTACAAGACGATCCAGTCTTTTTTAAATATAGATTTCACATTGGAAAAGTGTCACTGGAGAATGGTAGATAATATTTGATGAATCTATACAAATCAGCTATTCCAGTTATATAGTCTAATGAATCAAAGCAGTAATATGAATGATTTCTGAGAAGTCATGGAAATGGAAAGAGGCAGTAAGTGACTAGAGGAAGATAATACCAGTGGATAATGGTGGTATCTTCAAGATAAAAGAAGAGGGTGTCATGAATGGTGCACTACCACAGAGGGTAAATCTTTTAAATTGTCATTCACTGTATCTAGTCACGGAAAGAAATATTTCAAGTAGAAAAAAATAATAATCAAATATTTAGACTTGCTTTCAAGAGAATTCAGTATTCCAAAGACAACTGTAGATTTCATTGACTTCTACTTAAGTAAACAGATGTTACTTGAATACGCAGGGAGTACCAATACAAAACCTCTTTCAACTCCAGCTCTGGAAAGAAATGCACAACACATAAATGTGTGCAAGAACTGAGTGACATATTACATGAAAATTTCAGTATTTTGAACGATTATTTACAGTATTCGAGTGGTTTGAAAGATTAAAAATAAAACTCTAGGACATTACTGTGTAAGGGATCTTAACTCTCTTTTCAGTAGGTAAGATAAATATGTAGGTAATAAGAAAATTATGTCACAGAACACAATGTCAATTATCTGTAAGTATCTGAAGGTATAAACAACAATTGCACACATAAATTTTTCAGATTTGTCTGCAGGAATTTCGTTACAGTTTTGTAGAATATGGAGGGAAAGGAGTTACTCTAAGCATTACAAAAGTCTTACAAAATGCCAGAAGTCTTGCCAGTTGCAATAGGCAAAACACTAGAAGCTGTAATGTCTCAAACCATATTGTAATTATTGTAAGGATCCATTGGATTAATGGATATCACATCTGGCTAAATAGAAATAAACAGAATAATAACTAGAAATAAATAATAATAATAAATAGAAATAAAATGGTAATTCCCACCACCATTACAGTGCAGCATGATGTCACCTCAACTAATTACAGGTGCAGAGATACGGCCCAATGTTATGTTAATAATTTCAAAGCCTTTTCTAGTATGAGTGTTTAGCATCTTTTTTGTCTTATATGGTTTTACATTTTCTGTGCTTTTATCCTGATTGCATAATTCCCTAGTTACACTGATAAAGCACATTCATAATAAGAAAAAATGTCTTGTAGGAATTCAGTCTTGGGTTCTTTCTTTGCAGATTAGTTTCTCCTCTAAAGCAATACTTCAGTATAATAATCTCAGATTTGCATCAGGTTTGCTGAATTTTCAGATTCACTGAATACAGTAGTGGAGACAACAATCTTCCCCATTCTGATTTTCTTGGACAGTCCCTTTTTTCTACTCCTTATCCCTTGTTTTTATAAAAACACAGATTTCCTCCATTTTTTTTTCCTTCTCTCTTATTTATTTGTTTGTTTTATTTACTTATTTATTTGGCGAGGTCAACTGCTTTCTTTGCTATGGCACTGAATACATTTCAAAATGGGTTTCATTGATGTGTCTGCTGGGTCTGCTGCTTATTACCTGCCTGCACTGAACTGGAGAAGCCTCTGAGTTATGATGATAAGGACAGTAGAACAGCACAGCCTTGGAGAAGTGGATAAAGAGTGTAGCTTAGGCAAACTGAAGTCATGAAAAATGCAAGCAGGAAACTAGACATTTCACAGAATTATTTAGGAATTTTTGTATTATTTTTCACATAACTTGACTTCTCAAAGTGAAAAAAGAAAGGGGTGAAGGCATCAAGAACTCTGCCTGCCTGCTTTCTCTTTTTGACTCACTCCTTAAAGAAAACAAGAGGCTTAGTACTGAAAATCCCAATAAAGGAAGGAATTGCCAGGAAGCATTGTATAAGATGCCCAAATCCCAGAGAGAGGCAGACATGTCCCTGTCCTCACCATTTTCTACTGGCTGGCTACGCTGTTTTTCAGTTGATTTTCTGTCTTGCATGGTTCTATCAGACTCTTCATCTTCCTCACAGTGCACAAGGAGGGAACATGACAGAGTCTGCTCACAGAACAAATGCCTAAACAAGGGAGATGACACTCTTGCACTAAAGAACCTTTGGGGTTCTGGGTGGTCAGTGTTCTTTCAGTGTTACTCTGTGCCACTGAGTTCAGGATTTACTTCTGACAGCAAGATCATTTGCTGATCTCTGCCTTTGAAGTCAGCTCTCTACTTTTGTGTCATTTCAGCTGCCAGCACTCTAAATGATACAAATATTGGCATGAACTGCTATGGCAGAAGAAAGCCAGGAAGACAAAACATTCCTCAGGTTTATGGTAATTTTTTCCCACTTGTGAGGGGGTATGGAATGTAAAGAGAGGAGCCAAGCCAGCAAATCCAGAGAGGTGAAGAGCTAAGTTATTGGACAGACGTGCTGCCAACTAGATCCTTATAGCAGATATTCAAGCATATTTTCTTACAGCATCTCTTATTTCCTTTCTTCAAACAGTGACTCTTCCACACTAACTGCTGTATTCAACCTGAGAGCCTGGAAATACACAGACACTTTGTCATAAGCAAAAATCCCCAGGCTAGGCAACACCACCATATCCCTCTTAAAATCTCTATGTTCATGAAATTGAGCTCCTTAATTATCCTCTTTTATACTCCAACTGATAATTTTCATTTGCATGTAAAATGTAGAGATTTTTCCACAAGTGTTTTTTACTTTTGTAGAACTCAGATTAATTTTTCCTCCCTAATTCAAAAAGAACAGAAGCAGATTGAGTCCAAGGGAATTTTCCCTTTGGGAATGGCAGCTATGTAAAACTGGATCACTGGCATTTGATCCTGTAATCAATTAAATGTTCCCAGATGGAGAATGCCTTTCTAACATTTTTTTTTAAACTTAACTGTCATGATGAAAAACAGAGAATGCAAAGATTGTAATAATATTATAGAGAGCACTAAAACTGATTGGCACCAACCATAATAATATTAAGAAAATGAGAGAAAAAATTGTATTTGTGTACATGAATTTAAAAAAAATCATTAAGTATTAAACCTATTTCCTTAAAATTACAATATTCAACAAAGTTACCAGCCACTGATAAAAAAGATAAACCAGACTATAAATTATTTATCTTTAAAATGGGTATAGACTTACTCTCATTCAGAACTTCCCTTAGGTACTACCATTGTTCACTGAGGCCAGGCTTAGAAATCAAACAGTGTTGTCTGATAAGGTAGTAAACATTTTAATGCTAAAGAATAAATCTTATAACTTTTAATTTTATTTCAATTTAGCGATTTATTATTTTTTAAATTTTTCTTTAATTAAGAGGACATTCTGATAGAGACCTTTGGTTTAGTTTAGTATTCATTCCATAGAAAACTCAAATATGTTTCCTCTAACACCCAATTACTATTTACAGAGAAAGAACTCAAACTGTGATGCATTAAGGACATTTTTTCTCTTGCATTTTCTTTCCAGAAATCACACCTGAAGCACGCCATCAAAATTATGTGATATTGATGCTACTCAAGGAACAGATAACAAAACACCCTCATGTCAAAAGTAATTTCATTTTTCCACCAAGAAGGATGAGGCCATCTCTAAACATATTAAAATATTATTCACTTTGACAATAAAACTAGTTCTGAGACATGAACTATTGCTATATTAGAGAAGGGAAGCAATCAGTATTTTTCATCTTCTAAGAATCTCTATAATACAAAAAATCCATCATTGTCTAATGGAATCATTAAGTACCTGGAAGGCAAATGTCTTTTCTTACTTCCAGTGTGAAATCTAGTCTGAAAGCACTTACAAGTTAACTCATTCTCAAACATCCAGAAAAGTTTGACCAGTAATGAATGAATATTACCCATATCTTTTTTTTTAAATTACATAAATTTTTCATTACTATTCCATGGTGCATTGTTGTACCATTAAAGAGCCCTAAAGGGATATATATGTGGGGCTGCACTAATACTCAACAGTGCTACAAAAAGATAATATTTCCAAAGATTTTAACCTAAAGCAGTTAGTTTTTCGAAGTTGTTAACTGTTAGTACTCACTTGCTATAGAATTTTTTTCTGCTGATCTATTAAACTTATTACAGTGTATTACACTAATGGCAACATTTATGCTATATATGCTAGCTGCATTCTATAGAGGCATTTTTAAGTGTTCTTAATGTTAGTTTTAAATCAAGTAATATGGCTGTTAAGGATACAATTTCATGCATTTCATTATGAAAAGCTTATTTTAACAGGGTGATAATCACACCTTGTGGATTTAATGAAACACATGCTAAAAAAAAAAAAAAAAAAAAGAAGAAACCACAAGAATGTTGAGTAAACCTTTAAAATTAATTTCATGTGTACAAATCAGGAGCTTGAGTACTTCAGCTGGGACAGGCCAATCCTTGCCCTGACAATGTATGAATTGCTGCTGCTCTATATCAGCTTTAGCAGTTCAAGGATCACCACAGAGACCATTCCAGTTTCATGTTCCATGTAGTGTGTCTAATCCCTCCAACTTTATGAATCAAGAAGCTGCACCATTGTGATGGAATTTCTCTTTGCTTGAGAAAGAGAACTGCTTGTGATGCTTTTTGTGGTTTTTACTTACTTAAGACTCAATCAGGACAGCCATTCTATATTGTTTGCTTCCTTCTCCCTTCTACAGTGGGTTCACCCATATTTTGCTTCCTAAAATCCACTGCTGTGCCACACTCCTAGAGGAACCAAGTTACTAAAGGAACAAGCAAGTGAAAGGAGACTAAAACCCTTAGTCCTCCCCCACCCTAGTTCTCTGGACCTGCATGGGGGAAAGCACTATCCTAATTAAAATTAAAGGAATTGTGTAACATTTAAGTCTACTGTCAGTTATACTGACAATATTAATTACTAAAGCCCCTGTGACTATCTGAACTGTAATTGTAGGCACGTGATTAACAGGGTTTTTGGAATAGGAAACAGATTGGGATTAGCTGGCACTTGGCTTTACTGTGAGGCTGGAGATGTAACATAGAAACCATAGCACATCTTCAAATATGTCCACCAGAGAGAAATCTCTTAGTTCAAGGTCTCTTAGTTGCATATTTTGTCTTCATGGCATCATCTTACCATCACCATTACTAGAGCAGCCAATTCATTGCCATTAGAAATACATTTTGTAATACTTAAAGAGCTCTCTGAACATCACAAGTGCATTTTACTCGTGCTGTCAAATCACAGTCCTGAAACAGCTTTCTTTTCCTGCCAACTCAGGCTGTTTTAGAAAGGACATAAACAGACGTGTGCTTCAACATCTTACTGAAAGCTGCTGAGCTATCTAGACGCCTTTTTCTTTAGCTAGACTTTTAAAGGCTCTGTAACATTATTCTATTTTAAAACATAGATTTAAATAAACCATTATAATGATGTATTGAATCATAGTTTTCTGTCATTTTAAATTGCTTTGTTCTTTGATGCCTAACTTTTTGCAAATGTGCTCTGGTTAGTGGGACTTCACAAAATGCAAAATTAATGATCAGTTTTCTTATTTAAGATCAGTAGCTAACGTCCCTTTTCTGGGTGAAAATACAAATACATTGTATTGCAAAGCATTCGGAGGAAATTCTTAGTTTCTATGGTAATATCATGAAGCATGGTAGCAAATGTTATTTTAGAGCATTCTTCCATTTCCTATTCAAATGGTTAGTACAAAGTATTTTTCAGTATATTTAGTCAATAGCAGATCAATGTCTTTGTTTCTCTCCTGCCAGGCATACTACAGACGAGGAGGAGTCATACTGCTGAACTATATTGCTGTGGGAGACAGGATTAAAATAATCAATATGACTTTTAACACATGTTTTTCATTTGGAAGAAAACTGTAAATTTCTAGTTCTTGGATTGTCTCCTGCTAGTATTGGACTGTGTTGTGATTGTTATTTCCCATAGCAACTAACTGTAGTAATTCAGGGATTAATACATTAAATCAGATGTGGGGTTCATCTTGTCTGACAACCTTTTTCAGTTTGCCTAATCATACAAGCCCTACCAAAATGCACAAGAAAATTCATATTTCAGCAGAAAGAGGCTGGTTAGAGATCCTCTAACTTTCATGCTACTTTCATGGTGCTAGTGAAAAGGCTGTCTATGGTTACAATGCCAGAACTCAGCTGGGTGATCCACCATGGGGCTGTCAGAGCACTGTAACTCCTAGTTATAGTTATGGACTTCAGAGGTTTCAATTCCCAGATGGAATCTAATGTTTCAATCACATGAATCCTTCTGGAACTGTAACCTAAACATCAAACATCACAATGAAGGTCTTCCTTACTTATAAAATCAATTTGGTTTCCATGAAACATTACACCTCATATCTCAGGAAAGGCTCAGACAGTCCCTGACCTCTCAAATTCATCACGTTGTTGTTGTACTGGTGGGTAGCACAACAAATGTGGCACTGCAGTTTTGCACTGGTTCTCTTTAATGGAATGCATTGGCCACAGTCCCAGGAATGCTAAATAGCATACTTTTTTCATCTGTGGAGAATAGTGTGTATTTCCCAAGGCAAAATCTATTCCTTCTAGTTCTTCCACTGTCTTCAAAGCCAGTATATTATAGTTGGATGGTGACACTGTTGCCTAATCCAACTGCACAATTCAGTGTCTAACTGGACATGTGCTGTTAACTCTTTCAAAGAAAGGGGCTCCCATTTATGAGGGCAAACAGGCATCAATTCTCACACTGCTAAAAACTGTATGAATAATATATTCAACCATATACACAGGTAGAAAGAGATTAATAAAGCAGCAAGGAATGGAACTTAAAATAATACCTATTGATGTAGTATCATCTTGATTAAAGTACACATTATATATTAACATCTCAATTATTATGGACAAAAGCAAATTTTTCAAAGTTGTTTTTGTGAGTCCAGAGCAAGACTAGGAAAACTTGCTGTTCAGAAACCTAGAAAAAATTATTCTTGTCAAAATAGGGAAATAAAAAAATGAGAATTCCCAGGTCAGTTTAATTTTTCAATAATGTTCTGTTCTGCATGGCTGTTTTAATATTGCCAATCTATTCTCCTCTCTCCTAAATTTTGAATTTGAGGCACTACTAAAGGCCTGAATAAAATCCTGCTGAACAAGAAGCATGCTCATTCAGTTATATCTCCTCCTGCTTTCTACATATGTCGCTAAAGTTTAAATTTCTTCTTAAGTCATTGGTGATTTGAGGTAATCTGAACTTGAAATTCAAAAAGCTGCCATAGTTTTAAAGTATTTTGCATATAACTGGGCCTCTCTCCAGAGAAAGAAAACAGACAAGGATGTTCACTGAAATTATTTGTGTCAGGGGTCAAACTCCACAAAATTATAATAAAATTGTTTCTGCCAAGGGAAAAAGAAAGAAAAAATAAAAAGAAAAGAAAAAAAGAACAAAAACAAACAAACAAAAAAGGAAGAAGAAGAAAAAAGGAAACATGCTAATCCTCGCATTTCTGATACACTTTACATTACAGAGAAATGTAATAAATTTAAATGTATGTAGGCATATAGGT
>VXBB01009368.1:0-17534 GCA_013399915.1 Illadopsis cleaveri
ATGCTCCCTCCCCTACCACTTGCTGGGGATATTCTAGCCTCATCCTGTGAGGCCTGAGGCCAAGATTTCAAAACAGAACAGAACTTCCCATGCAGGTGGAAGTAGAGCAAACCAGCACTGTGATTTGGCAAGATTTTCTATATAATTTATATTTGTACAGTTTGCTTTTATTGCAAGATTTGAATAGTGATGCTACTTAAATGACTGCTGAAATGCTTTTGCCAGCAAATGTTCCTGGCCTTTCCATACATATTTTAGATTATGGCAGTGTTACTGCGCTTGGTTTTAATGAAAACACTTTGATCAGCAATAAATCATGTAAGGAGATCGCTGAAAGTACGGAGGTGAGGTTTCCTATGTTTCAGATGAAAGGGAGTAGAAACAAATAAGGATAGTCACCAGGAAAAATTAAAAACAACAACAACAACAACAAACCTCAAACAAATAAACAAACAAACAAACAAAAACCTCAGATGAGACTTTGGAGTCTAGACTGCAAAATGATAAGAAAGTGTAGGTGGGTGTGCAAGGTGCTAAGCTTCAGGAGAAATTTTTGTCAAAGGACTCTTCAGAACAAGCACTGAAAAATAGTCAAAAAGAAAATAAATGTTGTAGAAGAGAGGTCTTGAATCAATACATATTAACTGAATCCACCTTGAGAAGCCTTTCTTTTTTGCTGAGGAAGCTGCAAGGAGATTTCTATATACAAAATAAATTAAGGGGAATCATTCTGTTTAAATAAATCTGTTCATCTGTTTAAATAAATCTGTTCATCTACCTTCATCCAGGAATGTCTGACAAAAGGGGAGGTAATTTTAAGCAATGAGAGAGTTTACCTAATCCTCTCTAATATGTAGCTTTATCCTTAGGGAGAAACAGACTGTTCAGAAACAGTTGCCTCTCTTTATCCCTAGATGAATCTTTTCCTCTCAGGTATCTAGAGAAGTTGAAAATAAACGTCATATATTTGCAGAACGGGAAAAGACTTCACTAATATGCAAGGGAGAGTTTTAAGAAACAGAACTGGAGATTTGGGGAAAGCAGTTGGCAGGAGATTTCATGGACTTGGGAGCAGGTGCTCCAGGAAGATCACATGAGCAATCCAAATGCAAAAGAAGCTCTCAGATTAAAAGGCGGTGCTTGTTCTTTGTTTAAATTGTTGGTCTAAACACTGTTGGCTTCATCAAGGGCATCATCTGGATACCCTCTCACTTCCAGCAAAGATCTGATGGCTGGCAGGGAAGATACATGGCCAAATCACAGTTAAATTCAGTGGGACAATTTGGTATGCAGGAGACATAGAATGAAGCCGACTGGAATTCACATAGGAAAGAAGCACCGGGAGACATTAGGCTTCACAGCTTTGGAAAGGATGCGGCTCTGGGCAAAGGCTGTGTGGAAAGAACTGGGCAACAAAGCCTAAAAAGGAATGAGAAGGGAAAACCTAGGTCCCTGGCAGTCACCCTATAAAAGCAGGAAGAAACCCAGAGCTACATATTTGAAAAAATGGCTCTGAACCAGAAAAGAAAGGTGAGATGACAAAACTGTGTCTATTTCTCCAGAGATTGCTCCAGCTGTGGGCGCTAAACTTCTCAAAGAATTGCTCCATTTATGCAAGTAACAAGAGAGATGTGTGACAGATGAAAGGGTTTCCACCCTGCCTTCTGAGTCTTTTACAGATGGATTAGAGAGCACAGGGTGAAATTTCTGGTCTTTGACATTTGGGTTGCTTTTTAAATTTTTGGATATTCTATCAAAACCTCCTCCATTTAAGAGTAATTTGAGAAAGCAGTCAATTAGCACTTCCTACTGATAACATAAGTGTGTGCTTTCAAGAAAAAACTGTGAGAAAATGGATAAAGATGTATGTGGAATATGCTGTATGTTAAACTATGTGTAGGACACACTTTAAAATGTTCAAATTAGAATATTTAACAGTTCTGCTTATTCAGTGAAAATCATTTGAGAAAACCTGACTTCATAAGATTAACAAATTTTTTTCTCTTATTCTTTTCTTCTCTTTTTTTCTTTTTTTTTTTTTTTCCCTGGAAGCCATGGAATTGGCAGTCTGTAATTTGGAAATAATATATGCACGATTTCAGCTCTCACAAGTCACTTTTTTAATGTTCTTGCAATAGTGAATAATGATATGTGAAGTGCAGCCTGAAAGTTTGGCAAAGTGTTTTCTCTGCACCTAGTTGTTTAAGGATTTGTTCCAGTGACCTTAAAATGGATGTACTTGGCTGTATGAATTATTGTACTTGAAGTACTTCTTGCTTCCTGGGATGTTGTTTCCTCTTAATTATATTGGATAGTGAAAGGTATAATTCATATTAATTTTAATTTATTATTTTAAAGGCAAAATGAAAATTGTCCTGTAAAACTCTTTTGTGCTTCCACATATGGCCTCTAGAGGGAAATAGTCTTTCAGAGCTATACAAAACAGAGACTCATTTCACTTCTCTGTCAAAGCATGCTCCTCGTAATAATCATAATTATCCACTGGCAATGCAGAGGGATGCTAGAACTCATTGTGTCATTCAATCAATAAAATGCTGCGCTCAAAATTTTCAAGCCAGTTTGTTCTTAAAAGTGTCACACAGGCATTTCTATTTGTGTTTCATTATGGTATAAACTGTATGACTGGACCATATGTTCAGCTAAAAGTAGGATTTCTTCTGAAATTCTCCATACTATCCTAGAAATAAGCAACAATAGAATAAATATTTTTGTTTCCTAGGTGATTAGGAGATTTCATAGCTCTTAGAACTTTACAAATCTGAGGAGATCTTCAGTCTTTCAAAACACTCTTTTTATTTTACCTGTGCGTAGCTCATGAAAGTGTATGTTATGTATATTTGCAATATAAATGCCATTTATGTTAATACTGTAGTATTCCTGGCAGCCATCTCTAAAGGTACGTAGATAGGACAACCAGTCAGTCTTGGACCCTAATGTTTAAACATTTTAGTCAAGTAGAGAATTGGTCCAGTGAATACAAATTTAATTTGACTTGATTAACAGGCAAAAGTTGAGAGTTGTAGTTCCAGCAAGACCTGTAATGAAAAGAGGTTTCCCTCTTTTTCCTCTGTAAGGAAAAACAGGGTAAACTCCATTCCAGTCCTATCCATATCTTCCCTATTGACATAGTCATTGATTAAATTATTGTTCTTTGGAGCAGAAATTTCAGCCACAAACCTTTCTTTCCAGATGACCATTCTAATCAATAGTCTACTTTGTCAAGCTCTTTCTTACACCATTTGTAGCACAAGATATACCATGAATTCTCTTCTGCTTGTAAGAAAACCCTCAGAAGGATGGATTGTGTGCCACCAACACATATAGTCACCAAATAGTGCAGCCAAGCTAATGGACCTTGAAAGCAGTGTGTGTCTTTGCAAGATGAGAAAGATTTATTTCAGGTCCTACTTCTCCCAAAGAAGTTCTAATCACAGGCCTTTTATGTAAAATAACTTTTGTTTTCCCTAGAGTTTTCACTTGCCTGGGTTTTTTTTTTCTAAAGTGGTGACAATTACTGGGTTATCCGCAGAAGTCTGATCCAGAAGGCATGTTTTGAGAAGGAGTCTTCCTTCAGAATATATAGGAATAGGAACATAAAATTTCTTCAGTCTGATAAAGGATAAAAGCATTAAATGGATAACAAATTTTGCCATGTATTCAAGGCCAGAGCACTTCCAGACGCAGATGGAAGCATAGATTTAAACACCTGTCTGCAGGAACTAAAAATCAAAATTCAAGACTCCTATGGGGTCTGGATCAAGAAGTCATAATTTGTAAGAGTAAGATCTGAATTCTGATTGGTCCTGACCAGAATTTGTTAGTAAATTGAAAACACACTTCCAAGATTTTTCTAAATATACTCAATTAGGTACAGCCAAAATGAAAATCTGGAGTTTGATCTGAAGGAGAGCAATTTAAAATATTTTATTTGTGCAGAACATGGCATTTGTTGCTGTTTTGGGAGAAAATAACAAATTAATAGCAAAATAACATGAGAAACAGGCCTAATTTCTTGCAATAATTATCAGTTTAAATTTAAAGAGTCTGAAATATTTGGAGCTGGATAAATATTCTTGACTAATGTGCTGTGTTATTGGCAAAAACTTCACTATCATTTTTTCCATAGAGAGTCTGTTTTACTGTTAAAACTAGACTGTATTTTCCTTTCATAGCAGCTTGTATGTTATGAAAGGAAAATGCAAACAGATTTGATGACGATGAGCTATTATGAGCTACCCACCACAATTGCACTTCCACTTATCAAAATTATCACATGACTTCCATTCCTGCAAGAGGAGGGAGACTTGCACAAGTCCTACATACCAGCAGTAACTTCTTTGGATGTCCCATGCATGCATTACTTACCTACTGAGCTGATGGAGTCACTTCATTTATTCACATGATAATACAATTGGTCTTGGAGAATAATGGGATTATCTATCCACGTTCCTGAGGTCTTTAGTGCTTTTCCAGACCCTGCTGCACAATTCCCATCTGTTAATTGGGGTGGATGTTACACTGCCACTGATGGCTGACAAGCACAACCTGGGGGCTGTGCTGCAAGGGCAGCATGAGGAGTCTTGCAGTGAGAGCAGCAGACCCCTTCTAGCCTGCTTGACAGAGCATCCTGTTTCTGATCTGAAGGATGGTGAATTCTCAGACGTTTAAGGCTGGAAGCTATAATAGCACTAGGAATTATGTAAAAGGGAGGCAAGGATTTTTTCACTCAGCTTAAGAGTAAATAGTAGGAGCAAAATTTTTCTGTAGCTGTTCACCCACATTGATTAACTGGGTGGATGTGTGTGGGATTTGCTACTTTGCCTGCAAGTTAATTTTTCCATTGTTACCCCCTATGGGAGAGTGGAATGAGGGATGGAGGGGAGAAGAGATCCCAACAGAGGTGGCACTGTGATCCTGGGAGGGAGCCTGTGGGGCTGGTGGATGTGCCCTGAGGGAACAGCAGCGAGGGTCTATTATGGACTGACCATAAACCCCATTCCTTGTCAGCACTGACATCCAGTTTTGTATGTTCACTCTTACTAACCACTGAACATTTTGAGCTTTCAGGCACCATTGCTTATGGCAATTTCAGGTAATGCTACTGTTTATTAGTTCACTACGTGGCATAATTTAGTACACTCAGTTATGTTAGTGGCATGGTAAAAAGTATGCACATTTTTATGCGTTTCATAGTAACAAATATTGCCCTTATAATTCCCCTCACTCCTCAAAAAACATGTCACAAGGAAAATGTGAAATTTAGTAATCCATTCCAACTTATGAGCTGCAAGCAGTAGTTAAGGTTGATGTTTGGAACTATAAATTACCACACATTGATGGTAGCTAGTAATTTTATTTATTTTTCCCTGTGAAGCTTCCTGTTGTGTTTAAACTGTTGTAATCTTTAGAAGTAGAAGTACACATGGGGGCTGTCTTACTGTAAAATTGCAAGACACACTGAGCCATCATCAGATGCAGGAAAAGCAACTTTCAACTTTTTCTTCTTCAACTAGTAATTAAACTACATACATGGGGGGTTTTGGGCAGGGGGGTTAGTTTCTGGTTTTTTGTCTAGAAGAAGAACAGCAGTTATCACTGTCTCCAGCAGTGCTATGTGAGGAGTTCAAGAGAAGAAAAGAGATATATCCTGCAACATGCCCTCCAAATACAGATGTACTAAAGGAATTGTGATATGTTCAAATGAAATGAAACAGTTTTGTAGGCCCTTAGGAAATGCTAACATGGAAGCAGCCATACAAGAGAAAAAACCCATAGTTGGAGACCAGGGACTAGGCTGAGCACCCTGAAAAAGCAGTTCACATGATTGAAGTTAGCAGAATCTGAGGTGTTTCCTTCTGTTCTCAATTTGGTTTGACACAAATGCTTTCTAATTACTGCTTTTAGAGTTGAAAGACTTGCCTGTGGAAGAGCCTGGGCTTTTTCCAGTTATTTCTTTCTTCAAAGTCATGCTCAGCATGAGCCAGGCTAGCTGGTGTCTGGTTTGGAACTTCCACCCTGATTATAATGAGAATCAGGCCCTGGCCTTTCATGCCATTGGAAAGAGAATAAGTCCAAAATGTGCATTTCTGAAGGTGATGCAGTGCTGCCCAAGAAGCTCAAATGATTTTTTTTCTTTCAAGACTTCAGTTAAATAAGACCATTCCTTAGGAGTTGTTATGTTAATCAGTGTATTTGCACTGTGTGCATACAATCCTCCTGCTGAAAATTTGAGCTCTTTCTAGTACTGAGCAGGTACAAGAGAGTCTGTTAGAACAAACAGAGACATCTGCAGCAGCATGGGGTCCAACAGCTCTTTATTTAATTAAAGATGTATGTAATAAATAAAATCCTTTTCTCCTGTCATGTTACTTCTGAATTTTTTTTATATCTCTAGTAATAACCCTGGAAACTTCTGGATAGTGCTCTAAAAAAGGAATGCCTGGATTAAAGGTAATTCAGTATAAATAACAGTGTTCATCTGCAGGAACCTCAATAACAGATATTAGAAATTTGTATCAAATTTGTCAGCTCTACCAGGGCCAGTGGCATGATTGCCCCTTCTAATGGAACAGTATGTAATCCTTTGAGTTAAACAGTTAAGAGAGGCATTACTGGTGCTTCAGTTCTCTACACTTCTCCAGCTTCTCTTCTTTCTTCTGTTTTAAGGAAGATGAAACAAACAATTTGAACTCAAAACATGAATATCTTTACTACTAATGTCCACCTTCTGAATCAATGTTTCTGAATGTTTCAGCCGAAGCATAGATAAAAAAATTCTTTACATCTTTTTAATGCAAGTCTGAGTTCATTTTATTAGCAAAATTTATGGGAGTAGAAAACAAATGGCTCAATAAGGCAAACATTTGTTTGATTTTTAAAAGTAGGATTTTCCTCAACTAAACCACAGCATAGGTTTAATATGAAACACAGGTTACTGGTGCATTTCCTGTGTGCAGTCCCTTCACCCTATGAAGAAAGTGGAGAGGGAAGATGAAGACTCCCCCCATGATGGTATCGTTTCTTTCCTTCTAACCCTGCTCAAGGAGGCATTGGTTGGTGGAGTGGGGCTGTAAACTTGTAGGGTGTGTAGGAAAACACAAGATGAATCAGCAGCTTGGAGAGCCACCAGCACTGACAGAAGTGTTCAACAGTAGTTCTGTGAAGTGCAGTCCTGATGTTGCCTCTGGGAATTTGATGAATTATTTCCTGCAGCCTGACACATGAGTGTCAAGGAGATGTATGTAGGGACTGACAGACACAGGTAAATTCTCTTAAAGTGAGTCCTGTAGAACTATGTTACTGTGAGAGTGTTAAGGAGGGAATCATTACAAATGTGAGCTCACAGCCTTAATATAGCTTTTCTTGGCTTCCTACCAGTCTACCACCCCCACTGAAGTTCTGTTTGTATCTCCTAATGTACTGTTGACCTTACTCTCACAGCTTAAATGGCTAATAGTTTTTCTAACCCTTCCTTTAGATATTATTAGAAGAACATATTTCTAAAGCACCAAATGAAACAGTACAAAGCACAAGAGTGGGAATTGTCACCCTGGATGTCCAACTAATTTCTTTAATTATGCTTCTTGTACTGTTTCAGAATAAGTTTCTTTCTTCAGAAATCAAACCTTTTTTTGTCTCAGGCTTGTATTCCTCTGATCAAATAATCATTAGGTTTTATCTTCCTGCCTTTGACAAAAAGTGGTGAGTACTTGTTTTTTGTACTGTCAGCTGACCTCAGAACTCAGAACTACAGTAAGCACTCATAAATTTCAAAAATAATTGAAAGAGATGATGCTATTTGTTGATAGCTTTTCAGTATGCTCAATCAAGTTCATTCAATTCAAGACACAGAAGACACAGATTTTAGGGAAGGAATCTTTGACCTTGAGGAAATAAGTGCAGAAAGAGGACAAAATTCCCTCAGTTACAGCTGATACAAGACGAAGATCCAAGTGATGTAGACCGTGCTGCTATGTTCAGATATCCCATCTTTTATTTCCCTTGAGAATCATCATTTAATTGGGCACACTGCCTTGAGTATGTGAATGAAGACAGGCTGGTATAACAAATAATGTTTGTATTGGGAAATGGTAAGATGTGACAGAAGAAATTAATGGGCATGAGAGAAAGGAAGAAGGTGAAAGAGAAGGGTGAGTTATGGGCTTTTTTATTTCAGAGTTTTTGCAGGTATTTTTGAGGTTGGGACACCTGGAATAATAACTCAGACAAATCTGCACATGTTAGCCTCCAGAAAACATGACCAATGTTAGCTTTTTTTTCCCCCCCTTCCTAATACGTGTTATAAAAAAAAGGAGTAGATGAGGAAGGATTCAATGGATTGCTATTCCCTGGGAGTGGAGCAGTCAGGAGTTCACAGAGACAAATCCACTCTGTTCTAGATGAGATTTTCTTTTACTCTCTCTCCTGTTTTATTTTTAGATTCCTTCTGCTATGATAGCTGTTCCTGTTCAATGTGTGACTGATAGGTACTAATAATTAACTGCAGTTTTGGCAAAAAAGGAAAATGGAAACCAAACAAGGTCATAGAATCATAGAATGGTTTGGGTTGGGTCATCCAGTCCCAACACCCCTGACATGGGCAGGGACATTTCCCACTAGGCCACATTACTCAAGGCCTTGTCCAACCTGGCCTTGAACACTTCCAGGGATGGAGCACCCACAACCTCCCTGGGCAACTTGTTCCAGTGTCTCAGCACCCTCACAGTAAAGATTTTTTTCCTGATATCTAACCTAAATTTCCCCACCTTCAATCTGTGCCCATTACTCATCCCTACAGTTCCTGATGAAAGGTCCCACTCCAGCCTCCCTGTCAGCTCCCTTCAGGTACTTGGAAGCTGCTATGAGGTTTCCATGCACCTTCTCTTCTCCAGGCTGCAACCCCATAGCAGAAGATCACCAAATTTGTCAGGCATGATTTCCCTTCGTAAAGCCACACTGGCTGTCACCAACTACGTCTTTATTTTCCATGTGCCTCAGTCTAGTTTCCAGGAGAATCTGCCCCATGATCTCACCTAGCACAGAGGTGATACGAACTGGTCTGTGGTTCCCCAGGTTTTCTGCTTTCCCCTGTTTAAAAATGGGAGGTTTATTTTTCCCCTTTTCTAGTCACTGGGGACTTAGGCTGACTGCCACAGTTTTTCAGAAATGATAGACAGTGTCTTAGCAATTTTGTCTGCTGGCTCTCTCAGGACCTGCAGATGAATCTCATAAGGTCCCATGGACTTGAGCACATTCAGGTTCCTTGGATGGTCTCAAACCTGATCCTCTCCTACAGTGGTCTTACCATCTTCATTCTCCCAGTCCCTGTATTTGCCTATCTTAACTGGGCTGGAGTGGCTGGAGCACTTGTCATGGAAGACTGAGGCATAGAGGTCATTGAGAAACTTTGTCTCTTTTGGGACATTTTTGCTGCATTTTCTCCTTTTTGGGACTGTATACCCAAATGAGAAAAAAAAAAAAAAAACTGTAGGAGGATATTAAGGGTGAAAGACAGACTGGTAAGGAGACCAGCCTGAACAGGCAAACTAATCCAAATAACAGTTATTCCTTTTTCCTAACAATTTTGATGCAAGTACGATTTACTTTGTGGCAACAATTCACTCATCTTTTCCTGCCTTGTGATAACATTCCAGAAATTTCTTTTTCCACTTTCTTTTGTGTCCTGGGTTGTAGTATGGGATGTACACAAAATATTCTATCACCATCTTCATGAACTGTTGAATTCAATTGTTGGAGTAGTCTTTCCCCTAGGCCCTGCCCCCCTCCCTTTTCTGTTAATGTGTCTTCTGTTAATGGCCCATCAATNAAGTAAATGATAGCAGAATGTTTTGTGTGTGGTTATGCTCTTTAAGGGAGAATTTAGAAAAGCAATTCATACCAGTGTTGTATTTGCTCATTAGATCTTAGATAGAACTGTTTGCCTTTTTGAACATTTCTGGCCAGTTTGTGCATCTGTGATACTATACAAGACTTTTGTCATAAATATCATCAGAGTTTTGGTATTCTTGCCAAAAAGGTTCTGTTCTAATCAGAGCTAAGTAGTTTTGGAAAGCTTCAGAACTTTGTTAGAAAAGTTTCAGAGTGGGAATGTGTGTTTAAAACATACCAGCTCTTTAAAGACTGTTGACCCCTTTGTTGGTTATTCCATCTAGCATTGTTTTTTTCCCATTAGACAATGCCAATTCCATGAAATCAGGGATTTTACATAAGCCCAGGAATGTGGAAGGAGCAAAGAGTTGACCTGCATCACAGATGACCTATATCTTCTGAGGCTTTATTATCCTCCTGAACTAAAGAAAAAAGTAACTGCCCTTAGAAAAATAAAAGGTAAACCTTGCAAAAGGGAATGTACATATCTAATTCTCCTTATCTTTACCAAGTGGTACATAAGTTGAGAGAGTTCAGAGTTCCCCTCTAGAATGAAAATGATGCATTTCTAGTCATCGGACTGCAAGTCAATGATGAGTGCTTACAATGAAAGGACAAAATCTCTCTTAAACAAAAAGATGATAGGTTGGTAGTTATGCAAAATGAGGGGTCACAGCAATCTAGCAGTAATTCCTTTTTTAATTTCAAAGCATAAAATAATTAGACACACCTTGCCCTCATTTGTACCTGTGCAAATCCTGTTATTTCCAGACAGGCTTTACAAAGAAGACAAAACTTATCCCTTGCAAATTAAGAAATGAACACATAATGAGAAGGAAATTGGTTGCCTTCCATTTCCCAGGGTATTAATTTTTCACTGATGAACATTTTCAGCAGTCTTGTATTTTCTGTCTATCCAGGATTAGAATCTGGACCACAAGCTGTAGCTGTGCTGTTGCAGCAAACATAGTCCATTTGGTTATAATTAGGTGTTTGATTTCATACCAGTTTCTTACTGTCCTGGTAGTTGGCAAGCATATTAATGTCCTCAAAGTGCAGGAGATGTCCAAGTTGATATTTTGTTTTCCATTCTTTGCTGAAATACAAAGATAATTGCATGCATAGGTATCGTTCCTTGGAGAATCTGGGAGAGTATTTGAGACTGGGACTGTAAAAATTGAACATCCTGGTTTCAATTTTGGCATCCAGTTTCAGCAGGATGCCGTGAGACTCCTGTTATTTTAAAGTACAGCCAACTGTGACCAGCCAAAAAATTAGCTGGATCTCATAAGTATACTGAAGCTCTGAATGGACTATTGAACACCTGCCCCAGCTCCAATGAAGGGAATAGAAATTACAGGCGCACAGTATCTTGTGGATAAGACCCTACTGGGCAATTTGGGCATTCACTTATGCTAATGTGGAATCCCTAAAGAAAATTTAATGCTCTGAATTCACATTACACTGATCAAAGGGCTGATCAGCAGTACACAAAAGGGCAGTGCTTAAGATACTGATTTAAGGGACCAAAGCACCACACACAAAAAAAACCCAAAAGAAACAACAAACCAGAAAAACAAAATAAGCATTCCAGGTGAGATAGTTGTGCTTTTTGAATTCATGCAAACACGTAATGTGGTATCTTTTCAAATTGTAATTTCACCTTGACTTTTATTACAGCCCTACAAAAGGGATGATGGTCTGCTACTTACAAAAAATATTCTCTCTAAATAGTAATTACTTCTTTGCATTGAATACTTAACACTGTATCATATAATTGCTGAAAGAGACTGAAAAGTTTTAACATATTTGTAAGCAAATATAATACAATTGTTTTTTGAAGAAAAATGTGTTTCACTAATATTAGTAATTGCATTTTTATTACAGCTTTCTCTGCCAAGATAAGGAGGAAAATTATACACAGCCTAGTTTTAAATTACCTAATGCTGAACAGTCTTTTTTTTTCTGTCTGTCATAATTTTGCCTAAAATTAAAGTGCAATTTACAGTTTCATTCTTCCATCTGCATCATTTTGCTATCAAGTGAAACTCCAAATATTCTATGGTGATTTTTATTTCTTCTGTTATTTTTTATTACTTTTGTGTTGTGTTATTGATATTTTTTAATAAAGCTTACAAAAACAGCAAAGCAAATACTTTACTGTGAGGAGTAGTATGGCTCATCCACATGCACCATAAACTGACAGCCTCATTGTAGTCATGTAAATGTTGAGGAAATGTTGATCTTGATATAATAATATTTTTTTTCTCTAACTGTAGAGCTTGAAAAGTAAAATATAATGTACCACGGTGTTTATTGTCTCTGCTGCACAAATCCATGATAAAAGACTAGTATAACTAACTTCTGAAGTTTCAATGCAAATAAAAGTTCTCACACAGGTTTTCCATTGTGTTTTGACTGCATTTTTAATGTATCTTTTTCCACACAACAATTGTCTGTTACGGGGTTTTTTTTTCTTTTTATTCACATATTTTATATGTTTCTTTAATGGAAAGTGTGTTATTTGTGGTATTTTAAAACAATTTCATTTGTAAGAAATCAGGTAATGATGGTGTTTTCTTCTGTAATTAATTGATTTACTTTAGACTTGTTTTCCTGCAAGGGTCAACAGACCTGAAATACTCTCATTATAAAAAGTTTCAGCATGTGTACCCATGCTTCTGGAGCACAGGTCTTATTTTGTCTAATGCTTCCTAATACAATGGGCCTTTGTGGCACTCAAGAATCTGATAAAGTTGAGAAGAAGGGGATTTGAATTGGGAGTGTAGCCTCAAAGTCACCGATAACCCATTTCTGTCCAACACATTAATTCTTTCATATTTCAAGTAGTATTTATCTGAAGTGTATGCAATGAATACTCTCTTTATCTACCCAGAGTCCTTTGTGGAGATTATGAAGGAAATGTTTTTTCCTATAAAAATTTTGGAAAATAAGGAAAACATTTAGCAGAAAATAACATACTGTTGTACTTTGCTATAATTTGGTATTTATAATGGTGATAATAAAAAGGATGTAAAACTACCTGAAGACAATATAAAATCCACCAGAACTTTCACTTTCAAATGGCATCACAATGTACATATTTTTTCAATATTCAACATGAAAGACTACTTTAAGCATGCTATGTTATCAAAACTGCTTAAATAATTTTGGAGTGAATCCGTAATAGAAAGTTGTACTTAAAGACCATTATTATTATTATAATAATAATTATTATTATTATTATTATATTGAAAGGTTATTTTATCTCCAAGTGTTCAAAATATTTCTGTATGAACAACATGTATCTCAGAGTTGAGCAAGTGCTTTGATTAGCAGCTGTATATTGATAAGTAGTCCCTGAGGTAATTTGATATCCTGGGGAATAAATGCACAGTGAAACAGAATAAATCAGACTAGGGAATCATTTACCTGCCAACCATTAGCACACAGCAGTTTCTGAAGCTGTGATCTGCAGTTAGCTTGGTGTAAAACAGTTTATTAACTTGTACAAATGTTTAGAGACTGTTTTAACACTGTTTCTGTATGTTTCCTGTCACAGTGGTGAATTCTGATGTCCCATTTCTAAATCTTTTGCTGTATCAATGTAGCTGGGAAGGAATTGGTGGGAGCCAACTAAAGAACCTGCACCAGAGATTATGAGGTATGTGTATACTGAGTGCTGCAGTTGTGATTTAAGCACAGGGTATTACTTGACCAAATGTGCACTGTAATGCAATATAATGATACTTTTTTAAAATTTTTGATCACTTCACTAGAGATGTCTGTGGCAGACAAAGAATATCACCCTACTAATTTTTCAGCATCTTGTAGCCTTGAATGACTTGTAAAGACAGAAAGAACTTGACAAGTGCGAAGGTCAAATTACATGTTCTGAAGATACAGTTTAAAAACTATGCAGAATTATACAAAAATTTATAACTTTCGTATGAAAAATCTTCACAGTTTGTTGATTATTTAAAATAGGAAGATATTTTCTCATGTGTTTGACTTAGAGTTATCAATATAATATTAATTTGTACTTTTTAGTGCAATTACTTTTTTCTGTACTTTCTAGATGGCGTATGTCTTTTCCATGAGAAGATTCTATTTAAATTGTGCAAAATGTAGAATTCAAACAGATTCAACAAGCCATTAACAAAACACTGTGTGGGAGGTACAGAAAAACAATTTTTATTCATTTTGAAAATTTCAGGGCTATTATGTGTCTCTAAACCCTTCAGCTATTTTGTACCTTTCTCTGAAATTATATTTTCCTGCAGTTGGTACACTAAAATTGTGCCTTTGAAGGGTCCTTGGGTCCTTTTTTAATTTGCTTATTTTGTAAGTGACTTATTCTTTGAGGAGATGTGAGCATGTCACTTATCTCTCCTGTTGGTTGTGTAAAGTCACAAATTCACAGCAGAAGTAACTTTGTATTGCTTGCAGGATCTAGAATGTATTTTACACTCTGATATGAGATCTGCTGCATCTGCTGATGCACTAAGGGGGAGAAGTGTTCATATGACACATTGGAATTAAACCAAGGTATTGCAATTACCCAGACCCTAGCAAAGACTACAGAACTTAGAAATCAGAATATTCATTATTACAGCTGACATCTGACCCTATTGTCTTTTTCTGATGAGCAAATGTTAAGCTCGTTTTTTTCTGCTAACCTTCTTCAATCTTAAAAATTTAGGTAACCTATGACTCTGTTTTTGATGTCTGAAAAGTAGGGCCCATGTCTTTTCTTTTTACCCCTAAGTATGAAGACCGGAATTCTGAGGGGACTATATATTTTCCTGCCTATAGAAAAGGCTTTGGATTATTGTTAGGAGGAGGGGAAAAAAAAAAAGGAAATCCAAGTACAATGAAAAATTGTACCTTCTAAATATATGGTAGGAAAACAGTATATTAAAATGCAACTGAGATACACGACCCTTAATAGCAAAATAATTCAAGTTACTTACTCTGGGTACAAGCCATGAAACAAACATGTTTATACCATGTTAAGAGACTTCAGCAGACTGTTCAGGGATGAACCTACTTGAAATAAGTAGAACTTTAAAGGCCTGAGTTCTCACTGTCTTCACCAAACTAACAACCACTGTCAGAAACAGCATTTTCTACAGAAATAGGATTTTGTAGGACAAAATTCACATCCAGATATAAATTTTTCTGGCAAGGTAATGGTGGGAGAGTTCAAGTAATGATCTAGGGGCTCCTTTTGTTTTGAGATGGGATTGTTTCTGTCTAAAATAGAAATATACTTCACTTTAGGGATATTGGTCTGGAGGTAAAAACAGCATTTCAGTGATATTTGGGTTTTTTTAGTTATATTTTGCAATTGATCCAAAGCTCAATTTCTTCCATTTGAGACCTCTGCAGTAGTTTTTTGGTGAACAAGGGAGGAGGAGGAGTTTCTTTTCTTCTATCTTGTTTTTTGGTTTACATTCCTTTTATTATTATTATTCTTTATAAACTGCTTTCACATAAACTAAATGAGTAAATGCAAAGAATTCTGTATCCTGAGTGGTGACATTTGAATGAATTGTCATTATGTAGGAATGAGAGCTGGTCAATGCTCAAAGACAGTCATGGAAAGCACATAGATTCCTTTCAACTAGTAAAGGAGCAGCAAGCAGAACTTAAAGCAGTATACTGCTGTATAAATAATGATGTTTCTCAGACGCAGTATGGCATTCTTGTTATCCCACCTTGAAAAGGAGCTAATAGAATAAAAAAGACAAGATAAGTGCAGCAGAGATGGTGAGAGGTGTGAGACAAATTAAGTAGACTGTTTAACTTCACAAGAGAAAAGAGGAGCATCTGCTGAAAGCTGATACCCTGCCAGGTGAGGAATGGTTATTCACAGAACTTCCCAGTGCAAGGGGTTGGGGGTAACAAATGAAGCCATCAAGCTTGACATTATCTCCTTAAAAAAAAAAAACACCAGAACTCAATGTATAAGGTAAGTTGAAAAGTATGACTAGTATGAAAATGTAATATCTACATTAAAGGTGAATAGAAATAATAGGCTGGAATCAAACATGATGGTTTGGTTACAGCCTACTGCTTCATGAGTCCCTATACTATTGCAGGTTTGGGAGTGACCATTTCTAGACAGAGTTTAAAGGAGCTTTTGGTCTGTCTCAATGAGGAAGAAACAGCTTCTGTTCCTATAGCTCTTTAGACTTCATCCCTTCAAGAATTGTCATGAGATCAAATCTCATTTACTGTCAGTTGCTGTCCTTCAGATTGATAATAGGACTGTGATCACAGCCTTCATTACTCTCTGCATTCTTAGCCATAGCTCTGACAATTGTCATTTGTTTTTTATCTGAGATTGGACAGTTGGTGGTTGATGTGTACATGCTTCTGTTTCCTCAGACTGACGTGCATTTAATTTAGTTCTGGACTTTGTTCAGCCGTTTTGTTTTGCTGAAATGCCCTGGAGGGTGAGCCTACAGCCACAAATCTTTCCAGGTTTCCTTTCAATTTGCAAATCCTACATTTGTAGCAGAAAAAATACACTCTCTTTTCTCAGTGGGAGTGTTTGTCAGACCTTTTTGGCAACAGCAATGAGTAGTTTATGGTCAATTTCATCTAACACTGGCCTCCCATAAATAAAATGGGGAACTTTTTACACTAGTAAAACACTTACACTTGCGCCAAAGAGGCTTTTTCTTCTTGTACACATCAACACTTGTGGATTTCAGACACTAAAGGAAAAGAATGTTGGTCTCCAGTTCTGGCAATACTGTTAAAAACAATTCTTAGAATCTGAGAAACTGACTCATGATTGTCTCTTTCACTGAAATGGGAGGTTAACACTCACTTCATACTGGTTTATCTAAATGAGATGCTAAGTTATGAAACTGTATTTACACTCAAAGGAAGCTCTTCATTGCTTTCTTATAACTGCTCTTATTTGAAAGTGAATGGTCAGCACTGGCTTTCAAACACTGTGCATTTTTGTTGAGTCCTCTTTTCTCCCTGTGCTATTGCTTCTATTACTGGCAAGTAATTAGGTTTTTTCCCCTCTTTTTCGTCTTCTGTCCCTTACATTTCTATCTTACTATGGTTTTTTCTCCTGTTCTCCATTCTCATTTCTCCCTGTCTGAGCTACCAAAAATACTTCATTTTTGTCTTCTTCTCTTACTCCTTCAAATTAGAATCTCATTCCAGTACTATACCTTTATACTGTCCATAAGGGATTGTTTTCTATAAAACTGTTACCAAACGCAGAATAAACTGCAATATGAGGAAATGAAGTTTTCCAAGCCACTGGAAGGCTTTTTTGGGATTTGGGTGTGTATTTAGGTTTTGTCTTTTTTTAATAGTAGGCCTTTGTAACATCATCAAGGGATGGACAATAGTTTCTTGGCTATTTCTCCTGGACTTTCCCATCTCGGTATCAAGAAGAAAATATCTTATACTCTTCCCCATTTATTTTGGATGTATGTATGTGTTCTTGCCTTATACAGTGAAAAGAGAATGAGCCTTAATTGCTCAGCTTGAGAGCAACTTGAACAATTTAACAAGTCTTGCTTGAGGAGGCCAATATGGATGTTGAAGATTTATATAATATATACATATATATAATATAAATATTATATATA
>VXBB01009368.1:17563-43710 GCA_013399915.1 Illadopsis cleaveri
AATATAAATATTATATATAATATAATTAGGTAATGACCTTATTTTTCTTAAAAACATCTTTAGATATGTTTCTCATATTTTTCAGTCCTCTGTTCTTCTGTTGAGTTTATACTTCTCATGAAACAATAGACAAGATTCTGTTCTTAACCCTATATAAGGCATTTTCTACTTCAGTGCAAATTTTCTCCCCCATTTGTTGTTCTATGTATTTTCCCCTAAGTTTAATTCCCTGCGCCTGCCCATTCATCCTTAGGAACACTCAAATAGAATCTGGTTACTCTGACATTCAAAGCAACCTGTGCCTTCCATGGATTGTTCTCCAAAGTAATTTCTCAAGAACTCCAGTTTTGATGTCTATTCCTTGGGTTTCTTCTTAACTGTTTGATTGTTTGTGTCATTAGATGACTGGAAAGGTTAAGTTCATCCTCTTATTCTGTGTCAGTCTTGATGGACGCTTGCCTGTTTTGCCCTCAAATGTTTTCTAATGATGGAGATTCCATAGTTTCTGCAGGCAGCCTCTTGTATTTTATCATCCTTACCTTTACAAAGTCTTCTCTGCAGGCTAACAAGAAACTTTCATGTACCACTTCAAATTTGTTATTCCCACTTATAACACTCATGAGCATGATGAACCTATTGTAAAGATGAAGAGCACAATATCTTTTTTAATATTTTAATAGCACTATCTCACTGCTTGTTCAACCTGGCCTTCCCCCCCTTCTCCCCTCAAATAGAATCAAACCAACACTAGTTTCTTTGACCTGTCTTTAAATTCTTATACATTTGAGTCTCCTTGTTAACCTCCTAACCTTTCCAATTGGTTATACCTTTCATTGAAGTATATTTGTAGAGAGAATGCCTTGAGGCACCCGCAAGGGTGGATAAGACTGAAGGGCTGTATTCTGTATCTGACAGGCTGCATGCCTGTTAATGCCTCCCAGTACATGAGGTCTTTTCCCAGTGCTGCAATAATATGACACTGTTGATGGGTAGGCACTTCATATTTTTTATAATTCTGTGGTGATAATCTTTCTATAAGTGTGTTGCAAATGATTTTTTCTTGTGTCTTGAATTATAATCTCACTTTACCCTAAAAATCAGATATCTAATTTGCCACGATCCTTTTGAATTTTCACTGTATAATGTGTCCCTCCCATTCTGGTGCCATAAATAGTGTTTAATAAGCATATGCTATGTTCATTCATCAAGTTTTTATTGATTGCATAGATGAATACTATAACTAAGGGGGAGTCCTGGAATGATGTCCTCAGTTTTAGCATTAAGTTGTTGATAGGTAGTTTGAGAAAGGTTTTCTAAACACCTGTTCAGCCTCTCTAGACCTTTTCATAATTCCTGAGTTGGCCAACAAAAATGGCATTCGAGGTAAATCCTCTACTAAAGCTAAGATGGGTAAAAGCCCACTTCATACATCCACAAAACCTATTTCTCTGATGGAGAGGGAAAATAAATTAGTTTGATCTAATCTGTTTATGTATGCACAGCATGTCTTTCATGTCTCTGGTTGCTTTTTTTTTTCCCAGGTGTTTTTAAATCACATGAGTATTTGAATAGAAATTGGAAGCAAGACTGAGTCATCCTTTTTTCTTTATTGCTCTTAAAGAATGTTTTCCAGATTTCTCCTCACCTAGCTTTTCTGTATCTTACCCACTCTCCAGAGATTAACAATATATTCCACAGGTCATCATTAATTACATGACCAAGACAAAAAAAGCCTGTCTCCTAGGACAACCTGTTCCAGTAATTACTAGTGTCATGGTGGAATAGCTTTTGCTGTTGTTCAATCTGAACCTTCCAAGTTGCAATTTATGGCTGTTGTCCCTTGTTATGTTGTCTGCCAGTACTGAGTTATTGTTTGTTTATTTAGAGAGTGTTTTTTCTGCTCAGAAGATTTTTATGGATGGAGTTTCTCTGTCTGCCTATGTTTCAGGCTTATAAGCAGAATTTTTTTCTTGGCTTTCACTAGAAAGCTCATTTAAAGTGGAAAATACCAATAATGCCTTCCAATACAAAAAGACTTATACTTACTATATTTGTTTGATTTTGTCAATAATACCTATAGCAAGTGTTATTTGCACTACCGGAGGCATAAGGAGTGTGTTTAATAAAAGTCATGAGTTTTTGTAACCTGTTATATTATGAAATGTGAACCTGGATTTATGGAGAACTTACTCATAATTTTGGAACACTGGTTACTGTTCCTGTGGTGGTTTTATTCTCCGCCTTAATTTCTTTTAGCCAGGAGAGTGATCCATAGACAACTGAGATTTTTAAGTTGATTTAGTATTGATTTAGTTTTTCACAAAGGCTCCAAAAATTCCAATAAACTGAATTCATGTTTTAGTCCTGCAATTCTAAGTTCACCAAGCTGAACCACCTGATGTGATGTTACCCAATAGGGGAGAAGAAAACAGGAGACCAGAAAAATACCTTCTCCCTCAATCACGACCATATTGGTGCTGCCTGATTCAATGCTGGGATTTTGAAGTATTAAATCCCTGATTTAGTGAAGTCTTTAAAGTCATGTATAGCTTTAATCATTTGAGTAATTGCAATGATTCTCAACACAAGAAGTGAAATTGAATTCTTGTCCTGAGAGGTTTGTCTAATTTATACACTACACTTTATTGTATTTAAACAGTATATCAGTGTATATCAGTGTTTTGCCTGAATTCCAGCTTCCCTCTATCATTAAATGAAAAATTAAATCATAGATTTCAATTTCTTGAATGTGCAAATTTAATGCCAAAATATTTTTAAAAAACTGGTATGCCTGGTTTTAAATTAAAGGGAATATTTTTCACAGCTTTATCTATTACAATATAAGCAAGTCTTATTTCATGCAACACTAACTTAGAGATGCTTTCCTAGGAGAAGTGATTACAAGATTTGTTTTCTTGTAGATAGAGTCATTAGTAAGTCACACATAAAATTAAGACTTATTAATTTTCTCTTGCTTTTAAGAATCATAGATGCATGTATGTACTCTGGATGATTTGTAAAATTTTGATCTGAAAATCTGTTATGAAAAGTATGAAGAAATACTTAGATGTCATGAAAGTTTTGATTCTTATGAACTGACTTCATAGATAAATTATAAATAGTTATTATAGGGCTTAAACAATTTGTGCCTTTTCTAGGCTATTTTAGCACTGTTTGCACAAGTCTCAGAAAACTTGTGGGCAGGAAGGTGATCCAATGGCTGTAGAGAAGCCTATAGTCCATATATGATAGTATTTCTGTAGCTCATGTGCAGTCTATTTCTAAATCATTTCTGTTTGCACTATGCAGTGATGCAAGGCAGAGGAGTAATGGACGTCTTAAAGGCATGATATTGACTTTAAAGATGGTGTAAGTTCAGGTGATTCTGCCTTCAGATAATCTATTTTTTATAACTAATTCCTGATTTTACTGCAAAAGTGAAAGCAAGAGTACTGAAGGCCTAAGTGAAAAAGTAGTCTTCTCTCCCTAAATTTTCAGATCCAGCAGTTATGGGAAGTATTTGATGTATTATAAAAATGACTTATTTGTCAGTCAAAAAACTCCATGTGGCTGAATTGTAACTTAACTGCTGTGGTAGTGGTTATGACACTGTATGCAGGAATATAGCTGCTGGGTTCTATCTTTAATGTCCCAGTAGTGAAATTTGGGTGTTCATGACATGGCATTGCCAAAACTGGGCCAAAACTCTGCAAAAAGTGGGACTAATATAAATTTTCTCTAAAATCTTTTTTTTCAGTAACACTGTCCAGAAATGACATTGCCGTATCCTAGATACTTCAAACAGCAAAATGAAAAACAGTTTACCTAAAACCTGTGGGAAAACAATAAAACAAACTTATCAAAATGAAGCTCTTTTAAAATGTAACTGAAAAGCAAAGGTTTCTCTTCTGTCTGAAAAATGAAAAGTTTCTATCAAATTTGCATTTAAAAAACAACAGTGAAATAGTAACAGGGTTTGAATATCTCTCCCTATGAAATGAAAATACAGGTGCAGATCCTGGGGCCTCCACATGGAAATACACCACATCTTGAAAAACATTTTCCTTTGTTGCTCTTTTATTGTCATCCTCTGAAGACTCTCTGCTATTTCTGTTTCAGAGGGAAAAGTAGTTCTAGGAGGTCTTCAGCAAACATAAGACTTCTGTCAAGGACTAAGGGAAAGGAAGGGGAAAAGACTACAGATGTAGATGTAGATCTGATCTGTCTATAAAATCTATGACGCCACTTAGATACTTGGTATCTGATAAGTGTTTGATGAGGGAAGGCATGCTAAGCAATTAGCTCTAATCAGGGGAATTAAAGTTAGATATTTTCATACATGAATGAATTACAGTCCAAAGAGAATTGGCAAGATCTTCAGCTGCGGCACATCAGATACAATACTAGACTGTATCTAATTCTTTTGCAAAACTCTGATTTTGTGAAAGCAGTGAGACACACGTTTAAGTTATTTTCCAAAACTGGGATGATACTTAGCCAAAATTAAAGTAGACTCAACAAGCTATGCTGTATTTAGCACATTCAAAACCCTGTATATAGTAATGAGTGGTTTCCTCTTCACTAATATAAAAGTAGTGCACTCACTGTATATGTAAAAATGTATTCATTTTATATATATATAGTATTATATAAATACTAGAGCTACTATCTGTATGTATACGTATACAAGTATATTACAAAGCCTTCTTTCTTGCAGCCTGTGGGAAGGGCTCATGTTGGAGATATTTATAGAGGACTGCCTCTGGGAGTCCTCAAGGTGGATCAGGGGAAGAGTGAGATGAATTCCCCCTTGAGGAGGAAGAAGCATCGGAAACACTATGTGATGAGCCAACCACATCCCCCTTTTCCTGTCCCCCTGTGCCACTGGTGGGGAGGAGGTAGAGGAAATTAGGAGTGAAGTTGGGCCCAAGCAGGAGTGAGGCATGTGAGGTTTAAGTCTTGTTTGCTTTTAATTGTCATTATTCTACTCTGATTAAATTGGCAATAAATTAAGCAAATTTCCCTGCTTTGTCTACAGCAGTAATCAGGGAGTGATCTTTACCTTTCCCTATCTCAGCCAGGAGACTTTCATTGTACTTTCTCTCCTCTGTTCAGCTGTGCAGGGGAGGGATAGAGAGGCTTTGTTGGGCACTTAGTATCCAGCCATAGTCAAACCACCACAATTACTTTTAATATTTTGGCATAACAGGAAGATTGCTCACCACAACAAGGCATGTAAAAGGTGTCATTTTTATTTATTTTTTTAATTTTTTGGTATGCTTAGATAAAAGTTTCTGTGTCACACAACTTCTGAGCTTTGCTGGTTAAGGAAAAAGTCCTTTTTATCATTTTTGCAGTTTATTTTAGTTTTCGAGTTTTAGAAATGTCTAATATAAATGCTGATAGCTAGAGCTCATAACAAATATTTTCTAGTATCAAAAACGTCCTTGCATATTGTTAAGGTTTTTTCTTAGGTATTTTCTACCCTCTCTATATATCAGGGCCAATGAGGCCCTTTTAATAGATGTCATTAACCTAATACATTATAGTCTTACTCTGGGTCTCCAGTTTCTGAAGGACTGGTACTCATGATCTCACACTCTCTCTTGCATTGATAACTTTTACCACTGAAAGGCTTAAAAGAGCCTGTGGAAATGGTGTAAGTGGGGAAGAGAGGAGCAGTGAAGAGTTGTTTCCTACGGTCTTTGCTCATGAGACTCAGAGCTTTTTAGCTAGAGAAAAAAAAAAAAGGTTTCTTTTAACATACTAAAAGGCTTTTCATGTGTAAAAAGGTTGGTATGTGCTTAGTCATTTCTGCAGGATGAAATGACTAACAGTTCACTTTAATGTTGGGAATCTGGATTTGAATGACATATTCAGATAATTTACATTTTATTTTACCTTCAATCTAATCAAAGTCCTCTGTATGAAAACTTTGGAAGTGATTAATTCTTACTAGATGCTGAAAATATTTTTCTGTAAACATGTGTGTGTTTTGTCAGTGTGTGTGCATAAAATCTAAACTAATTCCCTCTAAAGGTGAACTCAGTAACCTTACTTTCAAAGTCTCCCCTTCCTCTGGCTCATATGCAGCTAGGCATAGATGGGATCTTTGAAGGACTTTATTCCCTTGGTAGACTTTGCAAAATTATTCATTTTACCTCAGTATTATTTAGGACCTGCCTCCATCACTTTAAAGTATCTGTTATCTCTACAATCTGCTGGCCCTGATGTCCTTCTCTGGGAGTGAGCTGCACAAAATCCTGCACACAGCATATCACATAGGTGTTGCTGATTCTCTCTTGGTTGGCAGGGTTGGAGGGGAAGGTGGGAAGAGGATAAAGAAGAGTCTTTAAAACACTTGTTATCTATTTGCATATTTCCTCAGTGTTGGTTATCCGCAAAGAGCTTGGAGAGGCCTTCACTTCAGATAGCTGATATTCCTGGAGGAACAGAAGTCAAGAGTAGATTTTTGATGACATAGCAATTGAAGTGCCACTTCTTGCTGCACTTAACCTTGTGTTGTCCACAGGGATGCTGATGAAATTCATTCTAAGTGCTGAATGTTCATGTAATTAAATACTTTTATTACAGGCAAAGCTACTACGCACTGCCTTCACAAATTAGCAGCATCAGCCTGTCTTCTGTAGAGATTGAGGCCAAGAGACTCAGATCAAGGATCCTGGGGCAAGCTGCAGCCCAGTGCTTTGTAAGCCCTTTGCCTTCCCCATCCCTGTCACTGCCTCTGCACACTGGCACAAAGCCCAGGCCAATGCCCTCAGTGGACCTTTCAGTCCAGTCTTGCTCTCTGCTCTGCTAGTGAGACACACTCCATTAACTGAGAACCAACACACTTCCTACAAGTCTGATTTCCTGAACACAGCTGGCCTTACTACCAGTATTGCCAGTGTGACTGTAATAGCTACTTGGGATTTAAAACAATTTGTCTTAGTTAAAGCTTGTCTTCTGAAAGAACATCCCTTTTTGATATAGAGTTAAGGGATGGAGAATCCAGGTCATCTTCTTCTACCTTTTACTATACCTTTTTTTCTCCTTTCATATAATTTTATTTTATTTTAATTTGGTTTTGAATTCCAGCTCTTGGCTTTAGTTTTGCCTTTTCCTCCTAGATCAGACAGCTTTGTCCGACCCATTTTCCCCTGATTTAAAACATTTATATATTATAATCAAATCACCTTACGGGTTTTTTTCTGGTAAGCTAAGGAAACTGAGATCTTTATGTTTCTCAGCGTAAGGCACTTTCTCCAAACCTAAACTAAACTTTCTGGCTTCTTTACACAAGCCTTCCAATTTGTCAATGACTTCTAAGAAATAGGAATGCCAGAATGATTTGGAGAATTTTTGTATAGGGTTCACAAAAGTAATATACAAAAATAGACTTATTTTCTGGGTCCTACCCTCTAACCCCTTGTTTTCTAAAAGACCAAAAACTTAGAACTTATTTTTACAGTTTTATATAATTTTACTTAAAATTACTGAATTTTATGTATTTAAAATGTTGTTTCAAGATGATAAAAACTCCATGAGCTCCCATTATATTTCTCAAATACATGCAACCCAAATGAGTGAAATGTTTACGACAACATCTTTCAATTTGAGTATTTTTTTAAATAAAAAATTGGTTTTGTTTCTTATTGGAAAACTGACTTGGGTTTAAGATACAGGAAGAAAGGATTTTTAAAATTTTCTCATGTGATTAATTTTTTTTCTTTTAATGATGCTCACAATTTTTTTGGCAAACATTAGCACCAAACCAAAACAATCTGCAGCTGTTCCCACTTAAATTAAGTAGGTGACATGATTATAGACTGCACACAGAGACCATTAGTAATTTTAATGATTCATGAGAGGACTAACTTAAAAAATGGAGCTAAATTCTTGCCTGGAGCACTTGTTAGTGAAAAATATAATATAAATAAGTATAATATTCAGGCAAATATTACAACTTTAGGAGTAAACAGCAAAATACACTCAAAGCACCTTTAAATAAAGCATAGCAAAAGTATTCTGGAAGCAATCCTGCTTCTAGATTTGTGGTTATCTGTTTCTCTCACTTGTGGAGATGAGAGGCTAAAAAGTGAGCAGGTCAAATCCTTACTTGTATTCACTTTACTAGAAGGAGAGTAGACAATATATTCACACTCTTAGGGGTAGGTAATGCAATAGCAGCATTCTCATTGCAGACAGTGAAGGATTTAAGAATTTGCATAATGAAGGCTGTATTTCTTTGCTTTGGCAAGGTGGGAGCAATCATTAATTAGGTGATTAGCAGATCAAATAAGCACTTTGAATTTTATTACAGATCTTTATCTGCCATTTTATCATATATTTAGTAGAATATTGTAGGTACAATGGAGGAAGAAAAAGACACCTTCAAAGTCTTAACTTCCCTTCCTACCCTGCTCTTTGACACCTTAATTCAGCTTGAAGGAATTTTTTTCCCTTTTCACTATGGGTCATGTTAGATGGTGGTTAGCTTTCAGGACTAGGATGGGCTTGCATAGAGGTAAACTGTTTGTTATATTAAAAAGCATTTAGTTAGTTCTGCAAATGTCTTTTTTCCTATTGGAAATCCTTACACATGTGCACAGGCTGCTTTCTTTATTAATGTCAGCCAAACTGAGCCCAACCTGTGAAAGATGGTTTTGCCACCATGTGACTGCACTGAAGGCCGTGGTTGTCTTGACTCATGCAAAGCAGGGAAAAATCAGCCATTAATTTTATACACGTTACGATTATCCTTTTCTAATGCAGTTATTTTGTGCCAATAGACACTCTGGGACATGCAGCCGAGGGACAACCTGCAGCATAAATCACTGGATGCAGGCAATGCTCTGCTTTCCAGCTCTGAGGAGGGAGTAGACTCAGAAGAGTTGAGGAGTTAATGCACCCTCACAGGTCCTGTCAACAATTTGCACTATGTACTGCTTCAAGGCTAAGGGGAATTTCTGCTCTTGAGTTTCAATCCCTTTGTTCATGGATGTCATGGTCTTTTGATTTCCTTGACTGTGTCCTTGAACTCAGCGGCAAGAACTGTAGGCCCAGAATCTACAGCTTTCCACTATTTAATTAAAACACAAAATTATTCTGTTTATTGAAACAATAAATATATTGGGATATATTTTCTGTCTCCTCTATAATCAGTAAAGAATTTCAGAGCATAGATTAAAACCTCCTGAAGACATTTAGCCTATGACCTCACAAGACAAGAATTCTGGGAAGATCTCCCAAATGCTAGAACAAATGCAAGACTACAAGACATTAAAAGATAAGGTCAACAGTATAGATAAAGGTTACTATTTAAGCTTGACAAGCAAATTCAACACTATGTTAACTGATTAACAGTAATATAATGATGAATTCAGTAAGATGTGTAGTAATATGCTGTTTAAATGAAAATTATCTGAGTCTATTATAAGCTAATTTATTATATTCATAGGGAAACTGCTGTAAAAATTAATGTTGTGTCGTGCTCTAATAATATCATCAAGGAATATTAGATTTATCGAACAAAGATAATGAAAGAAAGTGGGGAGAAAATAAAATAATTAAGCCACCTAGTTTTGAAATTCACCACTTTTTAGTGTTCTGTGAATGAATAAATCAGTGATAGAGTTGATTACTGCATTGCTGTATGAGCTAAAGTCACAACAAAAATGAAGGCTGAATTAAGAAACTCTGCAAACTCCTTCTGAAGCCTCAGAGAATCACGTGCCTGAAAAGGCAGATTAGCAGAGATACCTGGACCTTCCTGGACTTCACCCTTCATGAACTAACTGGCAGGTGGTATTTGCCCAGAAGGAGGATCTCAACTAAGGCAGCAGCCTATGCTGCTGGAGACAGCCTTCACCACAAAAGTGCTGTACTCCACGATATTATCAAACACAGGCACCACTGTCTAATACACAGACAGTTATCCAGAATCATCTTGTAGAAAAACTGAACTTTAGAGGCAGAAGGTTCCAGCACACTCCTTTTGACTTCTGGAGGCATCTCTGGATTTTCTGGGCCTAAACGATATGCTAAATATCAGAAAGAAAAACCTGTGGTAGATCAAAGAACAGAGAAATCCAGCTCTACAGATAGACTTCAAAGGTAATTAGTTTTTCTTTTTTTCCTCAACTAACAAAAGCACAAAAAGGAACACTGCAAAGCATCCCCATGCAATTCCTATATTAAGAGATAATAAATTGTTCTCTGCCTCACCCCAGCAGAATTTTCTATTGCTAAGCCTGACATCTGGAGTGCTGTATATAGCCAGAAGAGAACTCAGAGGTAAGACAATGCTTTCATCTCAAATCAAGGTGTGTGAATGTTGTTAGGCCTAATTATAAACACTTTTATCTCATGCTCCAATCAATTAACAGTTGTTATTTGGTAGCTGTAAATGCCATGCAGCAGTGCAGTTGTTAGCTACACACAGCTGCACTTAGTACATCAAGGGCTGATTTCCCTCAAATGATCCTTTTTGCACAGAGATTCCTTTTCTGGATGTGCCATGTTATTTCTGTCCTGAAGGAGAGATTCAGATCCTTTGCTTGATAAAGCAGTACAGTTTCCCTGAAGTTAATGGAACTATGCAGAGCCACAGCAGCTGGATATGTTGCCAGTAGGAAGTTTGTTATTTCAGAGCTCAGTAGAAGAGAAAGATGAATTGGAGAAGAACATTCAGGAAAGGAGTGCTTAAAAAGAATAGTTTTAATAATTTGGTTTTATAATTTGCTCTGTGATACCAATGATCACCCTATTTAAAAAAGATATAGGTGTCCCTCAAGTAAATCTTTTATTTTTCTCCTGTAACCTTATCACTACCTGATCAAATTTGTCTTAAGTTCCTCTGTGAACAGAAGTTGCACTCTTTGAAGCTCGCTTCTAAATGTAAATCAGCTTGCTTGTTTTCAGCTTCATAATCTTTTCCATGGCAACAGCCTATCCGGATGTCACAGATAGAAAATGATGACTTTTGATGAGTAATAAGCAGCAGGGGCAGATGAATCCTTCAGGAAGGAGAGTGAAAAAAAAAAAAATCCTCTTTAGATTAGATCCAGCAAAAAGAACTGAATTCACCAAACATATAATTTAAACCCAGTGATGATATTTGCAAAGTTTATTTGGTCTTAAACTTCCTTTAAGTACTCTCTGTGCATGATGCAGCATAACTTACTGGTCTGCTGGGTTCCCATCAGCACAGCAACAGAAAGAGTCCTAGAATTTGTCCCAAAAGAACACGAAAGCCTGGAAAAACATTCTTGATGAATGAAACCAATAAAACAAAAGAGAAACATTTTCAGTGGGAGAATTGGGTGGAGTTTAATGTCCGTGCACCATGCTGAAGATTTTTACATGGCAGTGCCTATGTATAGCAAGCTTTTGTCTCTTCTGTCAGAACTGTCTGCCACCTACTGCTTATTCAGAGGGTGTTTTCGTAGTTAATAGCAGCATAACTAACAACCAAAGGATATTTCTGGCTGCAAGGACTTTGCATCGCTGGGAGAATATTTGAGTGACTTAGAGATTTGTTTTGCTCTTGGTTAGGGCTTATATATTTTTAAAATACTTAATACAGAAATATAGGAGAACTAGAATCTTCAGACCTCCCTGAGGCAATAAGCTTTAGTGATTAGGCTGGGCTCCCTCTAGCCAGAGACACTTCAGTGATTTTTAAAATTAATATGTTGCAACTGTTAAAATCTGAGTGTTATTTGCCTTAGGGACATGCAGAATGTTGCATACTCCCAGAGAGGGAAAGATCTATGTGTTTTTAGCAGGATCCATGCTGGTTTTAGGCCTTCCCAGGACTTTGTATACTTGGCTGTGGCATTAGTCACAGCAGCCCATAAGAGGTACTAAATAAGCATGCAGCTTCAGAAGGAGGCAGGGAAAACGTAGAACTTAAATTCAGCCTTCCCCTTGTGTGCTCCCTGATTATTTCTCTGTACCAAGGAGCAACGTGCGTATTTTAAGGAGATGCTCTAGTTCAGTGAAACCTCCTACAGACTATAGTAGAGCAGACCCTTCTGATGGAAGAAGTATAATTCTTTCTTCCCCTCACTAATTCAGCTTTACATGCTGTGTTTTCCACATCTCTATAAACCTCTTTTATTTTCTCAGACAACCTAAAGCAGCCATGTTGGACACAGTCACAATTTGTGTATTTTTGCCTTCACAAATCTTTATTACAGCTCTTGGGAAGCTGAATGTTAATTCTTCTGCATTTGTTTGGGCACCTAGTGGTGTGCAGTATATTACTTCAAGTATCATTTTGAAGCCTCATCTCTTTAATAGCTTCAAATGGAGCAGGTCCACAGGTGACCAAGGGCTGATGGAGGCGGACAAGATGAAATTTTGTGTTCGAATTTCAATATGCTGTTTTTGGCATCTCTTGGCAGAGACGGTCTGTGCCTTCCAAAGCAGAATTCAGCCTGGCTCTGCTCTGGCATCTCTGCTGGAGTAAGCACACCATGCTGGACTGCCTGCCATTTTGACATACTTCACTGTTCTCAGTTTTTATTACAGTTTTACCTCATGGAGGCTGGGAGAGGGACATTATCCATTTATAAGCTGCTGATTTAAGCAAAGTCAGTGGAATGTGGTGATACTGGATGGTAAAACTAGTGCAGTTATGAGCAAAGCTGCTGGAGAGTGAGGTGCTTATATTGCAAAGTATTGTAAAAACAATATGAAATTATGTATTTTAGTCATAATGACATTGATTAAGGAAGGCTTCAGTAGACAGATATCAAAAATCAGACATGGCGGTATGCATTGCTGGAAAAATAAGTAAAGCAAAAATAGTAACACTCTCTCCCTGGCTTGCACTTTATACTAAGATACTCCCTAGGATTACCTGTCCAAATAGCTGCATCATCAAAAGAAGCTGCTGGTCTCATGCAGCTTCTGTGACCCTCTGTCTTAGTCCTGTGGGACATTTGTGAGACATTGCCTGCACTGCTCGTGTACCAACTGAGCTGTCTCCCTCTCACCGGTGGGTTGAAAGGGTCTGAGCAACTAAAACCACTTTTAGACAGTTGGTCATGGCTTTTGCTACTTTTTAGTGGTTAACCTTTTCAGAGTTATCAGTGGACCCTGGTAGCCTGCCATGAGTATTGGGGTGGGAAGACAGGTGTGGAAGCTCTTTAACAAACACAGGGGAATCACTTTGTCCATAGCCTCCATGGAAGTGTGTGTTTTAGGTAACTGAGCAGATTTAATAGAACCTCAAATCTGAGACTTCTTTTTTCTCTCCTCCTTTCTGTGTTCTCCAATCTTTTCATATGCAGTTTATGCCAAGATTGGGCCAGTTTCTCCCAGGTGAAGATTTGACTACGGAATAATCATGGAAACCGTCAGAGCACAGGCACTCCTAAGAAGCTGTAACATGTTCCAAGATTCCTAAAGAATGCTCTCTGTATCCTGGAATGCATGTCCATGATTGGGTGAAGCTGAACAGGCACATGCAGACCCCTGCCAATACAAATGCACCAAAATGCAGCATCACTTGTGGAAGTGGGCAGGTAAAATCCAGAATGACTGCTCAAAAATTAACCTGGGTTCAAAATGGACATAAAAATAAACATAAACAAAGACGCCTAGTTCACGATACTTTATTATTTTTTAGCCATTTTAAGACTTTCAATGATGTATCTGTAAGTACTAGTAAATTCCATAGGACATACGAGTGAGAGTGATGTTTCCTTCATTGGATTCTGTAGGATTCTTCTAGTCAGTTACAAAAATAATTGACCTTCATATGTGAAAAAAAAATGGTGAGTTCTGTTCTAGTACACAGTTTTAGAAACCAATTCTAAAATATTCACACCAAATGTCAGTTTTAACAGGGGGAGATGATACTTAATGCAAGATATAGTTTGCATGTGTAATAGCCTCAGGGGTAGTGGCTCCAATGTTTTCTATCAATTCCAAAGATCAGGATTTGGCTTAAGATCGAAACATTCAATTAATCTACACAAATAATATAATTTAGGCTTGAGGGAAAATGTGAAAGATTTTGGAGACTGCCTTCTTAGGCTATTATGCCACTGGTAGTTTAGAAGCAAATATTTGATCTTATTTCTAGCTGCAGAATAATGCAAGCCATCAGTTAATGTAATTTAAAGGATCAGTTTATACTATCCTTTTAATGGCTCTTTAAATGTAATTGAAGACCTTCCTTTAAATCAGTCCAGAACTGGCCTGGATCCTCAGTGTTTCCAGAACTAAGGCAGAGATAATAATATTTCCTTAGACTTTGAAAAAGATGCAGTAAGTTTCACATTTCACTAATTTTTACGCAGCAAGATGAATCATGCATCAGTGCTAGGAATATTGTTAATATGCAGTGTATTATTCTTTGTTTAATCAAATAAAAATCACTTGAAATCAAGTAAACAAATTGCCTTTTTTCCCCAACTATTTGGAAAGTTGAAATACATGTTTAGTGAAAAATTGACAATTTGGGAACATCCGAAAGTGCAAATAGATGAGATGGTTTATACTGCTATCTGTTTTAAAAAGCTGCATACTTCAATTATTTTAACTTCTTAACTGTATAAAATTCTGTTTAAGGCACATCAACTCTTGGAATGAATACATTTTCTTTAAATAGATGCTCAGTAAATGTTAATGAAAACAGTGAAACTTGAAATGAGGCTGACACAGGCAAGAGTTAATGCACAGAACTGTATTTTTGGATAAATTTTGTTTAAAGAAGGCATGATTTGATTCCTTTCTGTTTATTCTAACATTCAAACCAAGTGGAACTCCAGGGAGTTATTAGAGAGACAAATTAAAACAACAGATGGACTTGCAGTTACGTGCATAAGGACATCCTTTCAAAAAGCCTCCTGACAATTTCAGATATTCCAAGTTATTCTATTTAATTTCAAATGAAGAATGTTTCTTTTTCTTCAGAGCTGTCAATCTCAGCAAGCCCATAAGAAGATGATTTAAAAACATCATGAAATATATTTTTCCACTTGTCTTTTTTGAAGTACATTGACAATCAGCTTACAAAGTAGGTAGAAAAATGCATTTCATTTTTTAACGGATGCAAAACATGAGCACTCAGATCTTTCAAACCCACCAGACTGCAATGCTTGCACAGAAATTATTTCTTTGCAGTCAAGTATATTGACATGATCTTTGAAGAAAAAATATCAAATTTTCCAGTGGTTTGTCTACTCTTAGAACTAGCAAAAGTTTTCTGGATAGTGGACGTTAATCAGATCAAACCTACCTGAATGTGTGTAACCCAAGCAGCTGGCACAGTATTGGATTTGCCTGATTGCAATGTTGAAAGATAATGAAATAATTTGTGAATTGCAGGGCAAGGCAACAGAACTGTTATTGCTATGCCCTTTGATTGTTTGGCCTTCTGCCACTTTCTTTCAGCTGTCATAATTAATCAAGGGAGAAGAACAGGGAGGGAAACAGAATCTTCACCAGCTCGTCCTCAGTAACACGACTTAAAGGGATGTACACGCAAGTTTTGAAGCTTTGAGACTGGGCTGTTTAAATACCACTCAGCTTGTACAAAATAGACAAACTCACAAGTGCCACAGAAGCACTTGTAGCTGTCTGTAGCAGGGGAGTATGCTTGACCACCTCTGTGACAGGCACAGTACAAGGATTTAGACAAATAGAGAAGCAGTACTAACGAGCCCCTGACACTGACAAAGGGCACGGCACATCAGAGCAGGCACAGACTTCCCATATGAATGGTCTGTATGGGAGCTAGTCAGTGTCTGGCAAATATATAGTTGCAAGAATCATTGTCCCTGCTAAATGTCCCTCTTTGTTAACAAGCCTGTACCACAGCTGGACCAAATCTGGCTTGCATTGCGCTGTCACGGACCATGAATCCTTTCAAATTTGTCTGGGAGTCTTCTTACACCTTTGCCCACAGGTAAACACTTGTATTACACACTGAGAATTTCCTTAATTAGTCCTTTAAACAGGGTTGAATTTCACATGAATTATACCCATTTCTTCAAGTAGGTCTTCCACTTAGGTGTGGATAAATATGATCTTTGTCCTCATGAGCAAATACAGCAAATGTAACAGGCTGACTTTCCTTGTTTTAGTAAACTCCTGAGACAGAAGTTTGCAGCTTCACAAATCGTATTACAGCAGTGGGATTTCAGATATATTGGGTCTTTATGACCAATAAATGAATTCCCCTTCCTTGAGCTCTCCAGAACCTCTCTGAGAAGTTAGTTCATGTTCATTAATACCACTGCTTTTCTATGAGTTTTCTACAAAGGCAGCAAATCCCAAAACTGCAGAATCACTGAGGGTGTGGGGATGGGGGAAGGAAACAATTTTCTTACCTTTTGTTTAATCTCATTTTGCACTAATACCTTGCAATCAGACATGAAGGATGAATTTGAAAAAAGTTATTTATTAATCAAAATTTTCTTATTAGAACTTTTGTGAGTCTACATTTGTTTTATAAGCAACCTCTTTAAAATGCTGCGTTTGGTTACTGAAATTATATCTGTTACTTCCCAAGTTTAACTGTTTTCTTTCTCAAAACAATTAAGATTTTGAGAAACACAGTGAAAAAATTAAATTTTAAAAATGGAAATAGAGCATGAACAAAGCTGTATTTTATTACTAATAGATGCTCCCTCAATTCATGTTTCAAATGCTTTTTCATGAGGTATTACAGAAAACATGCCAATGTCCTTTAAGAAGTCAATCTGAAGGCTTCAAAAATCAGTTTACATATCCAAAAGTTGGTTCCATAAACACACACGCTTAGGATTTATAGTTACTGTTAATCTAATGGGCTAGAGGTGTTTTATTTATGTTGTAGATTTTTACAGCCTTATGGTAGCATAACTAATTGAACTTGCAGACCTAATGCATTGACCCATTCAAAAAATGCTTTTCTGGGATTTATAGCCATCACAATTAAAAAAAAAAAAAAGAAATTACAGCTATATTTTCTTATTTCTTCTCAACACTGAAGTAAAGTAACTGATCAACTTACATATACCCAGTTAACCTTTAGAGCTTAGGAAAACTTCTTCAAGCAAAAGTGTCTTACTTTGCACTTTCTATCACAGCAAACACATACAACATTTTGAGTGTTCTCTTCTTACATTCCAGTGAATCAAGTGAAATCAGCCTTTTAAATTTCAATATTGCATAATGATTTTTTAATGCTTTGGTTATACTTGTACAGCTTCTCTCCTGGACTAATACCAGTATTGTCATCAGTTTTCTTTGGATTATGAGTACATAGACAGAGGAAGATTTGGGCCATCTCAGGTCTCATTCAGATTTTATGTCTCTACAAAATGATTTTATTCTTCTATCAGTTAATGAAGTTTTTCCTAAGTTAAGACCAATGCCTGCAATGAATACACTTCAAGTTATGGTCTTTGTACAATTGAAAGGGTCCTACAGACTTCAGTAGGTTTTTGCATTGGTCCCTTTGCATCAGTATCCTTCCAGAATTAGTCTTTGAATTAAATCTGGTTTGAAGTTGATTGCATACCCATTCCAGCAATGCTGAAAAAAATAACCAAATCTCACTCTCTCATTAAGCTTCTGGAAGTTTTCTGTTAATGAGATCATGATTAGATACCTTGAATGTGAAGAAATTTTTGCAAGCTTTGGTTAAGTGTTTTTGGGTCACATAGACAGTTTTTCAAGATTTTTTTTAAGTGTGCCAAATAGTAGATATTTCTTGTCTAGCCTCTCCTGTTTGAGAGAAGAACTTAAGCTTTTTGTTCCTGAGAAATTTTCTGTCATACTGAATTTAACTTTACTTGACAAATGGTTGATCATCTCCAGTTCCAAGTCTCCTCTGACACAAATAGGTGGTCAGATCTGTAGATCAGAGAATGAGAGTCCTATCACATACTTTTACCAAAATAATCAGTAGAATAGATACACAGTGGGACGGACTGTGTAAAGATAACAAGCAAAATTAGTAAATTTGGAAAACACCTTGTGCTTCAGAATAAATACACACAGAGAACTGCACTTGAGAATAAGGAGTGTTGAGCCCTCCTTTTCAAGGATGGCAGAATAGTAAGCAGTGATTACAAAGGCATTCTAGAAAATCTTATTTTTCTCTGTGCTGAGAGGAACCAAGGAGAGAGATAAAAGTCTAGTCTGAAATTAATATCTTCAGCTCTGATCACAAGAGCTGAAAAGCCGCCTGTAAACTTTGTTTTGATAGTTGTGTAGAACTACCTCAATAACAAAGAGTAGCATTTCAACAGAAAGCCATAGGCATATCATTACTAGTAAGGAAGGTATAGGAAGAAATTCTTGAATGAAAGGAAGCAAGCAGGACTCAATCATTCATCTGCCAGAGTGTGAGGCCAGAATTCTTGAAATTAGAGAATTTCAGCTGTGAAGAACCACAAAGAAACATTAGTGAGAGAATCAAAGCTGGATCTCATTTTGGACTCTGCAAGGAATATAAACTTTATTAGTTTTACCAACAGAGTGTAACTTATCACTTGAGGAAGAAAAGGAGACAAAGCTTCTAGACCCCCAAGCTAGGTTTTGCTTTGCAGCTGGCTCAAAGTTTCATTTTTTTATAAATCAAGGACAATGCATAGCATTCCCACTGTAGTCAGTGATCAAAGTCCATTTAACACAGTAAATGTTGTCCAATTCTGTCTCCTCATAATAGCATTTCAACAATTTTCTAAGGTGTAAAGATGTGCAGAATGAATTGCTGATTTATTTTTAAGACTTTAAAGCAGAGTCAACAAAGTGCAAAAGTAACTGAATTCAAGCACAATCACTGATGGCTTAAAAAGATTGGTTTTGTATTCCACATAGAATGCAACAGCTGTTTCTAAAAAGGATGAGAGGGAAATGTTTCTTAATAGCATGAGAACATTTGGACTCAGTAGATATTTATTTCTCTGAAAAATAAAAATCTGTCAACAAATACACAACAACAGACTAGTCGGTATGCTGCCCTTTTTTTTCAATGCATCTTTTGTGTATTATTTCTCTTGTAAAATATGAAGAGTTTTTCACTGCAGAATGATTCTGCCATAGAGATAATAGCTGCAGGTTTTTCCTCCTTTTTCTCTCTGCAGGGTCCAAACCACTCCAATGCCTTCCATATCAAGAGAGTATCATCTTTGTGGGGCCTGAGCATGAACTGTCTCATTATTTTGCCAAGATATACACAATACAGCTAAAAAGTATATAATAACTTAGGAAACCATTCTAAGAAGTTTATGGTAGTCATAGACTTGGATGTTTGTAGGTCAGTATAAGACTTCTGCTGTCAAGAGTTCCCAAGTCCCTCGATGATGCTGTAAAGAAAGATTCACTCGCTGTACTTGAACAGGGAGTGAGTGAGAAAGTGAGAGTACTTTAGCCTATTTCTTTGCTAGCTTGGTTTCTTATCTGTTTCGTGAAAGCTGCTGGAAAGCAACAGAGATTTAGCTGCCAGGTCTAAACTGCAGGGGAGGAATTGGTTGTAGTAAAAGCAAAAAGATTCAGCAAATAAAAGATAATATAGTTCGTCTCCTGTTGTGCCTGTTTTCAAATTACTGTGTTTAAATGAACTTCTTGTTCTGCAAGCTGTCTTTAGTCTCTTGCTTGCTGGCCTCCAATGACCTTTCTCTGATTTTCTTTTTCCTTTACAGTCTCATGACATTCAAACTTTTATCTGCCTCTCTGGTACTTTAAACATGGGCAAATTCAGTGTATACTTTTAATCCTGTGGGAAGTCTGATCTCAATTTCTAGCTGTTTAGGGAATGAAATGCAGTGTAAGATACTGTCTTGTGTAGTAGATGACTGTATCAGTTTTTAACTTGTGAATGTAAATATTTGTACACTGAAATTCTCACTCTGCCTCTTCTTCCTCTGTCACTGTAACTATTCATGGCAATAAAAATCAAAATCTCTTGGTTTAGAGGATGGGACCAATGTTAAAATCACATCTCCATCTTAGTCAGTGCTTGTATAAGGATAGTGTAAAATGCCTAGTCAGATTTAACAGGACAAATACTTACTCTTCATCATTTTTTTGTCAATAAACCTGTCCTAGCATAAAGAGACCATGTCTAAATTTTGGTGGTTTTTCTTGTGAGATTTCTCCTAGGCGCCTCTACTGACAAACATTATTAAAGAGTGAAAAAAATGTATAGTAATATTTAACTGAAGAGAAGTGCTACAGAGCTTTGAGTTTCTTTCTTTTCAGATATTTGGGGGTTGTTTTGCACTACTTCATGAGTTTCGGGATAGCTGCTGAAGCTTTTTCTGGAGTCTGTGGAAGCTGTTGAAGATTTGTCAGAGTGGTACGGTTAAGACTCATGTTCATCTTAAACATACTGGGCTAAAACAGTGGATGGGAAGGACAGAAGTCCTTAGTGTTCTTACCATTCCCTTTCCCTGCTCAAACAGCTTTGTTGATTGGAATATCATTGTCCCAAGAAAGAAAGTTGCATCCAAGACCTCTTGGCTGCTTGTTCTTCCATGTCCAGGGCAGGCACAGTGGGGCAGGAGCGCTCCAGAACAGACACTGTGCGAACAGTCAGAAGAGAAGGCCACAACAGAAACATGGTGATGGTGAAACTCCATTGCATTGCCTACAGGAGGTAACAGCAACAGAGGGCTGTCAGCATGAGGGCTGTAGTCTTGAGGAATGGTAGTTGGCGGTGATAGTGCGAGCCTGGTGACCTAAATTATCCCAGACTGATCATTCCTTTGGCATGTGGGATTAAATGGAGGTCAGAAGTCTGGAGCAAGTAATTATTGAAAGGTTGCCTCATGTAAAGCAAAGGACCATGGGTCAAAAGCCTTGCATGTAAACTTCTTTGTCACCATGACATCAGTGAGGATTGTTAGAGAGTCTCTACCGCTAAAGTCCCTATAATTGAGCCTAGATTCCTAGATTTGTAGAAGCATCTAAGGAACCCATGTTTGATGTAATTACATTTATAATGATACCAGATTCATGACAGCTGTAAGCACAGAAAGTACTTTGACTGAGAAACTTTAACACCTACACCAAAATAATAGACAGAATTTGGTTTTCTCAAGTCTGATGTCTCGACACAAATCAGTATTAATTCTCTTTTCCATTTCTGGTTGAACTGCTTGTGCCAGGAATTTGAACTGCACCAATGTATGCATGTGTAGTAATGAGTTCAGAGTGAACACTCAACACAAGTATTTGGAATATGGGTTGTTCAGCTTCTCTTCCACTTTTTTACTAGAGTGAAATGGACCTAATTAAACTGCCCTGTTCATCTGACTATGAAAAACTGTGAGAACCACATTTTGTGAGGCAACTTGAGAGTTACAGGTGAAAGGCACCTTATTAATATTAAATGCAATTCTTTTATCAGAAATGTATACCTCTACTAGCAGAGAAGTTTTTGCAAAGCTGAAAGAGAAATTAAAACTAAGTATGAAAACTTAGGAATGTGTTCCTTCTCATTTTTAATACAAGCAGTCTCGCATGTTTAAGTAGTTTTGAAATCTACTCTAGTTTTCATCTTTATTTCTAACATGGTTCTTTCCTTCAGGGACATATATATTATTCCTTTCACCTCCTCTTTCTTAGTGCTTGTGGGTCTCACAATGCTTTTCATTCATTTCTTTTCCTGTCCCAATTTGAAGTGTGCAGGAGGGTGAAGAAAAGCATGCTTCTTACAAACTGATAGTTAAATAAAGCCACTCTTAAAAACTAGAAGCAATGCAAATCCTGAAATGTCCCAGGAAAGACGTATAAAAGAAGAAATCTCAGTCCTCTGAGTTATTATTGCTGGTTTGTGGCATCATTGATATTCAGAAGACAGAAAAGGAAAAGATGATATCTAAAAATTGCATCAGCAATAGCATTCAGGTGAAATTATTGCTAAGACTCTGTTTTCTTTTGATACATAAGTTTCCCATCAGCTGTTTGCCTTCTTTACGCACATTTTTTTCATTCTCTCACGTAATCATGCAAATATTTTAAGTAATAAGGAACCACTGCAATTCCTTTCATTCCTTACACAGTTCTTTCTAAATATTTTCTGTCAATAGTGAAAGTGGCTGCTTCTACTTCATCAGTCACCAAAAAAACTGAAAAATCATAGAAGCATGTAGGTTGGAAAAAACCTCTAAGATCATTGGGTCCAGCATTAACCCAGCATGTGTTCATCATTAAGCCACGTTCCATCCCTGTGGTGTGTCCCAAACAAATCTACACATCTTTTAAACACCTCCGGGGTTGGTGAAACTTTTTCAACATGGAGAAATGCTTCATAGTGTGAGGGATGCTGCTGACCAGCTTTTAGGAGGTATTGCCTTCTGTTGGAGTTAGGAGCTTTTGAAAGATCCTATCAGCAACCAACTAATTGGAAGACAGCTGTGGCTACAGATACCCCAAGAAAGAGCAAACAGTATGGTAGAGGGACACAAAGGTGCACAACTTGCCCCTTATTTGATATGGTGTAGCAGAAATCATTTTATAAATCCCGTTAAGGGTCCACAGTAGTTATTTCATGCAAACATAAAACTTAGAGTCTTGTGAAAAATATGGTTTCAAAGACTCAAATACCTGAGGACAAAATAAATGTTGTCCAACAAAGCCAAGCAACACAGAACAGATGGGGGTTTTGTTGATTATTTTGGGGTTTTCTGTTACCTGAGGAAATGAGAACTTCACAGATAATATTACATCCCTAGCCATTAATGTTTGCTCATTTTTATCTGCCTTCTGTGGAAGAAAATTCAGTCTTTTCTCCATGACTGTTAGCCGATTGCAAGCAACAGATTACCCTCCCTGCACCTTGCCCCCTCTCTCTCCCCTTGCCCTCTGCCTTGCCATTTTCTCCCCATCAATTGGATAAGGATGTTGCAGGGCAGGTTTGGTTAGGGCACCTTATTCTGTACATTTTGTGTCTTTGTAAAGGAAATCCTTGCTCACCAAGTTTGTCCTGACTCTTTCGTCTCAGGGGAGTTTGTGCAGTTTAATCCAGGTGTATATAGAATCCCAGATGCAATTTGAAGTCTTCCAACTCAGCTGGTGCAGCTGAGAAAATATGCAAGTATACAACAGAATTTGTGGCAGTTTTGAATTAAGCAAGAAAACTGTGGCATGTTTTCTATATTTATGTCTCTTTGAAATGCTACTTTGCTAATTTATACCACCCACTGGACAGCTTGTCTCTCTGCCATCTTTTGTGTTGCAAACAGGAACTATGGAAGATTGGATGGTGGAACTTAACAATTTAGAGTTTTCAAATGTTCCAAATTCTCTGAGGGAAATAATATACATTTGAGATATTTTTCTGTGCTTTACCACATGCACAACACTGATGTGTGGTTGGAAGGTGAAGTTTTCCATATTCCTTGGCCATTTCTTACTTTTATTAAAAAGAATGGCTCTGCATGGACCTGACACTCTTCATGTGCCTATGAGTGGCTCTGACAAGAGCTTATCAGAGGTACCAAGGCTCACATCAGTAAAATCAACTGGCTGTAATTCTTCCTTAGTCCATCCTCAACACAACCACAGATGAGACATCTTCTGGGCTCAGTCCTGTCAGTTGCCAAGACACCTGGCTCCAGTCCACCAAGACACTTAAGTACATACTTATCTTGAAACAGTCACTTTTAACTGTATCTTCAAAGAAAGACTGTGCATATATAAGACCTTGTTGATTCAGTACCTAAAAAATGCAGTGTCTTTCAAGAAGTCCTCTGTGCCCCTATTTCATCTTCTGTCCTTTATCCTTTCCTCTTAGACTGTCAATGCTTGAGGCAGTAATCATTTCTCATCCTCTCTGAGTGTGTGTATAACGTATAGTGATGGAGATTTTTATCTGAACTGAAGCCTTTAATTGTCTTCAATAGCTATGACTACAGTTCTGTGAGGAGAAAAGAGAGGGCCTCTGCATTTCTTTTTAATAGTCCTCATTATTATTCTTGACTCTTTCTCTTGCTTTCCTTTGCTCTTTTTAAGTGTTTGATTTTCATCAGGCTTTCATATTTCAGGCTGCAACTCAGAAATCCCCATGCGATATGTTACTATACCTATTTTTGTTTTGTTATTTTCTTTGTTGTTGGGATATTTTTTAATTTATTTTAGTTTCAGTAGGGTAATGTTGCCAAGTGAAGGAAGGACTTTTTCTCCAAGCCACTGAACTTTACTACTAGGAACATGAGAAATAACAAAGTCAGGAAAGCAAGCATCATCAGTGGACTGCCTTGTGCCGAGCAAGGTAATAATTTGATCAATCTGATTGGAATTTCTCCATCTATTGAGTTAATAACATTAAAATGAAGGGGGGAAACTGTGTGTATTCAAAAGAAAGGAGAAGCTTGTTTCCTCTTCAAGTTCTTGCACTCGGTTAGTATTTTTACACTACAGCACGGTGTTTTACTTTTGGATTTACAGCATCCAATTTTCCCCTCACTGCCTTCTATGCCTCTGTACTGCGTGACATATACCTTGTTATTTTTCTACATTTTTGTAGTATTTACTCTCCTTTTAGACATATATTCTGTATTTTGGACCCTTTATACATTCTCTGTTTAGTCTCATTTGTCCTTGGAGCATCTTATTTTCCCACACATTTTCTTTAAGACAACCTGCAAACCTCAGGACACTAACATTTAGCTGAGGTTGTGAACAAGCAATGAAGTCAAATTTATGCAGTGGTTTTCATCTTGGCTTTGTTGATATTGTTCAATCATGTGATTTAGATCTTTGGTCTTTCTTCTCTTATGTCACTTCTTACTTTCTTGTAGAGACTACAGCTGCTTGGACAGGGTTGAGGTTTTTTAATCAGAGAATATATATGCAGTGCATGGGTATAATGAGATGAGACAAAACTGTTTATTTAGTTTCCAAATATCATATAATCTCATTTTACCTGTTTGTACTCATCTTTGCCCTCTTTCTAAGTTTCAATGACCATCCATGTCTTCCTGACATTTGGTCTCACATATTAACAGTGCTTCTTGCATCCTCTCTTCCTTCAACATCAATCATCTTCCCTCATCTCCATCACCTTCAGAAGAGCCCTTCAGTGTTTATATTGATTATAGTCAGACTGAGTTTACATAAGACAATAGTTATCTAGCCAATGTTCAACAGTTCTGTTAGTCTGAATTATCTCATTTTTGCTTATCAGTCATATATAAATAGTTATTCTTTAGAGAAATTTAAGAAGCAAACATGTAACTTTGATTTTTTAAGAACACTCAATTATTTAGGAGGTTATTGTAAAACAAGGAGCTAAAACTCATGTTCTCTTGCCAGAAGTAGTCACTGGTTGTCCTTTCTTTTCTGCTCTTTCTGTTCCACCTGCATAGAGCAGGCCAGTCTGCTCCTTGATAGCAGTCCCTTGTAGTTTATTTCCTGTGTGTCTCCTGGCTCCTTGTAGACACATTTACAATGCATTTACCAAAACGCAGTCTGTCTCCTCACTTAAGGCAAGAAAAATATCATAACTTTCTGCAGACAGAAAGAAATCTCAGAGGCTGGTGATCAACCACAGAATCCATGCTGGAGAAGAAATATCCCTTGGTACTAAGCTAGAGATGTGTGCTCTCTCCAGAAGGTGCAATGAGATTGGGATGGGTGCAGTAGTGTATTCATAGTGTATTCATTTCATTATGCAGTTAATTCTCTGCTATAAATGGGCATCTTTTTTTTATGAAAGTGTTAGCTAGGACAGGTGACCATCTCTCTCTCTTAAAGGCCATTAGATGTGAAACACTAAAAGATGGTTGTGCTGTCTCTATGCTAAAGCGCAATGGGATAACGAGGCTACCTCACAATGAATAAAACCTTGCTCTCCACTATATTAACATGAATGGTTTCATATTTGATAAACGTATCAAATACCCACAGAGAGCTTGATGGATAATTGGAAAATCATGTCACCATTCAAGAGAAGGTCATCTCTTAAACGCTTGTGTCTCAGCTATTTTAACTCCAGCTCTGCTGTCATTTAAATACTTTGATGTTCTCAGTGTTGGCAGCTGAATTTGTCTCATTTAATAGTCTTTTCCCTTACAGTGCATCAATGAGATGCAATCCCATATGTGACTTCTCATAATGTGACTTCTCTATGATTGGAGTTCAATTGAAGTAAAGAGAGACTATAACAAGAGTAATGCTTCTTTTTTTTTTTT
>VXBB01009368.1:51493-61791 GCA_013399915.1 Illadopsis cleaveri
CAGACATCCTTTGTCCAGCGCAGCGCTTATGTGCTGCCCAGGAGCTCAGCAGGGGCAGAGGTCCTGTTTGTTCATAGCCCACCTTGTCTCTTTATTCCATGACCAAAATAATTTATCTGAGAAAATAAATGAGAATTAAAGAAAACAAGTCCACAAAACACAGAAATCCTGCTGTGTACAAAATCTTATGGTCAATTAGGAAAAGTACAGCTGATTTTAGTAAAGAAATTGTCTCTGGGGAGAATGTATGTTTTGATGAAAATTTCTGCAGGGAACTGTGGACAGGATTTTGCATTCATTTTTAAATTTAAATATCTCAATGGATATGTAGGGTGGTTTGGTTTTATTTACAAAGTACTTCTTTTTTTGAACAAAAATACATCCAAAATCTTTGTGCAGGACTGTGTATACCCAGTAATGATGAGGCAGAGCTCATGTTTTGAAGGGCTCTTGACCCAACTAAATTAGCAAATAAATGTTGTAACATTCTCAGAGTGACCTTTTCCTGTGAAATTAACCTATTCTGATGAATCATCAGTACCCATGTTTGACAGAAGCCAGTAACTGGCAAGAATATCTTCACTCTAATGATGGGAAGCTGTTCACCTAAAGAGTGCACTCACCATCCTGTAACAGGAACAGCCCTCTGTTAGCAGGATGTAATTTCTTCTTTTTGTCTAGGAGCTGTGGTGATTTTCCTTAAAAAGACAAAAAAAAAGGGTAGGGGCAGAGGAAGGATATAAGAATGCATGTTCTTTTTTTTTTTTAATTCTCAATGAGGCAAAAATAAATCTTTATGGAGATGTAATACAGCCAGCAATTAGGGTATTGATTTTACATGTGATGCTGAATGTACCATTAAGTGGAGGTTGGTAGTTAGAGTGGTGCTGCCTCTCAGTCCTTGTGAGGCACTGTTTGCTTGATCTGCCACTGATCCATAGCCCTACACCCTGCTGTCACATTCATCCCCCTCCTATGGATACCAGTATCTTTCCCTCCCTCTCCCTCCCTCATGTAACCCTTCATCTGCTTCAGCTCTTGCCTCTGCCCCTAAGAGGAGGCATAATCTAAAAAAACCATGGGGGACAGTGTGAACAACCACCACTAGAGTCCCTTAAACACATGGATTTGTAAAAACTTGATTGTTCTAAGCCTGTCCAAGCCAGGACTACAATTTGAATTAAACATAAGGTGACTCTTTTCACTGAATCAATAAGTGCAAATAACATAGCTTGCAACCATGTTTTATTTCCCAGACAAAAATGGTTCTTAACAGCTTTCTGAAGGCTATGCTTCAGCCACCTGCTGCTAAAGTTGTTTGCATTTTCCTAGAAAATTTTATCTTCTACAACATTAAAAGAGACAAGTATGCAGTCAGCATGCTTGTGCATACTTGAGGCTAGACGTTTGAGAGACATATTTTTTGATGAATGCTATAACTTTCTATAAACTTTATTTTAGCAAGTATAAATGACAAGGATGGAGGGTGGAGAGCTGCAACTGTGGGAATCTTTCCTCCAGACTCAATTTTAGCTGCCTTTTGGACACAAAGGCAATCCTCACTGTTATTGAGAAATGCCAGTTTGGTGTTTTGCCACGTACCTCTTATTTGCATTTCTAATACTAGCTTTCACTGCAAGATCCTGTTCTCTTGATATTCTTCTCTGGTGTGCCTGCTCTGGTGTTCGGGTTCCTGCAGGGACCTTAGAACATGTATTTTGCAGTACTTGTTTCCATTTTGCAAATACACTGAAGCGCACTGTAATACCAGTTGATTTTTGCAGCTGGCATATGAATGTATTGTACTCCCAACAGGAGAGTGATTGAAATGCAGACGCTGAGAACAGCTGCTTACAGTGAAATCCCAGTTCCCAGTTGGTTTGTTCTGAGCAAGAGGAGTTTCCTAGAAAAGCAGATAACCTCTGCTTTTACTTTTCTTCACACTATTCTCCTTCCTAGAGGTATAAATGCTGAATAAACGTTCCACATTTGGTTTCACAATTTCACAAATGTTCACAATTAGTTTCATTAGCAAAGCCAACAACAATTAAAATTTCCTTCCCTAGGAGCTAGCTCTTCTCTATTCTGCTACTGCTCTTATCCTCTCCAGGCCACCAAGTAGTGTATTATTACTTCATGCCTTCCCCTTGGTGTTCTACATCAGCAAAAGCATTAGGTACAGGCAGTGAGAAGTGATAACCTCCAGCATTAAAGATCATTAGAATTTCATGGGATTTACTTTCTGTTCCACTTCTCCCATATCATACAGATCACTACCGTTTTTCAGTCTATTTCTCTACACACTTAATTGATATTTAAGTAGCTAACAGGTAAATGAAGGAGAAATGAAAATTCAGATCCATTATTTTTAAATCCTTTCTGAGTCTAACATGCAGGAGGAGGAAGAGAAAAATTGTATGAATCAGCATTGTCTTTGAGTGCTAATTTACACTATACAGCAGGATTTTTTGTGCTACACAGCTTCTAACTTTGAATTTTCTGTCTTAGAGAACCTCTGCAGCTATGCATTAAAGCTGTTGTATGGACAGCAGGCAAACTGCACTTAATAACATGCTGTTGCTAAATCTAAACCATTTTTTTTTCCTACAGAAGCGCTTAAGGGGAAAAAAAACATCCAAAAATCCAGTCCAAATTGTGTCTTTATGACACAACAAAAATAAAAAGTAAAAGCCAGACAAACTGAACCTGTTTTTTATTGTTATTAAAAAGAATGTGGATCTGGACTGACAGCTTGTAAACTAAGAACAACTTGATCTGTTTCCAAATGCTGTACTATCTTCGGAACAACCCATGGAAATCATGATGTTCTGTTAAATGATTCAATACTCGGGGATTTGATTTGTCTTCTTAGTAAAAGGAGATTATTTCTCAGAAGAAATTTTTGTATTTTCATGCAGTTACGCTTTCACTTAACTATTAAAACCAACAAAAAAAAAGTTGTATCTCAGCAGCTGTGCAGAGACACATGCTCAGGTGATTTAACCCTATACTACAAACTTCTTCCCATTTGCTTTTCTACCCCCATCTCTCTTTCTCTGCAATCTTTGATGTGGTTAACTGAAGCCTCATTTAGACATTATGGAAGATTTTATCAGAGGTGAAATTGTATTCTTTCTAAACAATAGCCTTTTCACAACTTTCACTTCCACCCTAGTTATTCATGGTTTTATCACACTAAGGGCAATAAAACTCCTCTTTATTCACATTAGATTATGCTCTTTCATGAGCATAATGAGACAAACTTCGGCAGGTGCAACTTTGCAGATAATTTGTAAAAGCCCAATGGACGTTTATTACTTCCCTATCATTAATTATGTATATTTGGAAAATGTGTGTTAATAGAGGTGAATACATATATACATGTGATTGTAAAACTAAATGAACAAAATATAAACAAAAAGTGACAGAATTCGATAGGGAAGGGATAAACAAAGGAAAGGGGGCTGATTACTTAAATACAAAAAAAAGAGGCACATCAATGTGGTATCTGGGTTGCCCTGGAAGTGGAGTGAGCCAGGAGCTGCTGTTACTTCTCAGCAAATGATACCAGGCATCTCTGCTGGTTGCCAAGCCCACAAGTCTGTGCCCAGAGATTAGACAGGAGGTATTTAAGTAACAACTACCACTAAGTGAATGAATAACTATAGAGTATAACCAAGTGCTTAACTTCTGAGGGAAAAGCAACATCTCCTTAAATGGGGTCTGTCATTCCACAAGACATAAACACTATATTGCATAAATACTCTACTTTCGCTCTCTAAATGATGCTTTGCAAGTATTTTTTAGGAGCCCCTAAACCAAATTGTTTATAAATGTGGCAGTGGAAAAACTGCATCCATTAACTCCATCTGAAAATAAAAAAGAACCCTGCTGTTAGGGAACTAAAAAATAGCTGACAGCCATTTCTTGGCTCTCGGTGATTTTAGTGAGCTATTCACTGTGATAGAGAGGACTACATAGCCACAACACTGCTGAAAATTAGAAACTCCATAAATAGGTGATATAAAATTAGCAGTGTTCAATCAGATGAACATGGATGCATTTAGCTGCAGCTTACATGTAACATTGACTCACTGAGAGAACACCTGGGGATGAAATTCACAATCCTGTGTACGAAAGGTGGATGCTCGTTTAACAGCAACCCAGTTCATTACCTTGGTGCTTGTTCCCTCAAGAAAAGTCAATGTCTTTTATCTAGGTCCTGGTGCAAGAGATGTCTCAAACTTAAAACAGAAGCTGAATTCAACACATTTGGTAGATAATCATAGCATAGGATATGTTAACCAGGTTAATTTTTCTCTGACTTTTAATGTTTTGCTGGTTTTGAAGGTAAGAAGATTGAGTAGTGGAGACAAGAGAGACTCAAATCTCTTACTTTTATATCTAATTTAGAGTTAGAATTGATATTTTTGTGTGAAACTTTATTATTGCTTCAAATGTTCCACAGATACCAAAGCAATGCTTCTAAAACAAAGTACATAGCCCTAAGTTTAGGACTAATTTTAAAATTGGTTCTACTTTGCAATCCTACATCACATTTTAAACAAGAAAACAAATGATGGGTTGTAGGTAGCAGAACAGATTTAACTTCCCTCATGAGGGACAGAGTAGTGGGTATGAAAGTTCCTTTTTTGGGGTTCTGCCAAAAAACGCTAAGGTAATGGGCTCCTTGGTCTTTAACAGATAAGCTGCTCTCAGGTTCTGCAGTTGTATGGATTCAGCGAGATGAATGTCCTGTATGTGTGCTTAAAGCTGTGTTCAGATCCTCCTGTTCAAAGGAAGAGTTAAGGCCAAACTAGGACAAGAAGGACAGCTACACACTGGAACGTCTGTGGGCTATGTGACCAAAGGACACTTTCTGTGAGATACGAAAAAGAAAACCAGTTGTGCGCCATGAACAAGAGATTTTACTTTTAAATTCTGGCAGGATGAAGGACTTCTAACATGAAAGATCAGAGCAATTAATAATCAGGAAGACTGCTGAAAAGGGTGTCACATTCACTACCACTTTCATCACCAAGACCATGAGCAGAAGGAAAAAGGGATATGATGCAGAATGACACTAATTGTGAACTGATCTTGCTAAGAAAAGGTAAATTACTTCTCAGGACTCCTCCTTTTGGTTTTTTTTTTTTATTTTGAATGATTTTTTCAAGCTGTTTCAGACATAAGAGTGCCTGGGTGATTTTGCTAAAATGATAGAGATATGAAATGTTTAAAACAGAGCCATAGAACCATTAAGGTTGGAAAAGACCCCTAAAATCCTTGAGTCCAACCATTAACTCAGCACTGCCATCCATCAGGACACATCTCTGTGATTCAGTGCAGCCAGTTTTAGTTGTGTTTACTCTGACCTTAAGTTAAATATCTTCCAGACCTGAGCTGCTTCTCAGTCTCCAGTTAGGAGGACAGATGGCACTCATGTGACACTCCTTTTGCTGCTCTTGATGGACATTCTCTCCAATCAAAATGATACTGTAGATGTCAAAAACATGAAGTAAATTGCTCTCATCAGAGCATGTAGGAATAGCAAACAGACACTATCCCAAAAGCATGTAAATGATGAAGGGGCACTTAATACCATACAGCTGTACTCCAGTTTGGTGGGATCCTCTTAAATAAGGGAACAAGACAAGATTTCAAACAACTTATGTTAACATTTTGTTTTCATTGCTCTCCTGGCATATCCCTTTTTTTCTTTCTGAAGAAAATGAAAGCCCCAGCAGAGTTTCACTGCTGTCTGTTGGCTTTCCAGGAAAAGTTCTTGTCTCAGTTGTATAGATGAGCCAGTCAAGGGGCAAAAATGCCACTACATGGTTGTAATGGCTGACAAAGTCTCTTCACTAATGAACCTCAAATGCCCAGGTACATTTAGCTAAACCTATAATGTTGAGCTGATGAAAAACTGACCAGCTGAATTGTGTTCTCAACCAAGCATCTGTAGGGCACTATTTGAATGACAGATCAGCTCATACATATCACATCATCTCCCCATGGGCTGCCCACAGTCAATGAATAGTCTGCAGTAAATAAATGCTCTACTGTAGAAGCTTTTCTTCTCCATTCATTTTTCTCCTAGTTTCTGCTAAGCCCTTCTGGGCAGACTGTTTTCTCAGAGAACTCTGTTGATTGCCATAGGCTGCTGTTGAGGAATAAAGTTCAGTCACAGTCTCCAGTGTAATGTCAAAAGGGAAAACATTAATTAAAAGAAGAGGCAATCTAATACTTATGCCCTGTGAACAGACCCCAGGCAGCACAGAGCTGATTCTTCTGTTTCATTTCTCCATCTTTATAATTTGTGCTGAGTCAGACAGATGAAACTATGCCTAGAGCAACACTCTTTAACTGCTTTTTTTTTTAATGTGCTGAACACCTGTCCCCTACTCTCCTAGTGCATTTGAAAGTGTAGAAGTCTCATAATATCATTTCTGTGTCTTTTTCTGAAAAAAAAATATATATATATATAAAAAAAGAAGATTTGAAATCTCTATTGATATTTAACAACTGCTCTTTGGTGCAAGATGATAATTGGCTAAAGAGAGATGGCTTTAAATTAGTGCATTTCAGTGTGGTTCTGCTTGTGTTTTTAACAGCTTTCAGGCATTAAACCATCAGGATGTGTTCTGACACAATATAATAATCCTCATCATCCTTATAGCAACAAATGGACAACAGATTATATTCCAAAGGTGAATGCAAGAAACAGAGTCATGAGCAGCTTAGGAACAACTTGTTCATTGGGAAAGTCTCTCCTAACATTGAACATTTTATTTGTTAGGTAGTATCCTGCTGTATTAATTCTTGTATCTCCTCAATAGAGGTGCTAATACAATTGCAGAAGGGTATGGAGTCAAGGACAGTTTAAATGAAGTCCCAAACAGTTTTTTGCCTCAATTACTTTTTTCCAGCAATGAGTTCTTCACTGAAGACATCAAATTGTTGCATTGTTTTCAGCTTCACTGGCAGGTTCTCTTCTCTAAGAATGGAGGGTTTACCTGATTTAATTTCTGTAAGCCATTAGTCATCACACATTACTTTGTTACCTTTCTTTCTGTCAAATATATAATCTTTTTCTCCTTCTCCAAAAGCCTTTTTTGAGCTGTTGGTACCCATGTCCCCAGTTCTGAAGCACTTTTTCTGAAGAATTTTCTTGACATAATGGTCACGACAGTGCGCAGACCACTGGACTTCCTGTGATGCCTGGATCATCTTCCAGAATTACCACCATTTATTTAAAAGTCAACAATGTACCCAGGTAAGTCAAATGCTTTGACCCAATTTGTGTTACCTTGCATTTTATGTGTTGTGCTCTCAGTTCACTCAGCTTTATTGCATGTCGCTGGAGTGCCATACAGCCTCTAGTCCTAATTATTCTGTGTAACTCTGTGGCATCTGCAGGTTTTTGCCACCTTGCAAATCATTTTTAGATCTCTCATGGATAATATGATCTAACCTGCCTCACTGCAGGGCTTTGTGCAGTCACTGACAACTTTTGACACATTTAAATTAGACCATTATTTCTCCTCTTTAATTTATGTCTTGCAGCCAGTTTCTATCCAATGATGGGACTTTAGCTTTGGTTTTGTGTTTTCCACTGTACCTGTAAGCCATGGAGAGGTATTAATTCCTTGAATGCCTCCCTGTCTGGTAGCTAATTTTCTCCGGTCATATTAGCTCTGGATACCAGGTCACCTGCAGCTGTTCCTGCAAGGCAGTAGGCTTGGCCTCTTTCCCAAGGCAAATCCTTTCCCACCCCACCAAATTCCTAGTTTCCTCTAGAAAGACCAAGAGCTACAGAGAGTCATACAAGCAATACCAAAAGGCTGCCCTTCCCAGTAAGGGAGGAAAATTCCACTCCAGAGTAACCCAAAATCAACCGAACAAAGCAGCATTATCTGAGACAGTCTCACTGCTTAAGGGAATGCAATAACATTGCAGTAATATTGCCACACAAATTGAGATGTCTCACAGGTCCAAACTCTCTCTAAATAAGGGCTATCCATAATTCAGTGCTGGCTGGTCTAGCAGCAATGGTCATTATAATGAAGCAGTTTGGGTAAAAACAGAATCATAGGAAGATCTAGTGACTTGATAAATATTAACAAGTTAGTATCACACAGGGTGTAAATCATCTTAAACTCCTCTATAATGTCTAAAACACTGCCTGTGCCTGCCCTTGGATGTAGTTGCTCAGGTCTGAAAATTTGCTTCTAATTCAGGCTGGCAAGGGTGATGGAAAGCACTCACCAGAGAGCAGAGTCTGGTTCTGGAGCTGCAGTTATTGCTTAGCATATATTTAATTAATACTTAGTATTCCTTGAATGAGAATGAGTTTTTAACACTTACAAGCACCCACTGCTCCAGAGTGCTCCGAATCAAGGTTTTGTTGCCTTACAGGGACAAGAACCAATTTTGACCAGTTTTGTTTTGAGACACCATCTCTAGCTGAGCACTGAGGCATGCAGTGCAGAAAAGAAGATCTCCAAGTCCTCTAACTGGAAATATTTCTTATCTTCTCCACTGAAATTAAATAAAAAAATGTGACATTCATTTCTACTGATGTAAGTATTTGCAAATACATATATTTGTAAAACTTTAATTTTAGGCCTAAGTTAACCTGACATGTCTTTTTAAGGAGCTTGCCCAAGGCCACACAGTGGCTCTGTGTCAGCCAGGATTAGACCTCAGGAATTGTTGCCTTTCAGTCCACTAGACCAAGCTGCCTCTCATGCTGCCATCAGAGCTCTCCAGGCCAGATGAGATCAGTGTGATCACTTTCTACATGGGGTTGATCTTTAAAAACATGTGTATCCTAACTGCCTGAAAAAAACAAAATAATGCTTTTCTGTACCAATAGAGGGCATAACTGGTTTTTCATCTTTTTATATTAATTTTTTGTGAGATAAAATTATATCATACCTGTGCCCTAAACTAAAAAAACAAAAAGCTCCAGGGATGCTGGTCCACTTTGTGTTCACATCCCTTCATCTTTAGCTTTTAACATGATTGGCATTTGCCATTTGGCCAACTGCAGAACAGATGTGGGTGGCATTCACAGTAGCAAGAAATACACACAAACTCAGGATAAACGACTTGAACTCAATTAAAGCATTAACACCTTCTTCATTATCATTTCAGGTATCCCTGGACCACAAAACATATTATCCAGAGATTGTATTTTATCTTATCTTCTTGTCTCAAGGGGTGTGCAAAACAGATAGTGCCTGTGTTCCTGGCTGCATCATGCTCCTTAAGGAGCAGTGGAAATCTGTTTCCAGCTAAGGTCTGGCTCCAGAATTTGACAGCTTCCTCTTCCTTCCCCACTTAGTCCAGCTTGTCCTAAGCTCCAGGACAGGACAGTTTGCATGTAGTTTTGTCAGTCTGCTGCAGGGCTCACTGACTGTCTGCCTGATTTGTCGTAATGGGCCGCAAGAGAGGAGTCCTGCAGCTGTGCTGCAGCAGGCAGCACAACATCCCCAAAGCCCTGTGCTGGCAGGAATAGCCATGCCATGCTCTGCTGGGCCTGTGCAGTCATCCCAATCCAAGAACAAGCTTCTTTTGCTGTGACATCCAAGGGATGAGGTTTGGGGGTCATGCCACGTGGAGAAATTTGGGATGCTGATGGCATGACAAACAGAAAGATCAGAAGGATTCTTTTCACAGTAGTTGTGAAGTATTTGGAGCATGAGAAGAGGATACTTAGCAGAACAGAGGGTTTTAAACCACTAGCTGAAGGTCTGACACTAAGGCAATTAACAAATCAAGATAGATTATGTAGATTTCTCTGGATCTACTGGGAAACTGCTAGTTACTGCAGCTTTTCAAGGCCCTTTAAAACTCTGCCTGTACTAAACCAGACTAAGTAGAAGACCAGCGCAGCTCCTTTTGTGATGTTACAGGGAATTTGCCAGCTTTCAGATTTTCGTGATATACACACAGTAGCTGTGGCAGAATTTCTTACCATCTGCAGGTAATAGCAGTAATGCCTTGCACTCTTACCATGCCTTTCATCTGTGGATATCTAAAGGCTTTCTAAATATTAGCTAGTTAAATGGCACCACTCCAGTGAGATATGTACTTCTAACTTGGGTGGCTTGGGTGACTTTTGTTAGGAACGAATTCCTGTTATATTTTTTTTCACCAAGGACACGCGGAGAGCCGAGGCGGCGAGGCCCCGGCTGCGTGAAGAAAGAGTCCCCTAGGGAGTGCCGAAGGGCAGGGTAGAGGACTGAAACGGCGGGAAGGGGTGCTCGCCGAGGAGGCGGACTTGGGACGGC